>QEPC01006888.1:1715105-1754831 GCA_003113815.1 Sphenodon punctatus
GGGCCCGGGGTGGGGGGAGTGGGGGCACACGGAGGGGAAGGGAGAGCGGGGGGCACATGGTGGGGGCAAGTGTGGGCACGAGGAGGAGAGCGGGGGGCACATGATGGGGGTGGGTGCGGGCACGAGAGGGGAGCGGGGAGCACATGGTGTGGGAGTTGGAATGTGGTTTTTGTTCACTTGATGTGAAGTGTTTGTTTCGCTGCTGTATTTGCGGGATCTGTGGATACCTTTGCAGCCTTGTGGGAATGGTTTGGTTTCTGGTTTTCTGGTTTTATATGGGTTTTGTTCACTTGATGTGGAGTGTTAAATACTAATTCCCCCACAATGCACGTGCAGCAGAGGGTGAGGGGGAATTAGTATTTAATGCCCATGATTCAATTGAGGTTTTGAAATCCTGAGATGTAACTGTTAGTCTGGTGATTTTAGGTGTTTTTGAAATGCTGGAAATGTGATGTTTGTGATAAAATTGAGGTTTTGAAATCCTGAGATGTAACTGTTAGTCTGGTGATTTTAGGTGTTTTCAGAATGCTGGAGATGTGATGGTTGTGATAAAATTGAGGCTTGAAATCCTGAGATGTAACTATTAGTCTGGTGATTCATGGGCCTTAAAATCCCCCCTCCCCCCCACACACGCAGCAGAGGGCAAGAATATTGCATCAGAAGGGACTTCTGAAGCAGGGATTGGGGTCCCTCCAACACACATGTAGCAAGTTCCTTCTTTCTGAAGCAGTATTCTTGCCCTCTGCTGCGTGTGTTGGGGAGGAATTTTAAAGCCCCATGAATCACAAATATATATATATATATTTAAAAACCACACAGAAACCACATGCAAACTGTGTTTTGTTGCAATCCTTGATCTGGTGTAAAAACGGTGACTGGTGGGTTTCAATCTGTGGTTTTAAATGGGACCAATGATAATCTTGCATGGTTATGTAGAATGCATGGCATTGTCAGTCCTCCTCAGTATCATAAACTACTGGATTCAGACTGTGACTTGGGTGCTTTACAAGCGTGAGTGCCTGTGTGTTGGGTTTATAAATTATTTATTTTAAGCTTGATGTGCATGCAAACTGTGTTTTATATGTTAACCCTGGGAACTACTTGCTGCGGGGTTATGCCATCTACCGTTGCCCTGGCTCCGCCCCTAGGCTCGCCGGCCTTACTGCCCCTCCAGCCTCAAAACCCACCAGCCACCTCTGGGGGAGAGAAAGTGGTGTGCTTGAAGGCAGAGGGGAAGGAGCCAGTAGAGAGGGAGAGGTTGATGATGTGCTGGAGAGAATAGGCGACAGTGGAAGCATTGGAGGTCAGGAGGCTGGAGGGGATGAGGTCAAGGGGGCAAGTAGAAGGGTTGGAGGAGGAGAGCAGGGAAGAGATTTCCTCAAGGGAGGCAGGAGGGAAGGAGGACAGGAGAGAAGGAGTGGGAGGAGGGAGTGGGGAGAGAGTAGGAAGAGAAGAGGAGCGGGAAGCGATGTCGAGGCGGATCTTGTCTATCTTGGGGGTGAAGGAAGCAAGATCCTGAGCAGAAAGGGAAAAGAGAGGAGGAGGAGGACAGCAGGGCTTGAGGAGGGAGCCAAAGGTGGAGAACAGGTGGTGAGGGTCCTGAGAACAAGACTCCATGTGGAAGGCGTAATAATGCTGTCGAGTAGGGATGGGAATTTCGGTTTCGGATAAAACTGAAAGTACCCCAAAATGGCCATTTCGGATTAATCAAACATTTTGGTTCTTTTTCGGTTTCTGTACTATCGGATCTTTTGCATTGATTTTTGTACCGGATTTTTAACATTGCGGTTTGTCCCCCATTGAAAAACTGGAATGTTAAAAATCCAGTACAAAAATCAATGCAACAGATCCGATAGTACCAAAACAGAAAAAGAACCGAAATTCCTGAGAACTGAAACCAAAATTGACCGAAACCAAAATTTTGCCCAGAGTCCCATCCCTACTGTCTAGCAAGGGAGATAGCAGAAGTAAGGGAGGGGAGAGAGGAAGTCAGCGTGAGTGGGATTTGCGCCAGAGGCATTCAGCAGCACAGGTGCAGAAGCAGAGGTGGCGGATTCTGGGGGTGAGTCAAGGACGGGGGTTGTGGGAGCGGGTGGAGTGGGAGGATAGGTGGGCAAGGGAGTCAAGGGTGATGGGGAGAGAGGCGCTGAAAGCAGAGATGGCAGAGTTGGGGGAGGAGGAGACTATGGGGAGAAGGGGGGAGAGAGAGAAAGCAAAGTCCATGGGGTTAATGGCCTGCAGGTCATGGAAGGGGCNACAGCGAGGGTCCAGAGAACAGGACTCAATGCGGGAGGCATAGTAATGCTGTCTAGCGAGGGATAACAGAAGTAAGGGAGGAGAAAGAGAATTTGAAGTGAAGGAAGTCAGCGTGAGTGGGATTTGCACCAGAGGCATTCAGCAGCACAGGTACAGGAGCAGAGGTGGCGGATACTGGGGGTGAGTCAAGGACGGTGATGGGGAGAGAGGCGCTGAAAGCAGAGATGGCAGAGTTGGGGGAGGAGAAGACTATGGGGAGAAGGGGGGAGAGAGAGAAAGCAAAGTCCATGGGGTTAATGGCCTGCAGGTCATGGAAGGGGCGTGGAGACGGGGAAGAGGGGGGGGGGGCAGTGGGAGGCATTGAAAGAGGCAAGGAAGTGGTCAGAGATGGGATGAGGATCAAAGGAGAGAAGACGAGGTCAAGAGAATGGCCATTAGTGTGGGTGGGGGAGTTGGTCCAAAGGTGGAGGTTGAAGGAGGAGGCTAGTGAGAGGAAGCAAGAGATAGAGGGCTGGGAAGGAACATCAATGTGAATGTTGAAGTCACCGAGGATGAAAGTGGGGGTATCGTCGGAGAGGAAGAAAGTGAGCCAGGACTCTAATTCAGAGAGAAAGGAAGAGAGAGAGCCAGGGGGCGGTAGATGACAGCAACGCGAAGATGGGAGCGGGGAGTAGAGACGCACAGAGTGAGCCTCAAAGGAAGGGAAGGAGAGAGAAGGGGGAGGAGAAAGCGGTTGGAATTGACAGGAATTAGTGAGGAGGAGGCCCACGCCACCACCCTGAGCTTGGGACAGGGTTGGTGAGAAAGGAGAGACCCCCAAAGGAGAGGGTAGCAGGGGTGACAGAGTCAGAGGGGGAGATTCAGTCTAAGTTTTCAGTTTAAATCTAAATCTGGATTTAGTTTAAATCTAGATTTTCAGTTTAAATCTAAACCAAAACACAATCCACTCCTATAGATCACTGTTGTTGGGGCTAAACGTCCCCTGACTAACACAACATACGTACTATGAAACATAAAAGTTGCTGAAACTGCTAGGCTAGCAATTAAAAACATCAAATTAGATGCAGAAATTGGGAGGCACAAAGTACACTAATACATACCTGAAAATTGCAGGGCATATTTTTGTGTTTCAAATACAGAAGCTGAAACAGAATTTTTTGTGTGCGTCTTTGTATTTTTATCCAAACCCAATTGTACAATCCAAGAAAATCAATGGCACTTCGCATAACCTGGAGTCCACAAATGTGCCATATCATATGAAAGAGGTCCAAACCACTCCATTAAGATTTCATTTGTATGTCCTGTTATATCCATCTATGAGACACTCTAGAGAAAGCCGCCACTAGCAGCTAAGATTCACCTTTAAAAAGTTTTTACATAGTACAAAAAAGCCAAAAACCAAAACCATAGTATGGCCTGAGCAGACCTCATTTTATAACAGTAGGGTTACAGTGAGCTGTTCTGAGCTACTAATCCCCAATTCAGTCCACCAGGCCACATTAACACCACCTCCTCCATGTATTGCTGAGTGGTTAAGGCACTCAACTTCATCCCTGAAGGCCGTGGGCTCAAGTCTGTTTGGTCAAATACTGAACAGCTACCTCCAGTCTAACCCAGCTGTGAATGGGTATCTGATCTGCTGGGCTTGGGAAAGTCAAAGGCGGTTGCACCATAGGCCACATGAAACACAGGGGGAACCTTAACTGCACCAGCCCGTAGGGTCCAGCTATATGGGTCAGGATGGACTTTCACTTGACAGTGTATTGCTAATGCATTTTAAACTCCTTTTTAGGTTACTCATAAGATATTAAAGTGATATGCAACGTTGGGCTTTTTCTCCTGATTTCTGAGTCGGAGATTATGTCAAAATCACACTGTGGCCCACTTTGACCAGAACCTCACTTGCACATTTGTGCAGGCGCTGCCAGATGTTGGCCTTGGATTGCCCCAGGTCATGTCAGTGGCTAGCCCAGGCTGTGACCACAGAAAGTCTCCAAGTCACGGCCTGGGCTAAGGTCCACCCAATCAGGGCAAAGCTGGTCACAGCAGGCTATCACAGTTGTTGTGGCCCACCAAGACCCAGCCCGAATTGGGTCCAACATGGTCAGCAGCCATGACTGACCATCATTGGCTGCCATGGCTGGCTGTCATGGCAGGGGGAAGGTTGCTGGGTACAGTGTGAGGGTGGGGCCGGCTGGCCGCACATTCATGCATTTCCTTGCCCTCCCTGACAGCCCAGCCACCAGCACATTTGTTTGGCAGCCTGAGCTGGTCCAGTCCGGACCATGTCCGTGGCACTTTTTCTTCCTATTCTGGCTTGTGTCGCTGAGCTAACATCACTTCAGTTATCCCCGAGAGAGATCGATCTTATGTGTCCCCTGATAATTTGATTTTTGCAAGTTGGTATCGGTCTTCTTTTGTACAGGGGTTGAAGGCCCAAAGGTAAGTAGGGACCCAAAATGTCATAATAGGTTCCCCTGAAGTGAAGCTATAGCCCCTTTTTATATTCTCTCTCCCTATCCCCTCAAATTCCATTGATTACACCCAGCATTATTTCCCCTCGCTTTGAGAAACCAGACTGTTAGTTTGCATAGAACTACTTGTTTAGATTATGGTTATTACAAATAAGGGAAGTGTTTATTTTCAAGTAGCACTTAAGTTTGTAAGAAACAATCTGTTTTGTTTTTAGCCACCAAGGCAGTAGTTTCTGGGCTCAAAAACAGGGATGGGGTGTGGGGGGGAGGGAGTATAAACAATGTGCAGCTAGTACAGAGAGCAGGGAAGGTTTGCCAAGGGCATTCTTGAACACACGTTTTATGTCCATGCTCAAAGCAGTTAGGGCCAATGCTTCTTGAGATTCAGCTATGACGGGCCATTTATTTTAGGCTTACAATTGATGAAAGATTAAAGCTGATAAAAGTGTGCTGCTCATGGGGAGCAATCTTGGGATCCATTCCAATCCATTAACTGCCAAGAGCAATTGCCACAGCAGATCCAGGTGAACCAGCATAATGGATTCAAATGCACCTGGAGGATTCAGCATTTAAGGCAAAGTTCTCCTCTCCAGTTTGTTTACTGGACCTGTTCCTCTGTGTAGCTGACACCTATTCCAGGCAGGGTGCTTCTGGAACCATCAGTTGGAGGGATGAGAAAATCCACAATGAAGAAAGATCTACTCGAATTAGACAGGAGGATTTAGTTCAAAGTAGTGTAGCTCAGACACTCCCCCTCCCCCCCCTCCCGGTTTGCTGCAGTGGGCTCTGTCAAGAACCTGCATCTCTCCCACCCACTCCCCAGCTGGTTGCTGGTAGACTTCACCGAGAATCGCTGGGTTTTGACTCGGAGTCTCCAGGGGAAGCCCCAATTTCTCTGTATCAGCCAGGGGTGCCTCTGACTAACCTGGGGAACATTGGGACTTCAGGGGACAGGACAATGGCAGAAAGGGGACCAGGCCATAGGGACTTTCCTGTTTCTTTTCCAATGTACCCCCACCCCTATGGAGCATCATGATGTCAAAATACTCTACAAGTCCAGGGTTATGTCAGTAAAAGGGCATAATGGGCCTCTGTCCTGCTGCCTTTGTGATGTCGCAATGCTGTGCAGGGAGCAGGGCCACATCATATCATTACAGTGGAAATTTATTTATTTATTTATTTAAAAAAATTATACCCCACCCCTCCTGCCAGGCAGCCCGGGGCGGCTAACAAAATCAGTCGATAAAAATACAATAAAATATATAAAAGCATTAAATAACATACAACAATAAGATGGGGAGAACAAAACCCCAAACACCCTCCCCCCTTCTCCCTCTCCAAACGCCTAACAGAACAGCCAGGTCTTACAGTTCCTACGGAAACCTGGGAGGTCTGGGGCCAGACAAGCCCCCACTGGGAGGGAGTTCCAAAAGCGCGGCGCAGCCACCGAGAATGCCCTGTCCTGCGTGGCCCCCTGGGAAACCTGGGGGACCTTTAACAGGGCACCCCCAGATGACCGCAGGGGCCAGTCCAGAACCCAGGAAGTGAGGTAATCTCACAAATAGGAAAGGGGCGAGAGTCCCTTTGCCCCGCCTCCTTTCTGATGTGGCCCTGAAGTTCCATAGGGAGCTTAGTTGCATCAGAAAAGGGCATGACAACCTCTCCCTCACCCCCACCCCACCCCCAATCAATGTGGTCCAGCTCCTTTTAGGTTTCCTCCCAGAGGATTCGCAGGTGGCAACAATAGTTTCTTGGTTTGGCTTGGCTTGGCTTTCAGCTTTGGCCCACCAGTCTGCACCGTCATGCTGCTCTGGTTTGTCTTCCTGTGATGTCTACTGACTCTGACCTCTTGGCCTATTTCCAGATGTTGCAACTGATCCATTCTTCTGGCTTATTTTCTTGGTTATATCTATGGTCCCAATTCTTCCCGATTGCAAAAGTCGTGCTAAGGTTGCTCATGACCTGTTGCCTTACTACCGCTAACCAATGGAGTAACAATAGTACAACAGGAAGAAGAGATGATTCCTCCCCCATGAAAGCCCTGCCCTCCTCAAAATGGTGGCATATTCATCCAAACTTCCAGGAAATCCAAATCCCAGTGAGGAGCAGAAGAATAGTCATGCTATTCCCACAGGCCTGAAAGTTGCAGTAAGTACTCTCCTCTGTGTTCCACACTCAGGGAGAGCAGAGGTGTCATCTTACATTCTCCTCTCCCCCTATTTTTGCACCCATTGTGGGAAACCAAAAACTATTATTGCAAAAACTTCCATTAAGTATATAATTATATCTTGTTCTTCCCACATGAATTAGTATAATCCATTAATGATATTAATTAGGTTTATTTATTATCACTTGCTGATAAAAAGTAGTTTTAATAAACTTGGTTCAAGCCGTGAGGATTGTTTCCATGGCAACAAATGCACAGAATACAACTGGTGGTATGTTTATAATTACTAGTTATGGGGCCAAGTGCATGAGGAAGCAGGGGTACCCACACCTTCTGGAAGGATGGCAGTTGCCCCAAGCTGGTGGATGATTGGGCCTTTGCTGTGGCAGGCCCCTCAGTAGGGAACTCCCTCCCTCTAGATGTTTGTCTCGGTTTTTCCTCGCCTTCAAAGAGCACCTGAAGACATTATTGTTCTCCACGTGCTTTTAGGATTCCATCATGGAATACAGCTGGACAGGGTTAGGATCAGGCTTTGGTATGGCAGGGGAACTGCACAGATGGGCCAGCCCAACACAGGATCACCACAACACCCAGTGCAGATAGCCTCCAAGACACCTATAGGTACTCAGGTGATTATAGCAGTGTAGCTAGATGCCCCCTCAGGATGTTACACTGGCTATGCAGCAAAGCCACACCCGGAATTCATCACAGGGGGCTTCCTTGCTGTAACAGGAGACACAGTTCCCGCTGGTATATGTCTTCCAGGCAAGAGACTGAAACGGAACTGGACAAATGGACGGAAGGCCAGTGTGACAGGGATAACAGAGTAATGAGAGGCAGGAGAAGCAACCACATTAGGGTCGCCACCTGTAGTGGTTTTTTACCTGACATTCCCCTAGGCCAAAATGGAAGTGTCAGGTAAAAAATGACCAAAGATTGCAAATCTTACTGCTACGCCGAGTAATACAGGGATACACAACAGAAAACAGAAGATTAAGGCTAGAGGGAGAACTAACAAGACTTAACAGGGAACAGGTGCACCATAGAGAGAGAGGGAGCAACCAGTGGGGCATGAGCAGGGACTAGAATGAAGGAAGGTTAAAAATAAACAGAAGGGTCGACAAACAGGAGGTCCTGAGAACTACGCAAGCTATGATCAGAGAGCAAGTGGAGAACTAAGACCAGAAGCAAGGATATAACAAGCACGGGGGAGTACAGAGCTCAGGAGGCAGACCAGGCAATAAGTTGGAACCTCAGGGGACAGAGAAGCAGACGGGCGAAGCTGGCCAAAACAAGGCACTAAGACCTAAGGAACAAGGGAGGGAATCTAGTGTCACACAAGGAATCAAGACTAAGACCACATTCACACCTTCGGCGGGGCCCAGCCCTGCACAGATCTTGGCTCTGCAAGAGACTGAGAGAGCCAAAATATGTGTGGGGTTCGATCGGTGTAAAAGCCCATCTGCACGGCTTTGCTGGCGATCACCCGCAAAAGTACAGAGCTGGATTTCTCTGTGCCTCCCCAGCCGTTACGCATCCATCACGCATGTTACAAAGCTGCATAGGGTGCCAATGTGACCCTGCAACATGCATGATGGTCGGGAGGCGCTTGTCTAAAAACACCCTGACTTCCTTAAATTTCTCTCTCTAAAAATCTAGGGAAATCTATTGCAATGCTTTAGGACCCATCCCTCACAATGCTGACACCTGGTAGCTCGCTGTCTTTGGAGTTTCCCTATCTCTTCATCTTGTCTTTTCAGTCAATTCTTCTCCATTCCATTCCTCTTCTTTTTCACTAATGGCAGATAATGGGCTAGCTAAGGAGGAAGACAGAGCTCTCTGCTATTAGACAAGCACTGGGAGATGGTGTGGAGGCAAAGCTTAGGACCCTATACGCTCCTCAGTGTACCCACGTGGGCAGGAGGCCTATTCAAAGCAGTCGGCACTTTGTGCGTGGAATAAGGACCCTAAGGATGTAAGAGAGATTTGCTAACCTTGTTTCCTACTGTTCATGCAGATAAGGAGGCCTCTCACTTTAAGCACCAATCAGAAACCGGTATTATACAGTATACTCCCAAAGGCCATAATTACTTCCAGAAGCAGAAATTTGAATGACCCAGATAATTAGTTCAGTGCAGCTGGTCCAAAAACTATTTACATAAAAGCCAATTTTACTTGAAGAAGAAGAAAAACTTGCTACCCAAAGCAAATGACCCAGTTAGTTTTAGTGCAGTGAGTCCAAGGAGCATGAGAGGGTAGCATAGGATGTCTGTTTTTGCTCTTGCTTTCAAAATTGAAAGACTTGAAAATGCACTTCCATAGATTAACATCCTCTTGTAGAATCAATGATATGGTCAGCTCATCCCTCCTAGGGAGAAACACATGAGACTCCTCTTCCGGGTTCCCTATAAACCAGAGGTGGGAAACCTATGGCCCATGGGCCAAATCTGGCCTACAGCTGTTCTTTATTTGGCCCCTTGCCAACTGCTAGATCTGGCGCATAGTTCCAGTCTCAGCCATCAAGCCCTGAAAGACTACGCTCAGCAGAAAGGGAGATGAGATGGTGTGTACTCAAGGATAGGGATAGCTCCGTGGCATGGATCCATGATCGGATTCCTCTCCTTCCTTCCCTCCCCATCCTGAGCACATGCCTGCCTTTAGCTCTTATCTGACCCACAGAGCTTGCAGAAATTTTCAAAGTGGCCAGCAGGAGGGGAAAGTTTCCCCACCCTCTGCTATAAACAATCCCTTCAAAATGAATAAATTTAAGGAGCCCCACTGTTCGGGGGCAGGGGGCGGTGTTATTTTTTCCCAATACAATCACAAAGCTGCTGTGATCCACAACCTCCCCCTTCAAATGGCACTTCCAAAAAAAGGAAGTAGAAGTGACACTTCCTCCTTGTCTTCAGAGCTCCAGGGAGCTCTTCGTATCGGATCATTCCTAACCAGTCAGACTCAAGGGTTCTTGTGATTGATCTACTCGTCAGAGATCTGCTATATGAAGGGGGGGGGGGTTTCCAGTGCCCCTCCTTCCCCTACTGTGGTCTCTCATTCACTCACAAACATCCCTGTTCGTTTGGCCAACCTTGCTCTATTCTAGAAGGCAGCCTGACATTTATAGGGCATAAACCCCTCCATCTGACATCACTTCCAATGGGAGAAGAGTGTACCCATCCCCCCATGCTACATAAAAGAACTCATTTCCCTAGCTCAGAAGTGGGTAATCTTTGGCTCCATTGTGGTAGATGGACTTTGTGAAATGCTCTATGCACTGGTTTGCTCTTCTGAGATCTGCTGTATGAAGGGGGATTAGGAAATTTTACACACCCCTGGTTTAGCTCATTCTTACATAGTAACGTGGTTCTAGAGCTGAACTAGTAGCTAGCCCGTACCTTTTCATGAGAATCTGGGAAAACATTATATGTGTAACAGGGAGTGGTCACACCCGGGTAAGTCCCTGTAGGATGTAGTCCATAATAGTCTCTCAGAGGATTAGCTCTCAACACAGCCCTATGTTCAGTACATACAATAGTCTCTGTTTACCACATTATACATGGCTGCTTTCACACATTACACAATGGGCTATTATAATAACTGGAGATAATACCGGGTATTATAATTCTGCATTTTTTGTAATGTGTTAATGCACTATTCCTCTTTTATGCTGCAACGACTCGGGTCATTGTAAGAACCACCAAATGTAAGCCTCCCCTAATATGCATGCACATCCCACCAAGCGCCAGGTTGCTGTTGCTGCTGCTAATAATAATAATAATAATATAATATAATAAGTTCACTTTTTGTCATGGCTGAAAGCATCCTAAGTCCCTACACACCAGGAAAGCAACCCCTCTGGCATTGAAGCCCTACCTAACTCCAGCTCAGTCAGACACCGTCCTCAGGCTGGCTACTTCCAGGCCTGGCTCTGTTCAGTACCTGGACAATAGAGACAAAGTAGTACAGTCATCTCTTATTGAACCAACTCCAGTTGGTGGAGGTATGCAAGCTTTTGGACCTCACAGGGTCCTTCTTCCATCAAGTCTGGAGTTACAAAATGAAGAAACCAAGCCAAAGCAGAGGCATATAGGGGAGGGGGGGGTTGCCCATTGAAGTCCTGTCTAGTAGTGGGCGAAGTCCTGTCCAGCAAAGCCTTCCTGGGTGGTGAAGCGGCTGGTCAGTCCGGCCTCCCTGCACCTGGAATATTTCAGTGCCCGCTGTGACATGTTCATTACTTCATGGATAAAATTGCTCAGATTCACCATGACTTTGACACTGCACTTATTATGATAGGAGAACCAGAGGTTATGGAAGCCCTGTCTTGTCCGGTTTCATGGAATCAGTTTCAGTGGGTGTTGCCCACTGATGCGGGGGATGTTCTTGGGGCAGTTAGAGCCACCTCTTGCAAACTGGGCCTGTGCCCGACCTGGCTGGTTAAGGCCAGCCGGGAGACGGTGGGGCGTTGGTGGTGGGGGTGGTCAATGCCTCCCTACGGGAGGGCAGAGTGCCGAGCTGCCTCAAAGAGGCAGTGGTGTGGCCTCTGCTTAAAAAAACCATCACTGGACGTTGACTCGCTCACCAGCTATCGGCCAGTCTCTAACCTTCCCTTGTTAGGGAAGGTTATTGAATGGGTAGTGGCTCAGCAACTGCAGGAGCATCTCGAACACATCCGTTTTCTGGATCCCTTGCAGTCTGGCTTTCATCCAGGCTATGGCATGAGACTGCACTTGTGGCTTTGATCGATGACCTCTGCCATGAATTGGATCAGGGTCATTTGACCCTGCTGATTCTATTAGACCTGTCAGCTGCCTTTGATACTATTGACCACGAGATGTTGGTGACCCACTTGCAGGACCGAGCCAGGGTGGGCGGGATTGTTCTTGAATTCTCCCAGCCAGGAAGAAATGGAATCACTCAGCGAGTGGTGCTCAGGGATTGTTCTTCATCGCCCCAAGACCTCTCATGTGGAGTCCCGCAAGGTTCTATCCTGTCCCATATCCTGTTCAACCTGCTGGGCGAGGTCATAAGATGGCTTGGAGTCCAGTATCATCAATATGCTGGTGACCTTCAACTCTACCTATCTTTTTTATCCAACCCAGACCCAGCAGTTTCGGTGCTTACTCAATGTCTGGTGGCTGTGTGGGACTGGATGAGGGTGAACTGACTGAAGCTAAATCCTGACAAGAAGGAGGTGATGCTAGTGGAGGAAGTCAGTGGTTTCAACATCCCCCCATCATTGATGGGGTTCACCCCCCATTGGTTCCCCAGGTTCGGAGTCTGGGAGTGCTCCTCTATTCCCAGCTCCACCTGGATGCCCACGTGGAGGCGGTGGCAAGAAGTGCTTTTCGCCAGTTACATCTGGTGCAGTGGCTTCGGCCGTACATCTCAGACTCTGACCTGGCCACTATCATCCATGCTTTCATCACCTCAAGACTGGACTATTGTAATGCGCTCTACGTGGGGCTACCCATGTTGACCGTTTGGAGACTGCAGCTGGTGGAGAATGTGGCGACCCGTCTCCTTATGGGGATGGGCCGCCGGGAGCACATAACACTAGTGCTCTGTTCTGTGCACTGGCTGTCCAGAGTCTTCCAGGCCCAATTCAAGGTGTTGTTACTTACCTATAAATCCCTATATGGCCTAGGCCCTACCTAGCTGTAGGACTGATTCACTCCCCGGGGTCTGGCTCTACCCCTGTGGTCGGTCGGGAGTGTCTTTCTATAAGTCTCCCAAGTATTCTGAGGGGGAGACTATGGAGAGGGCATTCTTGGTGGCAGTACCAAGACTGTGAAACTTCCTCCCTGCGGAGGCCCGGGTGGCCCCGGACCTCTCCTCCTTTCGATGTCAAGGAAAGACCTGGCTGTCCCACCAGGCTTTTGACGAGGGAGATGGGTGAGGTTGGGGGTGGGGTTTGAGGATTAGGGTAGGGGGTTGTTTGTTGTATTTTTGTTGATTTTACATATGTTTTTTGGATGTCCCTTTTAGAAAAGTTTTAATTGTATTGCTATATTTATATTATTGTGATTTTATTATTATAAATCGTTAGCTGCCCCGAGCTGCTTTGGTAGAAGGGGCGGGGTATAAAATGCTGAATGAATGAATAAATAAATAAATAAACAAACTCATAAGGGAGGGGAGAGGATGAGGAGAACAAAGTGTGGAGGTGATGGCAACACAGAAGGGGAAACAATGTAGTAGCTAAGCTATGGATATAGTAAATAACTAAAAGTTACCTGTAACTGTGGACAGTGATAATAAACACATGACTGTGATGTCTGAAGAAACAGAGCAAAACTGAGGAATAAAGCGTGGGATGGGATATAGGGCAGGTGTCCATTGTTGTTAGAGGGAGGGCAGGGAGAGCAGAGGCCGAGATAGGGAGAGGCACGCAAAGCAAAAGGAAAAAAATACAACAAAGGGTAGCTATTCATAGTAAAAGACTTAAGTTACCTGTAACTGAGACCGTGACCGGATATAAAAGTTACTGGATGGCAGAGAAGCCTATGTACAAAACAGAGTGAATAGAGGGAAGTAGCCATTCAAGAAGGGGGAATCCAACAAAGTAAATATTAAGTTGCTGTAACAGTGGACAGGGATATGATTTACAAGTTTCTGTAGTCGCTTGTGAAGCCCATGTCCTATCAACAGTGTCCCTCAATCAGCTCTTCACTTTCAGCTACTCACTCAGTAGGACTTCAGGACCAGGACAGCAATCCTGCTGGAGCTTCCTCTAAGTTTTCTCCAGCTCCCAGGCAGAGAGTGCTCTCTTCTGCAGCTTTCCTCCTCTTATATAGCTGGAGTGGGCATGGCCAGCCTCTTAGCCTCCCAACTCCTTAAAAGGCCAGTATTTACTCAAGTCTGTAGCAGCTCCCTCAGGCTGCTCCTAGCTACAGTATGGAAGGTGGTATTGCAGCAACCTTTCTCTTCCAGATATGAAAAAATCCTCCAGGCAGGCAGTAGGGATGCCAGGGTTATAATATTGTTCCGCTAGGTCCAGGATTTAGAGCAGTAGATCATATTCTGCTTGCAAAGAAAGACGTTTAAGGGTATGTGTGTGTTGGTTTGTTTATTTAGATTTTTTTATCCCACCCTATCCCACAATTCTTTAACTTCGTTAACTGTAACATTAATTAACTAAATAACTCTTAATCTTCAGAACAATCGTGTAAGGTAGGTTAGAATGAGAGATCTGAGACTGGCCCAAGGTCACCCAGTCAGTTCATGGCTAAGATGATAGCCTGCTGGAGTCCGTGTTTGGTTCGTACAGCCCTCACTCACATGTTTAGCGTGTCCAGTCTAATAAGCAGTCAGGCCCCTGTTTTGTGTGCTTGTGGGCAGCCCCTCCTGGAAGCTCCTCTGGCGGTAGTCACTCCTTGGACACTTTAGGATTTTTGCCCGTGACTCTATCATGCTGGCAGACCTGTACGTATGGAGGCACTCACGTACGCAACCTAATTGACAGGATGCAGACACATGAGCACGCATTAGCCGGCACAGCAGGCTCCACATTCTCTGAGACCTTGCCATGAGTGGGGGGCAGCATGTCCCATGGTTGGGGCGGGGGGGAAGACACCTAATAAATGGGCAGGTGAACACCCACCTGGTGTGGGCGATTGCGGGGTATTGTCTCGTTTGTTAACATCTTAAGCTGTGTATCTTTTTAATTGGCTCCTTAGGCCTCTGTCATGTAACTTGAGGGCCTGTAACTTTCACTTGGGTCTTGCTAGGTTGTGAGATCCTCTGGCAATTGAACAGGTGTTTAGCAACCAAGGTTTACGACCACACAATAACTCTAGCGTATTCCAGCTCTCCTCCCGTGTGGGTACATGTAACATTTTATACCTCAAGTTTTCCCTCCCTTTCATGTAAACATTTCTCACAAAACACTCACACTGTAAAAACAAAACCTGGCTGTGGATGAAGAAACCAAAAGAGAAACAAAATGGTGTGAAACAAAGCAGTATTACCATGATCTTCTGCGTTCCAGAGGCAAGGCGCACTCGCTCACTCAGAAAACAAAATTGTTCCCTTAAAATGTTGTAAAATGTACAAATAATAACAGTAAATTGCTCTGTGTCTTGGAGGTTCTGCATTACCGCCTGCGATTAAGTTTGCTATGGATAGCACTTGTTATTTAATAGGGTAGTAAATAGCCAGATAAGCTCCACAGAGACAGATAGGCTTTCATTCACCCGCCGTACTTCCACTGTTTTTGATGCCAGTGTTTCTTCACTGAATTCAGTGGATTACGTCTCCATTCATAGCAGTGGAAGTAGAATAAAGCCACAAAATGCAAGTAGAGAATGCTTCCACAAAGCTGTATTTGGCACACGAAAGGCCTGATCCTGCTTTCGCTTCCATCCATGGTGCCCACACTTTTTGCCATGCAACGCCATTTGTTAGGTATAATCCTGCAACCGTAGACAGCAACAAAGTATATCAAGTATCAATTGGCATTGCGGCCCCATCCACTGATAGCGTGGCCCCACTTAGGATCCCTCACTTATGCATGAAAACACTCACAGATGACTGGGTTCCTAAATGTATCCTTTACAAGGTCGGGTGTTCTCACATGCTAAAATGGAATCCGTGCATTCTGATAGGTGATAATCCTCACAATTAGAGAGCCGTAGTGGCGATTGCGAACATTCCCACCCTTCCCAGGTAACATTGGAAAACAGCGTAAGGCTCAGTCCTCCACCATTAAAGTTAATGAGAGCTTTTCCTTTGATTTCAATGGGTGCAGGATTATGCTCCGTTAGTCTGGTTTTCAGCCACCTGATTCTACTTCGCCACGACCAATATCACTGCCTCCCAAAGCACCCAGCAGAAAAAGTGTTTGAGACACTGAGGAGTAAAGAGAGAGATGGCCAAAGACTGCTAAACTTTAGGGCGGGGGGGGGGAACTTGAGTGTCTTGGGCAGGGAGTCTACTAGGTGATAGATTTTAAAGCAGTTTGGTGCTCCATTTGGGGCAAAACTGGCAAGGGAAACAGAACAATTCTCAGCACAGCAAAGACGTTGTTTAATTTATTTATTTATTTGTTTATTTATTCAAATGTATAGCCCATCCTATCCCAAGGGGTCAGAGAGGGCTGCAATACATAAACTATATTTAATAATACACAGATAAAAACCAATTAAACTCTCCTATTTTAAATTTCTCCCAAATCCCCTGCCCGCCATGTGCCTGGCCAAATATTTAAGTCCTACATTGCATCTTGAAGATGAGCAGGTTCAGGCTTAAACAAACCTCTAGGGCAGGGGTAGAGAACCTTTCCCCTCCCAGAGGCACCTAGAAGGATAGTACAAGCTTTGAGGGTCACATAGAAATTGGGGGCAGAAGGAGTTAAAGGGTACACTCAAGAAAAGGAAAATCCCATTCATGGATCTGTGCTATGGATCTGTCCCCTTACTTCTATGCATGCCTTCATCTCTGCTCCCTTAGCCTGAGCTAACTTTTCCAGTATTTAGGGGTAGAAACTGGATCCAGGCACAGGATAGAGGCCACATAAAAACATGCCATGGGCCACTGTTGGTCCCTGATCCTGACATTCCCCACCCCTGCTCTAAGGGAAGGAGTTCCACAAATGTAGGGCAGCCACCAAGAATGCCTCTATGTGCCTTTACAGTACAAATTTGATGTGTAGATGGTACGTGCAAGTAAGTGGGCACTCCCATCTGATTTCAGAGGCCATGATAGGAAATAATGGAAAAGGCAGTCTTAGATATATGGGGTGCAGGCTGTTTGGGAATCTGACCCTTTGGGATGCAATCCTCTAGCTGTTTGGCACCAGCAGGAGTGACGCAGAAAGAAATGGGACTCCAGTCTGATGCGAAGTGTTAATATCAGCACTGAATATTGATGATACTGTTGGTCTATATCTTTTGAGGGATTATTGCAAAAGAATCCTAGTTGTCAGCTTGTTGCTTGGAGATGTTTTTGTGGAAATTTTTGCATCCCTGTTCAACCTGTGTGCATCTCTCTCTCCCTAAGCTGAAGGGCCACACGCAGTGGGAATCAGAAGAAATCCGTGGAGGCCCACAGATGATATTTTTTAACACTATATCACAGAGAAAATTTTTACTCTGAGGAATGGGATGGGATGGCTGCTTTCCCTTTTTGTTTTGTGATGGCCACATTAGTAAATCATAGTATACCCCCATGGTTGTATTTCCTGTTGCATAAGGGGAATGTTCATTCAGACATTTCCTTTCTGAACACTCTGTTGTTGCTGTCCGATGTAGGATTTTCACAACAGGGGGACGGAGAGAAAAGGAGGAAGCCAATGGGAGGAAATGGGACATGTACTGTATTTCTGCTGTTCACGGACCACACCCATCCTCCCAGTCCCTACAGCATTGCAAGGAAACAGCTTCTCTTTGTGGTCTGACTTGGCTCTGTGTCAGAGCTACAATTACACCCTCCCAATGTGGATATTCCCAAACTCTATCGGTCACTCCAAATGACACGTTGAACCAGTGTTTAAAGCTTTTATTTCTCTTTCCCAGGACCACAAGCACAGACAAACATAACACGTGTGGCAAAAAGTGCTGCATATAGGCTGGGAGCACAGAATTTGGGTATTTAGGTCCAGATTCGAGCTGAAATGAATATCTGAAGCAGAGCTGAAAAATGAGTACCTGGAAGAAAAATGGATAGACACCTTGAATATTCCCTATCCAAACCAAAAACGATGGTTGGGTAATAACCAGTATCCGTTTACGCCCCATCAGGTATCTGTTTCAGTTATTTCCATTTTTTTCTGAGGGGTTTTCTATTTCGTTATTTTGTCTGTTTGGTATCCTGTTTACATCATTTCAGCAATATTAGCACTATTGCTGAAAATGACATAACCAAAATACAGAAGTGACCAAAAAAATCAAACTAACCAAACTGAAAAACTAAAATCAAAACAAAAACAAAAAAACCTCACCTGGAATACCTGGGACGGGGGTGGAATGGATATGCTAGTACCTGCTTGGGTTAAAGATATTATTCAGCTACTCAAAGATTTACCCAAATATGCAAACAGTACCCATGAATACTAAACCTGCTACCCATTTCAGTTTTAGTCTGAAGTAAATACCAAATTTGACACATTCTGTAAATTTTCATCCATTGTATTGATGCGGATACAAAACGATATTTGTTTCCAGCTTAGTTTGCTATTTGGAATGTTTGTTTTTAGTATTTTGCTGCTTCAAACTTTGATCCTTCAGTAATTTTGGCAGTCTTATTTGGTGGGTTTTTCTAATTTTTGGAGGGGATGCGATTGCTGCATTACGTCACAAAATCGCCTTCACCTCCAAAAATAAAAATAAAAAACCCACCAAACTGCACCATCAAAGTACTGAAGAGACCAAAATACCAAAGTAAAGAAAACAAAGCTACAAGTTTTGTAATGGTGATGAAGACCATTGGTTTGAGAGAACAAATGTGTTAATTATCTTCAGGAATACAAAATGACCTATTTGCTTCATCCCTGCTCCGGCTCAATTCCTCAGGTTAAATCATCAATGAAGCTACAGCAGAATGAATTTGACTGTTAGTCAGTGGTGAATTAATGTAAGAGCCTGTGCCCTGCGTCCCCTGGGAAAACTCCCTGTAATCCACACACCCCGAGCACCCCAGCCAGGTGGGATTCCAGCATCGGATTGCTCAAGCACAACTGCTGTCTCCTGCTTCCATCTTCAAATGTTTGGGCTCTTCTGTCACATGCAGGATGAGTTTATGAAGGGAGGTGTCAGGTGCCAAGGGCGGGGCCATGGAGGAACAGGTGCAGGATCAGTACTGGGTAAATTGTGCAGGATCCAGTCCAGGGTCTCAATGCGGGTGAGTCCGTGCAGGATCAGGTCCAGAGGGCTAGGAACAGGGATCGGCACACAGATTCTCATTTCAGCCCTAATCCAGCCTCCACCCCGACAGCACAAGTTACAGGCAAGACAGGCAGACAGAATGACAGATGGACTGGAAGGATGAGGTGGGTAGAGAGAGTAGATAGGCAGACGGGTGGACTTGCGAGGCAGCTCTGGAGCAGGCTCACCAGCATCACATAGCTGGCTCGCATTCATCTCACACGTGTGCAGCAGCATCATAGCAAGTGCTGGGATGGGCTCCCAAGCCTTGCATCCAGCCTAGGGATGAAACTAGATCTTGGTATTCTTGCTTTTCTCTACAGGAATCGGGGTTCTTGGCTCATTCTCTCAAATGAGAACGAGCCGAGAATTGCCTGGATTTTCACTGAGAGAAGGTGAGACTCTCAAGAACAGCCCGCCCCACCGCACTTGCAACAAAAAAAAACAAAAAAAGGGAGGGGGGGGGGGCAAGGAGGCAAAGATCACTGTGCATGCTCAAAATGGCCACCAGAGCCATTCTGAGCATGTGTGGCCCATTTCCAAAATGTCGACATTGTTGGAGGTGAGACCAAGTGGCTGGAGCAGTCCCCCTGGACTTGGAGAGGCAGCCAAGTGAGTAAAAGCCCCCCCCCCTTGAGGGTTAGGTTCTGCCCCCAAGATCTCAAACAGTTAGCAAGATCTTCTCAAGATCTCACTGCCAGTTCTCAACTCTCGCAAGATTCTCACAAGAATCATTTTGAGTCTCATTTTAGCCCTAATCCAGCTTCCAGAGCATATGTGACAGGCAGACAGGGCCAGGAACCAGGATGCTGACTGATGATCCACCCAGCTTCCTGAGGCTACTAGGTGGCCTTATATACAGACCAGCAGCCAACCAGGAGGCGGGGGGCATGAAGCAAAGCTGAGGAGGGGTGTGGCTTGACCAGCATGGTGGAAGGCCATCAGCACTGCCCTGGGCCCTGACCAAAGTGCCTCAGTGGTGTGTAGGCACCAGCTACTGTGCTCGGGGATCTAAGGGTGCCGTCCAAGCCCAGGGTTCTGATAGGAGGCTGTAGTTTATATGTTAATAGGGTGGGGATGAGTGCACAAGGGGCTTCAGGATATTTAAAGACATGCGTTACCTCCGGCTGCAATCCTCAAACCACCTTAACCTGAAATGGTCCCACTGAACCCTGAACTAATCCAAAGGAAGGGACTTCAAGATTGTGGCCTTAGGATTTTCAAGAGGAGCTCAACACTACAGCTGAAACAAGTACCTGAAAAAACAGATATACCTGTCAGAATTGCGGTACCCAATTCTACCCAGTAACATTGGGTACTAATTGGTACCTGGATGGTGCTCAATGGGTTATCTGATTTACCAAAACACCTTCTCCGTTACTGATTTTTCAGTTGCGTTACTCATTTCCCAGTTTTCTGTCACTGATTTCCCAGTTTTCTTGCCATGTCCTGATGTAGGAAAATGTCAGGAACATTCAGAAACACATGAAAAAAGTGAAATAAGTCGGAATCAGTTAGTTCTCTAGAAGCAGGCTAAGTAGGGTGGCCAGACATGCAAATGTTAGAGGCCCCTTATGAGAAATACAGGTTGCAGGGTTGTATTGGCTCCAATTCATTACAGTGAACTGAACACCCTGATATAATGAACTGTTTCTCTGGTCCCATGGTCACTTGTTAGACTGTATTTTATTTTATTTTTATTTTATTTTATTATTGTTTTAACAGCAAATATAACTCTCATAACAACAAACATCAAAGCAAAAAGAGAAACAATATAAAATATTCTCAACTTAAACGTTTGGGTCCAGTCCTTGTCTTGGTTGTGTTTTTTGTTGTTAGACTGTATTTTAAAACTTCATTTGAAATGTTAGCTTCTACCACATTGACATTTGTCACTCTACCGGATGAGCTGGATTTTTTGTTTGTTTGGTTTTTCTTGTGTAAGCTGCTATAAAAAGAAAGGGGGGAAATTCCTTCATATTCAGTTCACACGTTCTCCAGTGCACACGTTGGAGCATTTAATTACTTTCTGTCTCCATTTTATAAGATCACCCTTTCTTTTAGTTTATATAAAAAGCCATTTCAGCCCTCAAGGAGTTGGCATCTGACATCTTTGGCTCCTGAAGTCATTTTTACAGGAGACCTATCTCCCGCAAGCAGGCAATTAAACTCGTGGATCAAGTTCACGTGTGAATGCCTCTCCCGACTGAAGGCTGATTTCCAGTCATTGGATTCTTCTTTTCTTTAAAAATGTACATATTTGGTTTCACAGTTTTGACTTCTTAAAATTGGGATTGTTTCTCTCTTTAGCCTCTGCGTGCAGTATCATGATACATTTCCCATTCATAATCTTAACTGCTGAGCTGCAGCCACAGAAACAGTGAGAGCCAGTTCCGCTTGTCAGGGGCATAGCTAGAGCATGGGAATGGGCCCCTGCAGGGGCACTCCGCTCCAGCATGCGTATGCATTCTACATGTGTGTACAGGCACATGGGCCACAATGTGGCTGCACCTGCTACACTGATTATAGCTTATGTCACTGCCATTCGCGTGGTGCTTCCATTTTGTGCTGCATCCAGCATATACTGGCCAACCAGCCAATACAGACATGGCCGTGGCAAGGTTATTTTTCATGCCTTAGATATTGCATAGAGCGGGTGTAGAGGGTCCTACCTCACCCACCAAGTTTTCTGCTGTGGAGAAAAGAGTGTAGACGATGCAAGGGGCCACGGTTGCTTCCCTCCATGTCCAACCATGGTTTCCACTAGAGCCGATACAAATATGCAAATTCCATATCCAAAAATATTATTCACATATCTGGATAGCCCACCGAATATCCAAATAAATATTCATCACTGAACTGATGTTTGCATCTTTGATTATCTGGATATTTTGTTTTGATGATTTTAATGACTTTGGTACTTAGTTTCAACCTTATTTAGCACTATTGCTGCCAAGCCCCTAGCTCTGATCTGATTGACCTAGGAGGGCTTTCTAAAACGGCAGTAACCACCAATCACAATTCGTGTTCTAGAAGTGGGCAATCCAGTGCTATTTGGAACCATAGGTGGCTTGGGGGACATGTGCCCCCCACAGATTTTCAGAAACCCTACAGAACCCCTGCCCAGCCCCCACTCCTATGCCCTCCCCCCACACTATTGACAGTTACCAGTCATCTATGGCCATTTCTAAACAGACAGTTGTTGTTGGTGGTGTCTGTGTACAGCGGGTGGAGCCCCGCTCTGGATGCCACGTATGGGGGGATGGAGCAGACGGGCACACACCCATCCCCATCCCCCTCCATGTGCAGAGCAACTTGCCTTTTCACCAGTTGCTCTGTGCATGGGGGTAGGGATGGGGTGGAGATGGGTGGAAGTGCGTGGGTCGCAGGCAAGCTCACCCCTCCACATTCAAACAGAACCTAGTGGACATGAGTGGGAGCATCTTGTTTCAAAATGGCCTATGTTTGGAACTCTCCCAGCTCAGCCACTCTGAGCTGGGGGAGTAGAAGTGGCAACAGAGGGTGAAAATAAACGTCACATTAGCCACCCACAAATGGGTGGTCACCCAACTATTTATTAGATCACCCCAGACCAGGAACATGTGTTCCCAGTTCAGAGCCCCCTGCTTGGGGGCCTGCCAAGGCAGGATATGAACGCTGTGCAGATTAATGCATGCCCACATGTTGACCCGCAAGCCAACACATGGGCATGCTGTCTGTTGGGGGAGGGGGGTGCCAGCCAGGAAGGAGGGTCTGCATGCCAGTAGCAACCCCTGCTCTCCTTCTTTCTGGAAGGAGGCAAGCAGAGTTCACAGCTGGCAAATGGAGTCTCTTCCCAGCTAGCACTCACAGTGCAGGTGGCAGCCTCTCATGTACCCTTCCCTGCCAGCTGAGAAGAGGAAAGGCAAGGCTGCTGGCTTGGGTTGAGCGTGCCTGTTATACTCCCCCACAATCCATGTGTCAGGGGCCGATAGGCAAAGGATGTGTATTAGTGTAACACAACGCTCACAGATAGCACACTGGGCTGTTTTCCATGTGTTCTTGCCCAGGACAATATAGGTACATGAGGGTTGTTCAGTACTATAGACACGAGGAAGGCAGGGTGCAATCCAAGGCCCTTTTTACATGGGGGGCACCCACAAATGAAAACCCAGAAATCTGGGTGTTCATGCTTGGGTGTGTCTCGCGTACATGTCATGGCGGGTGGGTGGAGGTGGGTGTGCACACGTGCTCCCATGGAACACTCATGCACACCCACCTCTACTGATCACCCACACATGGAGCAACCGGCAAAAATGGCAGTTGCTGCAGATGTGGCCCTTTTAAAATGGGCACACGGGGTGTGGGGGGTGGTCCCACCGATTGCATGTGCAGTGGATGGTAGGGAGGGTGTAGACGGCGTACACCCATCTCCACGCACAGAGCAACCACAGTATTCACCAGTCGCTCCATGGGTGGGGATGGGTGTGCATGCATGTTGTGCGGGAGCACGCACGCCTGCCCACCCACCTGCTGCGGCACGTACATAAGACCCACCCATGCATGAACACCCAGATTTAAGGGTGTTCATGCATGGGTGCCACCCGTGTAAAAAGGACCCGTGTAGATGGCTGTGCACCCGCGTACACCCTCCCCCCACCCACCGCACATGCGCCAGCATGAACACCGATACCCCCACCCCATGCGCCTGTTTAAAAAGGGCCTACGTTTGGGAAGCATTGATATAAGGAATAGCAGTACACTGGCAAGAAGATGGACTCTGTAGCTGTGGGCAGCGTCTGGGGGTAAGTCTCTGCAGGGTCAGTCCCCCCTGGGCTGTCGCGTGGAAATCAGCACAACACAAATCACATGTGGGAATCAGCTCAGCCGTCTCTTTAGTATGTACACATACAGTTCCTCAGTGTCCCTGGGCTGCCTGCTCAGCTGCCTCCACCCTGCAGGCCCAGCATGGTGTCTCTGGACACCTCTCCAAGCAGCTACAGTATACAAGCCCCAAAGTCCATAGGCTCCAGGCCAGCAAGACCCTGGCTCTCTGCAAGCCTTTCCCCAGGCAACAGGCACGTTTCCTAGGCACAGCCTTTCCAGTACCTGGTTTCACTCCTCCTCCCTGGTTCTCCTTGTCTTTAGAACCCTGGAGAGCATAGAGTGGAAGGTTCAGCTTTAAGCTTCTTCCAGAAGAGGCCTAGGAGACGTTACCCCTTTGGCTTCCAGGCAGAGACTGGTCTCTTTTCAGTCTTGCAGCCTCTTATATACCCAGAGTGAGTGTGGCCAGCTCTACTGCCCTTATAAGGCCAGTGTTCTGCCCACTCTGGCCCCTTACTGCACAACCTGTTTCTGTCACGGGCAGCTTCCTTGGCATGGGCTGGCTTTCCCACACCCATGCGCACAGCCCAACAGCTAGAGCCCTCAACCCTCTGTTAAGGGGCAGAAGCCGCTCAGGACTGCTCTTTGCTACAGACACTCAAATAGTTCTCCCTCAACTCTAACTACTTGGACCATATCCTCAAGTCCAGCAGAACTGCACACAGTTGAAGTTGGGTGGAGAGAATGCATAAAGCTCACTTCTACAGTCTTGCAAAGATGGACTCCTGTGTGTGCAAACAGACTAAGACACCTGACTGAAGCAGTTCAATAAATCCTCTAGTATGCAACTTGTAAACTGATGTCACAGGCACCCCATCTCCTGCAGCATTACTCTCTCCTACATTTACCCCTTTCACTGATTATCTTTTTAGGGAAGGTTATTGAATAGGTGGTTGCCCAGCAGCTCCAGGCTCATCTCAATGCTATTGGATTCCTGGACCTGTTTCAGTTGGGTTTTCGTCCTGGGTATGGCACAGAGACTGCATTTATGGTCTTGGTCAATGAACTGCACCTGGAGATAGATAAGGGAAATTCTACCCTGTTGATTTTGTTAGGTCTTTCTGCAACCTTTGATATAGTTGATCACGAGGTGTTGTTGACACAACTGCAGGACCTGGCAGAGGTACATGGGGCTGCTCTTCAGTAGTTCAATTTTTTTCTGTTAGGTCTCAGCAGGTGATGATGGGTGATTGCTTATGACCCTTGTGACCTACTCTGTGGGGTCCTGCAGGGTTTTGTTCTGTCTCCCATTTTGTTCAATGTGTATCTCGCCCCTTCCCTTCGTACCTTTAGATCCTTCCTCAAGACCCACCTCTTCCACTCTGCCCTCCCTGACTCCTTGGTCCCCTCTCCTAACTCCTGCTGATACCTACCATCCAGTACAATCTGTACGTGCACCTGAGACCTCGCATCTTTGTGAATGTTACACTTTTTGTCTCTCCCTCTGTTCCCTTCCTTTGTCTCTCCCACCTCCCTCTGTCTCTCAGTTTGTAAACCCTAGGGCACAGACCGTGTCTATTCCATTACTTTGTAAAGTGCCAGGTACATTGCTGGCGCTATATAAATGCTTAGCTAATAATAATAATAATAATATAATATTATAATAAATAATAATAACTGGGGCCTCTGGGCAAGGCCATTCAGAGGTTTGGGGTGAGGTGCCATCAATATGCTGATGGCACCCAGCTCTAGCTATCTTTTTCATCTGACCCGGGGCTTGCAGCCTTGGTGCTTACCCAATGCCTGCCTGCGACTGGGGACTGGATGAGGATGAGCCAATTGAGGCTGAATCCTGACAAGACTGGATGATGATGATTGTTGGCCGGCCTTGTGACTTGGAGGGGATTGGAATTTCTGTTATTGATGGGTCAATACCCTTCCATTTACAGCCTTGGAGTGCTTCTAGATCCCTCACTGCTCCTAGATCATCAGGTTGCGGTGGTGATCAGGAACGCTTTTCATCACTTCCATCTGGTGAGGAGGCTACGGCCTTTTCTTTCTGACTCAGATCTGGCCACTGTCTTCCATGCTTTCATCACCTCAGGGCTAGGTTACTGCTATTTGCTCTATGTAGAACTGCCCTTGGAGACTGTTTGGAAGTTGCAGCTGGTGCAGAATGCAGATACTCGGCATCTTTCGGGACGAGTCGCAGGGAGCACGTTACACCAGTGCTCCGGAGTCTGCACTGACTGCCTATAGCTTTCAAAGCACAATTCAAGGTGCTGGTTTTGACTGAAATGGCCTGAGCCCTACATATCTGAGAGACCACCTGTCATAGTATGTCCCGTTGCAACCCCTGTCATCATCCAGGAGTGCCTGTCATAAAGAGGTCCATAGAGAGATCTAGATTTTCAAGTTCCTGTAAAAGGATGTCTCTTGAACCCCTTTTTCCTCCCAGCACAACCATGACTTAGTTCCGAACTAATCATCTGTAACTTGGGTGGGTTTACCTTTCTGCAAAGAAAATGCATTCTTGGTCAAGTTCACCCAGGTACCAAACCTGAGTCGGCCCTCCCACTTGTGAGTACCACTAGGTAGAAAACACAAAGGCACACAACGATTATTCATAACAATATATATTATAAATCAGTCTAAACTTAAAGTGAGATTGATTCAAGAGTGTGCATACAAATAAAATTTAATTATAATGCAATCTAACTGAACTGTGATTTTCCTAACTGTTCTCTTACCCTAACCAAAGTCCAAAGAATATCTTAGTCTATTCTCTGCTGTGATGGTAAAACTGGGCACAAATCTTGGAAGTTTCAACAAACAAGTTCCTTACATCATGCCGTCTGGTCCTAGACATCTCTGGCTGCTTGATTCTCTTCACAGTTTGAAGATGGCAAAACATGGCCCTCTTCTCCTTGCTGTCCCACTCCTTAAATACTCTTTGATAGCTCTTTGACTCATTTCCCACATTACCTCTCAGGTGGAGATTGTGAGTTGGGTCACATCTGTCATGGTGTGAGTGTGAATTTGCAAATCAATGGCTTTTTATCAGTGCCTCAGGGAGGTGTCAGACAGTTTCCTGATTGCACAATATCATTCATGCAATGACTTCTCAGTTCACACTGAAGACATGTTTCATTAACAATTTCCATTACGTACATGTTACATATGTGTTTTACATGTATCCCATGACAGTGCCTTCTTGCACGTTCCATCTGCTACTCGTCTGAAGGACAGCGATGCATGGGGGGGCATTCTCAGTTGCTGCCCCAGTTTTATGGAAAGCCCTTTCCTCAGAGGTTCATTTGAGCCCGGGCCTAAGCATCTTCTGGAGGTGGTGTAAGACTTTTTTTTGTTTAAAGAAGCATTTGGTGAGCGGGGAAAAAGATAGGGGTTGGTTGGGAGGTTGTGGACGGGGAGTAGGTTGGAGGGTGGTGGGAGGAAAGGTGGGGGGGTTGTTTTTAATGCTGTTTTATATATTTTGTTGGTTTGTAAGTCGCCCTGAACCATTTGGGAAGGGTGGGGTAAATAGTGGGAAATTAATGAATTAATTAAATACATTAAATATGGTTTGGCTTCTTCATCTTCCCGATCTATTAGCTCCCAAACTTTTTAAGGCTGAGATCTTACTGAGGGTGCTTTCCCACGTGACAAAATGTGCGTCATTTGCCTCCGCAAGAAACTCCAAGAGGCCAGTGCTGTGCAGCTTTTGTCACGTCAGAAAACAAAGGCCTTTTTTACACTGGCCGCAGCTGTGGGGGCAGGATGTGGGGCAGGGTGGATGCAGATGGACGCACACCGATTCCCCCCTGCCTCCCCATGCATGCCCCCACACGGAAGAACCTGTGTTTTCGCCGGTTGCTCCCTGTGCGGGCAATGGATGAAAGTGGGTGGGCATGCATGTTACATGGGGCAGCACACATGCGCCCACCCACCGCTGCTTTCAAACAAGACACACCCATGCATGCCCTCTGTGTGGGCATGCGTGGGTGCATCTTGTTTAAAAAGGGCCAAAGCCTAGTAGCTTTGGTGCTGATCATGTGGAGGATGCAGAGCTGGGAAATCGCCCTGAGAGACAGAAGACATTCTTGTGACCTCAAACTCTGAAAATATGCACACTTAATTATGCAGATCCAGTCTCATCAGGATACTTTTATCAACGCTGTGACCCCCCACTTGGGGTCCAAACCCCCAGCTTGGGGTCCGCTGTGATATGAATTTTTGCAAAGCTCTCTGTAGTTATGAACCCATTACTTTCTCCATGCTTCAGCCAGAGGATTTGCTAACCAACCCTGTGCCTGCAGCAGAGCTGTGCTCCAGAATCAAAGCCTTTTAAAATACTAAGTCTGGGATTCTTTTAAAAGCAGTAGGAGGGTTTTAGTTCTAACGCCACTAGGGATGAAAAGAATATGACATTTTTTTTGTATTTGTGAGTATAATTTGCATATTCATCCCCACAAACAAATATCTGAATTTGTCTTTGTCACGTTGGCAACCTTGTTTATTCGGTTTAGTATTTTGGCCACTTTGGTTTTGTCTTTGCTTCTTCACTTAGGTAATACTAGTGTTTGGCTCTAAATAGTGATAAATAGCATGACTGAAGTGACTGGAATACTGAACATGAAATGCTGAAATACTACAGTAACCAAAATACTGAAGACGACAATATCATAATGAATATTCAAAACTGCAAACAGGTACAAATATGTTGAATTGATAAAATTCAGAATTCACTTTGGATATTGGTTCAGCCATAGACATTCCACGGCGCTTATAGCTTCCCCCACTTCTTTCATGAGCTTACTCTACATGCTTGGAGTTTGCACTTAATGGTCAGCCTAATTTTTCTCTCTCTTGAGCTCGTCCTCTTCTTTGCAGCTTATACCCTCTTTTATCATTCAAAATTATTATTAGCTGATTTATTATTTATGCTATGGTAACCCACACAGCTTGATAGGCAGGCACTGTGCACACGAGACCTCTCCATATTTCTTGGTTATGAGGTAGTTCATTTAGAGTGTACATTAGGTGAAAGGTCACCTGTTGTGCTTCAGAATGCGTCAATGCCATGGTTTCTGACTCTGAAACCAACATACTCATGGCCACAGGACAAATATATGAAACGCATCTCTTTTTTGCAATGAACAAACAAGAAAATATGGCAAAACACTGCCAACAAAACAAACTGCGGTGAGCTATAACTGGCCTGCGGCAGCTCTGGGATAAAACAACAGACTTTTAAAAAAAGAAAATTAAGGGGAAAATCCCTGCCAAAAAGAGTTGTCAGTAACTCTACAAAAAATAAACTGGAGAAGAGCAGCTGAAGAAAAGGTTACTGAGGTCACAGAGCCAGCACATGTACTTTAGCAGCTAGCTCAAGCAGTGGATGTTAGGCTTTCTTGGCTTTCATTGCTAGCACTCCTGATTTAGTGGGTGTCCCTGAGGAATGCATTTTACCCAGCTGGAAAAATGGGTGGAAATATGAAACAGTGGTAGCCACTCCATAGGGAAGGCTGAAGCTGGCACACCATGGCATTGTGATATTTTCTGTTTTATTGGGTGAAAACAAACGTGACAGCAGCCCTCGTTGGCCTGCTTTAGCCCAGGACTCACCTGCATATTTGTTCCCTCACTGCCATATGTTGGCCTGCATATGCCCCTGGGCAGCTGCTACAGGATGTGTCCTTTGGAAAATCTTGGGAGACATCCTGAGCCAAGGCCTGGGCCAACATGAGCCTGCACATCTGTTTGGCCCGCCCAGCCCCGCTGTGAACAGCTGATTGGGGGAGCTGGAGGAGCGCGCTCACCCAGCCTGCAGAACACCTGATGGGGGCGGGGCCCTATATCCAGGCCCTATATCAGCTGTTCAGCAGTAGGGGTGAGTATGCTCCTTTACCCCATCAGCTGTTTGGTGTGCAGAGCTAGCCACCAAACAGCTGATGGGGGGCTCTCCTGAGGGGAGTGCCAGCCAGCCTTTCCAAGTAACAGGGAGTCCCTCGGGCTGCTGCTGTAGGGCCAGCTCCTGGTCACTTGGGAAGTCTGGGTGCAAACTGCATGCATCTCCATAGGGATAATACTGTGTCGCGCGGGACCCACATGAATCCCACTTGGGATTGCAGCCATTGTTTGCATTTCTGACAGGTACTGCTCACCGAACTGATGTTTTCAATAAACTGTCCACAATGACTCCAAGGTCGTCTTCCTGAGTGGTAGCACCTACTTTAGAACTCAACATTGTGTATATACACAGTATACACAGCATCACTGGATATTATTATTATTTTATTTTATTATAAGCATTTATATTGCACCAGCGATGTACCTGGCGCTTTACAAAAAACAAGATAGACACAGTCCCTGCCCGAGAGCTAATCTCATTATTGTGAATCACAATGACTGAGATTCTCCACTGAATTGCAGCCTTAGTCATGCATCTGCAGCAACTCAAAAACACCCAGAGCTGGAAATGCCCTGGAAGAATCTGCCTGGGCCCTGTTGTAAGGATTTCCCCGGTGACAGATTTAGCCAAATGGTTTTGTGTTTCCTCCCTCCCACACATCCTCCAGAATGTGGAGAGAGGGAGCATATCAGCAAGAGTGCCACCGGTATTTTCCAGGAGGAGCAGGTGTGGCCATGTCATGAGGGAACATGGCAAAGAAACTCCCCTGCCCCCTTTCTGATATAGCCCTGCCCCCTGTAGAGAATTATGATGCTCTGCAGAAGACATGGCCACATCAGTAAGGAACAGGAGAGTAGGGCTGCAACGAAATTAGAATCCCGCCCCCCTTGACAAGAATCTTGCCAGACTCAAGAAGAGGGGAGAGGAGACTTCACACAATCTCGGGCCCCCATCAAGATCTTGCAAGATCTCGCTGAGGGTGGGGGCCAGGCAAGGGAGCCGGGTGGGGTGCCAAAGGTGAGCAAGGGGCACAGAACCCATGGCACAGCAGCAGCAGCAGACACTGGATTGCCCAGGCACAGAACCCATGGCACAGCAGAGGCAGCAGCAACAGACATTGGATTGCCCGGGCACAGAACCCATGGCACAGCAGCAAACAATGGATTGCCCAGGCACAGAACCCATGGCACAGCAGAGGCAGCAGAAGCGGACATTGGATTGCCCGGGCACAGAACCCATGACACGGCGGCAGCAGCAGCAGCAGCAGACGTTGGATTGCTGGGCCACAAAACCCATGGCACAGCGGTGGCAGCAGCAGCAGAGATTGGATTGCCGGGGCACAGAACCCATGGCACAGCAGTAGCAGCAGCAGCAGAGACTGGATTTCCCGGGCACAGAACCCATGGCACAGCAGAGGCAGCAGAAGCAGACATTGGCTTGCCCGGGCATAGAACCCATGGCACAGCAGAGACAGCAGCAGTGGACATTGGATTACTGGGGCACAGAACCCATGGCACAGCAGAGGCAGCAGCAGTGGACATTGGATTGCCGGGGCACAGAACCCATGGCACAGCAGAGGTAGCAGAAGCGAACATTGGATTGTGCTCAATGGGCAACCCTTCTTGGTGGTCAGGGACATGGAATTTAGGCGCCTGATTGGCTTCCTGGCCCCCCAGTTTAAGCTGCCCTCGTGCATCACCCTGAGTCGGCAGGTGGTGCCAGTCTTGTACCAGACTTTAAAGGAGCAGGTGAGGGAGCAGCTGGTAGGGGCTGGGGTGCCACCGTCCACTTCACCACCGACCTGTGGTCGAGCAGAAACATGCAGTACACCTACCTGGCAGTGATAGTGCACTGGTGGCAGGACCCAGAGGCAGCATTTGGGAGTGGCAGGAGGGGTCCCGAAGCAGGGTATAGGTGGACCCTGCTTCAGGCAGAAGTCATAGATGACCCCCACGCTTCTCAGAACATCAAGGCAGTCCTGACCACCATGATGAGGGAGTGGGTCACGCCAGGTGCGCTCTTCACCAAGAGGTGTGTGATGAGCGACAACGCGGCCAACATATTGAGGGCAGTTTGTGAGGGGGACTTCACCAGCATCCCTTGCACTGGCACACACCCTTCACCTGGTGGTCAGGGACGCTCTGGGCTTGGGGTAGAAGGGGATTGGGGCAGGCACCCTTAGCTCCCTGATCGAGCGGGGGAGGAAGCTGGCCAGTTTCCTTAACCGGAGCATGAAGGGCAGCGACCTCCTCCAGGCAAAGCAGGCAGAGCAAGGCTCCCCAGTGCACCAGCTGGTGCAGGATGTGTCCACCAGATGGAATTCCATGTTCCTGATGCTCAAGCGACTTCTCGAGCATAAAGCCGCCTTACATCAGGTTCAACTGGTGACGGACAGCAGGGCACCTGGGGTGGAATGGGAGATCCTGGCTCACACTGTCTTTTTGTTCTGAGACCATCAGCTCCACCACAGCCACCATCAGCCAGGTGACTCCTCTGGTCCAGAGTCTCCTCAGGAGGCTGGATGAGATTCTCCAGAGGCAGGATTGTGGCCCTCAGGGCAAGAAGCTGACAACTGAGGTGGCTGCCCTGGTGCGGTAGCTGAAGGCAGGGCTGAAGGTGTGATTTGATGAGCTCCTGCAGCGGGAGGAATATGTGTTGGCAACCATGATGGACCCCAGGGTCATGGGCAGCGTGGCATGCCAGACACCACTCTATGGCCACTGGAAGGGTGAGCTAGTGGAGAGGGTCCAGCAGGCAGAGAGGGCTCTGGAGAGCACGCGGCAGCAGCAGCAAGACACCCCTGGGGATGGTGGGAGTGGTAGCAGCCACCCCTTTCAGCCAGCGGGGTCTATCCCTGACCCCAACCCTAGCAGTAGCAGCACCAGCAGCAAGCTGAGCAGCACCAGCAGCCCTATTGCCAGCAGCAGCAGCTCATATGTGCAGGCCACCCTGGCGAGCATGGGCCCGTGCACAGCAGGGCAGGCAGCATGGCTGAGGGCAGTGGTGGAGGTGGTTCCCAAGCAGAGTTATGGGAGGGAGTATGACAGCGCCTCAGCAGCTGTGGAGAGCTATATGGAGGAGGAGCCATGCATCGATCCCAGCAGCAATCCCTTGGCCCACTGCTGGGAGCCTCTGAAGCCTGTCTCCCAAAATCAGGCCTGTGCAGTTTGGGGTGTGGTGATGGGCTCGGGCTGCTGCTGATGCCTGCCACTCCGCTGGCATGGCCCCTGCCACGTGCCCCATTGCCTGCCTTATGGGCAGCAGACCGGCCTCTCCTGCTTTCCTTCTCCATTTCTCCCACCCAACTAATGCAGAGGAAGTTTTAAAATTTTTATTTATTTATTTGTTTATCCAAATGTGGAATATAATATATATCTACTACACTAACTCTAACTGCTATTAACTATTCTAAAACCTATGGAACTAAATGGAATATTATCTAATATCTACAAAGGCCTAGTTCTACAAACACACTATAAAATATTAAAACTGATTCACTACACACTATATCTATCTCTATAACTAAGCTAACTCCTACAACTATCTATCTATGGTATATATATATATATATATATATATATATATATATATATATATATATATACACACACACACACACACACACACACACACAGAGGGATGTGGGGGACACAGACAGCTCACAACAAACAACACAGGGAGGGGTACAAAACTGAAATGAAACCTAAATCAATCTAATCCTACTCTAAATAAATCCAAAAACAGGGGAAGGGAATCAGGGATGGAATATATACAGGGAGGAGGGAAGGATTCAATGGAGGGTAGGGAGAAAGAACACAGGGAGGGGTAAAAAATAAAAATAACACCTAAATCTATCTAATCTAATCTAAATAAATGAAACTATGGAGGTAAATGTGTGGAAATGGGTGAAATAGGAGGAGGATGGCAATGGATTGGGAGGAACACAAACTGCTGGGAGAGGGAGACTTCTGAAAACGCCTGCTGACAGGATCAGTGGCTAGCTCAGAAGGAATTGGAAAGGGGGGGAGGGCAATTACTTTTGTTACTTGCTGCGCCCGCCTTACCACAAGCCCCATTGGCTCTGTGCAGCCTAGCCCGTGGCCAATCGCAGACTGCCAAGCCAGTAGTCTGAGGAAAAGAGGGATGGTGATTGGACAGGCTGGCTGCTAGTCCAAGCCTCTCCACCCCTCCTCAGCTGACCCCCTCCTCCCTGGGCCTGCCAGCCAGGTTTTTCCTGCCCAAACTCATCCGAATGTGACTGAACTGTCCGGGGGTTTTGGCATTTGGTTCGACCGTTCGGTTCGGCCATCCGAACTGGCTGAGTTCGGGCCGAACCCCAAACGTCCGAACTGCGTTCGCACATCCCTACTACTCTAAGCCTGAAAGGAACTGGGAAGTTGTCCTCACAGACAGCGTGGGAGAACCAGGTGGGGTTGTTCTGTTACAAGGGCTTGAGCTGAAGACAAGTTGAATGTGGAGAGACCCTGGACTGTAGGTGCCCAGTTAGGGCAAACTTTATGTTGAGGTGCAAGACTTTTTATGTTGATATTTGCGGACCCACTGGTTGGGTCCGCAGTCTACTCTGTGGACTGGGAGGGTTGTAAATGGGAGCAGGGAGACCCGTGGCAAATTGCCAAACAAATAATCAGAGTGGCTTTGGGGAACAATTGATGGACTCAACCCCAAAAGGAAAACGGATTTATGAAGAGATTTTATGTGGCAGGGTGCTAATTCCCCAGGAGCCCAGAATGTGAATTGAGGATCCTAAACCCCATCCACAGCCTACTCTAAGTCTTCCTTCAAAAACAGCAGGAAAAAATGCCCCAGGATACTTAATTTACACTAACGTGCACACATGATCTAGAGTCTCTCTTTCCCCAGAATGCAGGAGGAACTCATCCCAGATTAAACAGAGGCAGTTAACACAGGGCTAACATGTAAATTATGTTATGGCCTGTTGAAGAGTTCCCCTGATTTGTTCTGGGGAAACAAATCTCTGCCAATCTGTGGGTGTTTTCAGATGAGATGCTACCCTGCATGGCAACCCAGGAGCCACAGAGCTGACCACCCATCTGAAGGCGGAGCAGCCAGATGTGCACTCCCATGAGCCTTGGCATACCCACACATGACCATGAACAGAGCACTGCCGGGAAATCGATAGTGCTTTGTGCAGGGCAAGCCACATAGTTCCATGGCAATGGGTGGGCAGAGCCCGTGCCCATATGAGTGGCAGCAGTCAGCCACACCAGCAAATGGGTTCACCACTCATAGGCACTGTGGACAGGGAAAGTGGCCATTGCAAGTCCCAAAAACTGTCCAGAAGCACTGGGGAGCCCATGTCCCACCCCCAGCACTGACGCTGGGGACATGTCGCTTGCAAAGGCCAACCTGGCAAGTTCCTTTCTCCCCCATGGTCTGTGGCAGGGGGAGTGCATGGAGGCTGCCTCTGTAGCCACACTAGGGCCACTTTTAGATGTGCACTTGGATCAGGCGCGGGAGCGGCAAAACAGCCGTGGTGCTGTTTTAGACGAACCGAAAGCGGAAGTTGTGCGCGTGATCCGGGGCCGCGCATTCTTTTCCGGCCGCGTATGTCACCCCAGAGAAAGCAGGCTGGTTCGGTCGCGGTCGGCAAAGAATGCGTGGCCCCGGATCACACGCACAACTTCCGCTTCCGGTTCGTCTAGAACAGCGCCGCGGCTGTTTCACCGCTCCCGCGCCTGATCCCCGCTGCACGTCTGAAAACGACCTAGGAGACTCCCATTTGAATCCCTCCCCATACACTCCACCTATGTGAGTGCTCTGCAGCAGAGCCCCGCTGTGGCCATGGACCCCCACCCCAATATCATGCTAATTTAAAAACCCCATGTGTTCCTCTGTGGCTGCCTCCCGGGTTTGCATGAGCAAATGTAATGCTTTCCCCCTACGTTAGGCAGGTGGAAAGGTGGCAAGCATTGCATGTAGAGAGTCCCTGATTCTGGGCTTATACTGCTTAGCTATGTGGAGGAAGGAAAGGGGCTCTGTGTGTGTGTGTGTGTGTGTGTGTGTGTGTGTGTTGGGAGGGCGGCTTCTGAATGTACAGTGGGGGCTGCCCTGTGGTCTTCATGAGGGGGTTTCTTCTGGATGTTTGAAAGTTGAGGGCGTTCTGGCAGTTTATTTTATGTTTAAGTAGGAGGCAGTTTAAGGGCTTGGGGGATAGGCGGGGAACACCGGGGCAATTTGTGGGGCAGTATATTAGGTCTTTGGGGAAACTGGGTTTGGGGGATTTGTGTGGTTTTTAAATCCGCCACAACTGCATGCCAGGAAGCAAATGTGCATGAATAAAATGTGCATAATTATACAAATGAAGAAATTGTGTATATTTATTCTGATCGTGATGAACTGGCAGAATTTGGCTTTTTTTGACACAGTGAATACGAGTGCCTGTTTATGCGACATTTTTCTAATGATTGGCCATCTGGCGTGAGGTTCCCCACCCCAGCTCTGTATCTTTTCGATTGGATGATGTACTTTAGATCCTTTAACATCAACAAGATTAATTTTTTTAATAGATGTTTGAGTATGAATTGAGGCCTTCCATTTTCATATTTCTGTGACTGCTATGTTGCTGATTAGAATAAATTATAATGTCCAAGGTTTGCTTGTATATTAATAAAGGGCATTGTGCTTCAATATATTTGGCTTTTCTCCTCCAAATCAAAGTTTTAAAGTTGCCATTTTGAGGTGAACCTGGCAAATCGGAGATTAGGGCTTGGAATTTAATTAGTATCCATAACTGACTATAAATGTGTTTTACACAGAAAGAAAGCTTTAAGATTCAGCTGCTGAACTCTCATGGCTTGGAGAAGGTCTGGCTTTCACCAAGTGTCCGTGGAGTGAAACAATGTCTTGCAGCTCAGCTGCTTTGAATAATTGTTTCCCCTTAGGTTTCCAACATTTTTCAGATGAATGCCACCACAAGCCATGCTCCAGGAGTCTGTAATCACAACCACCAGTAGCCAACATCAAGACTGAACATAAAGTACCATGGCAACAAGACCTCCAGCAAGAATCACCAAGCACAATAAAGTTTGAACTATAATGTTACAGCCAGGTTCCACACTCTGCCCGCCTTTCCAATCCAATCTGAATTACAAGGAACATACTCTTAACAGCATCAAGAAATAGAGCTATTCTGAAGAATAAACTAGGTCAAATAATCTGCTCATCTGGCAAGCACCACTGAGGTTTTTTGTATTGTTGTTTTTTTAAAAGGCCATGAAGTGTAGAATGACTATCGTATACGACAGACAAAAAGAGTGTTTGTTTGACATCCTGACATCTTTAAGCCCCCCACTTCCAAAGGGGAACTGAATTTTGGGAAATACCACAAAATATTCTCAAGCATCCATTAAAAAGATACGTAGGATTCTTCTGAATAAACACTCATCCAAGCAAATCATTGTTAATTCCTTCCCCCACTACATTATTTCATTATTTATTTAAGTTTTATATCTCGTCCTATCCCAAAGGCTCAGGGCAGGTAACAACATATAAAACCAAAGTAAATATAAAAACCATGTAAAAGTCCCATAAAACAACCTAACCTCCCCTCAGCCCCTATCCCCATTTGCCAATTTTTTGTCCAGATAAAAAGATCTTGCATTGCTTCTGGAAGATGTTCAGCCTGGGCTCTTTGACGAGAGAGTACCATGATTGTGGAACAAGCACCAAGTATGCCTCTCTACGTGTCCTTGCTGTATGGATTTAATGGATGGCCTGATGGTGTATTTGCATGAAGGCGCTCCTTGCTGACCTTAGGGATGATAGGGCATCAGGGAGGAAGCAGTCTCTAAGTGTACTTACAAGTTTGAGTGGCAGGACACGCGTGCAAATTAGGCGCGGCTTTGATAACATTGAAAAGATGAGGCGCGCACGATTGAAACTTCAGTGCACTGACAAAAGCGTTGTACCAATCTGGACTTTGCTGCTTGATACAGCACATTTGTCAGTACGCCGAAATACTTCAATCATGCACAGCGCACCATTCCAACGTTATCCAAGCCATGCCTAAAATCTGCATGTGCATCCCACTGCCCAACCTTGTAAGTATACTTTAATGCGTGTCTGAAAGCGCCCTTTTATTTGGCTTTTAGTCTGTGAGACTAAACTTGGATGTATATAGATTTGTTGATCCTAAACGTATCATTCTGCACTAGTTTATGCCTTTAATCTGCACTAAAAAAGAGCCCTTTCTATACATTTCACCTCCTTCATTCTGTTTGGCCCATACGCTACTGGGTCATCAGCAAAATTCTAGGGATTGTTCAGGGTAGCACAAGGACACCGCTCACAGCATCCAGGGAAGAAGTTGTGTCTCTCGGAGCCACCATTTGCTGCCTGCTTTCTCCCTCTATCTCCCTAGGCTTGAGAAAGGTGTAGGATTCCTAAGCGGCAATAATGCCACTGTAGGTGAAAACAGACATACACCTTGACTCAGCTTTAACAGTTTTAATACTGCTTTAAAAACTCTTATGCTTTCCTATCTAGCCCCACCCTCTGTGGAACATCATGTAATCACAATGCCCCAAAGAAGACATGGTCATGTCAAAAAGAGGCAGAAGAATCCCTTTGCCCTATGCCTTTCAGTGTGGCCCCTCCACTTTAGAAGTCAACATTTCTGGAAAGGGTTTCCACCTCTTGCGGTTTGACCCTGAGACTTCCATAGACCAAAGTGGGAGTCTCAGGGTCAAAGGGGAAAGAAGTGGCAACTGTAATCCTATCCCAGGCTAGCTCTGTCCCCCAGAATGAGAGAGATGTTTTCCCCAGCTAAGCAATTGAGGGTGATGAGAGATGATGGCTTGCTCGAGGCTATGTAGTGAAACCAGAGTTTTAACTCCACTTCCCCAGTTCCAAGGCCAACTGGGCCACACTGGCTCCCCGTTTGCATATCTCAGCAGCAAAAATTAAAAAACCACAGCACTTCATAAAGGGCCTGGCTATGTCAGGAAAAGGGTGTGGCTAGGACATTTCCTTAGCTCTTCTCAACAGGACCTCATACACGCCATCTCAGTGCTTTGTAATGTGTGGGGCCTACTGCAGCTAAGGAGTCCAGCCTGGTCCAAGCCTGAGGGGCTTGGGCAGGGAGTGTGCCGGTCCCAGCCCAAATCCAGTGGGACCAGATGGGCCCTGTCAGTCACAGGCTGGGTTGCAAGACCTTTAACCTTAGGCTCATCTAGTCCATGTAGAGAGGCCCACGAGAGTTTTACTCTTTTCACCCCAATGTGAATGTTCAGTCCAAAGAACAATCAAGCTCTATATGGACTGTATCCTGTCATCCTCAGTCCTTGCACAGCAGCTTTGCCTCCATAATAATGGTGAGAAGTGGTTAAACTAGTCAGCTATCTCCAGGGCCGGATTTAGGATTTTTGTTGCCCTAGGCATTTCTCCAGCTGCTGCCACCAAGACACGCCTCACCATCTCCCACCCCCCAAAGTCACAAAATATTAGGTCATCAAGTGCTGCTCCTATGTCAGTCCTTAACACACGGCTTAATCAAGGATACCGGAAGCCACAGGAAATTGAGGTAACCTACCCCTCCCCCACCCCCAGCATGCAGGAGGCAATGAAACAACAGTACCAGATAGGGGTGGGAATATCAGTATCGGATAAATCCAAAACACCCGATAATCAGGTGTTTCGGCCTGGGTATGGTACAGAGACTGCATTGGTGGCCTTGGTTGATGATCTCCATCTAGCGTTGGACCAGGGTCGTCCGACCTTACTGGTCCTGCTAGACCTTTCGGCTGCGTTCGACACAGTCGATCATGAGGTGTTGGTGACTCGTCTGCGGGACCGTGCTGGGATTGGCGGGATGGTCTTGGACTGGTTTCATTCATTCCTGGCCGGGAGAACTCACCGGGTGGTCTTGGGGGAGTGTACGTCTTCCCCCCGGGACCTCACGTGTGGAGTCCCGCAAGGTGCCATTGTGTTCCCTCTCTTGTTTAACATCTATATGCAGCTGTTAGGGGAGATCGTGAGAGGGTTTCAGGGCATGCAGTGTCATCAGTATGCTGATGACACTCAGCTCTACCTCTCTTTTTCCATCGACCCAGGCCGTGCAGTCTCTTTATTTTCCCAGTGCCTGTCGGCTGTGGGGGCTTGGATGAGGTTGAGTCATCTGCAGCTGAATCCTGACAAGGTGGAGGTGATGTTGGTGGGCGAGGGCCTGGGGGGCCTGGGAGTGGTTGAATTTCCTATTGGGGGGGGTTGCCCTCCCATGGT
>QEPC01006888.1:1754918-1768636 GCA_003113815.1 Sphenodon punctatus
TGTCCGGCGGCTTCAGTCGTATCTCTCAGACTCTGACCTCGCCACTGTCATCCATGCCTTCATCACCTCGAGGCTGGATTACTGCAATGCGCTCTACGTGGGGCTGCCCAAGAAGCTGGTCCAGAGGCTGAAGCTGGTGCAGAATGCCGCGGCCCGTCTCCTTACTGGGGCGGGCCGCAGGGAGCGCATGACACCCGTGCTCCGGGCTCTGCACTGGCTGCCTATAAAGCACCGGACTAGGTTCAAGGTGCTGGTTTTGACCTTTAAAGCCCTTCATGGCCTGGGCCCTGCCTATCTACGGGATCGCCTCACTCCCCATGTGCTCGTGCGATCCCTGAGATCGTCCGTGGGGGCCTTTTTGGAGGTTCCCCGGGCGAGACGGGTGGCCACTGATGTGAGATCTTTTTCAGTGCCTGCCCCTGTGCTGTGGAATTCACTCCCGGAGGAGGCTCGGTTGGCCCCCACCCTCCTGTCATTTCAACGTTTGTGTAAGACCTGACTGTTCCACCAGACTTTTGGCGAGGGGGTGGGGGAGGTGGGGTTTGGGAGGGAGGGTGTGTCTTTATTACTTGTTTTAAAATTTGTAGATTTATTTTAAAATGTTTTATTGTTGAATTATTATTTTTTGTGCATGTCGTTCGCCGCCCCGAGCTGCCTTTGGGCAGGCGGGGCGGCATGTAAGTTTTGAATAAATAAAATAATTTTTTTTTAACTCTGATAATCCGATATTTACCAATATTGGCATACCAGATTTTTAACATTGGCCGCTTTACCTGTTTTTTTACATTGCGGCCATTGAAGTCAATGGCCGCAATGTAAAAAACCCGGTAAAGCGGCTAATGTTAAAAATCTGGTATGCCGATACCAGTAAATCCGGTATCCGGTATTCTCCCTGGTGTCCCATCCCCAGTACCAGACATTTTTTAAATCAGAAAGCAGTCACATTTTGAAAATTCAGAATGCACAGGGTGGCATACAGACCATACACAGAAGTGCAACAAGAGCACATTAATTAATTAATCCAGCCAGGGGCTCTGGTCTGACTGCTGGAAGCTACAGAAAACTGAGGTAACCTACCCCACCCCACAAAATAGAAGGAAAAGGAGGGGAGGGTGAAAGTATTTTAGCAGGCAGAGGTTCTGGTGACATACCTATGCCCTGCTCTGAGATGTGGAAAAAGCCTTTCTCACATGATTATCTTGTTTTCATGGAAGTAGTTCCTATGAAGGGTAAAAAGCAGGGGTGGAAAACCTTTTCCTTTCTATGGGCCACTGTGAAAATTAATACAAGCTCCATGGGCCAAAGAGGAGATAGAGGTGGGCCTACGTACGGGGTGCATGTATGTGTTCCAATTGTGGGAAGGAAAGGAAGGGTCCAGATAATGGATCTATGCCCTGTCCTTGAGGGCATGCTTTCATCTCCACACCCTAGTCCCTTCCCCTCAGCTCACTCTTTCAGTGCCTGAGGATAGGGGCTAAATCAACTGGCCAGATCCAGGAGTTGGGAAAGGGATAAATAGCAAATAGCAGCTGCAGGCCAGATTTGGTCAAGGGGCTGGAGGTGCCCCATTCCTATAAAGGATCAAGCAGGCTCTAATTCCATAAGCAAAGAAACCTCCAGTTTACAAGGAGAGTTAAGACTCTTGCAAATTCAATCCTGCACTAAAAAGCATGGAAATTGCAAGTTACGGCTCCCACCTTAACTTCCATGCCATGTTATCAGTAAAAACATTGTACAGTCTCACATATTGTGCTCACTTGCAACTTAGGCTCCATGCACCCACACTTTGCCTTCATCTTTCAGCCCCAATCCTCTTCCTTTTTGCAGTTTGGGAGCAACACTGAAGCTGAGGACAGGAGGGCGTGAGCTGAGGGCGGAGGTATTTTGATTATGGAATATCCAATTTTTTTGTTAAATACAATATCATGGAGAAAATTTGTCTTGCTAACTAGGGATGTGCAAATGCATTTCGGAATTTCGGTGTTCGGATCGAACTTTAATATTTGGTTGACCAAACCGAACTTTCGAACCGAACTCGAATTCGACCGAACTGTTCGGTCAAATTCAAACCAGTTTGGAAGGCCAAAAAAAACCCGGTTTTGAATGTATGAACTCAGTTTGGAAGTTTGGAATTCGACCAAACTCGAATAGTTCAGTCAACCGAACCGAACTTTCGAACCGAACTTGATTTTCGAACCGAACAGAATTTCTGAACTCGGTTCTGTTCACACATCCCTATTGCTAACACAGTAGAATGCTGAGCAGCATAATCCTTTATGAGAGCAGGGCTTAGGGGAGGCTAAGGTGGAAGAGCTGTTCCCTTCAGTTTAGAAAGTTGTTACTTCCTTCAAATAGCAAGCAAGGTGAAGCTGGATTTCTACTGGTAGCTCCTTGCTTTACTAAAAATACAACTTTGATTCAGTTTAAGCATTGCAAACTTCCAAAAACTGCCCTCTATGATCTTTCTAGCTCATGACTTGTACAGGAGTCTTCCATTCTACTCCCCACTGTCATAGCTCTTTTCCTTGTGAAACACTGGCCATTCTACTTTCTATAAGGACCTCCTCCTGTACAGAACCCCCTGGCTAGTTCACTCCTTGTACAGGGCTCCCTGACTGCTATGCCCATATACAGGACTCTCCACCTGGCATAATGCTACTCATCCTGCAGCTTTCCCCCTGTACAAAGCTCCCTCATTCAGTTCTCCTCTGTCCAAGACTCTCCCCTGGCACAATTATAGTCATTATTCTGCAGCTCTCTGTCGCTACAAGACTCCCCCACTGTACTCCTCCTTGGATAGGGCTCCCTTTCTTGCACAACGCTGACCATTCTGCAAACCTCCCCCTGTACTGGGTTCCATATTCTGTATCCCCAATAAAGCTACTCCCTGTAAAGTGCTCACCCTGTGCATGGCTTCCACTGTGGAAGCTATTTACAGAGGCTCTGCCCCTACCCTCTTTGTGTATGCTCCCTCCCTTCTCCCCCATAGGATTTCCCTCCCTGGGCTGAGGCTCACTCCCAAGAGGACTACACTTGCCACTCTGCCCCACAGGGCTGCTCTGCACAGGACCCCACCATCTCCCTTCCCCCCTCCTGCAGAACGCCCACTGTATCAGCCCAGAGCACCCTCATTTCCTAGTGGGGCTGGGAAAGTCAGGGGGGAGAAGTGCTGAAAGAAGATCAGTTCCATCCCACCTGTAGCCTCCTGTCTCTGGGATAAACCTCTGCCCTCTTCCTGCACCTGGGACCATTCCAGGCAAACTCCAGTGCTCCAGCCCTAGCCATGCTCCTCCAATGGGGTGCCCCATTGGAGCCACAGCCCAGGCCCCCACCTTTTTGAGCAGGAAGGGCTGTCACTAAAATCCATGCACTCTGGTACTGGGTGGGCTTAGGGGGCAAGATCAGTCACCCCAAATGTCACTGCAGATTTGCTAGCTCTGTTTAGTCCTCTCGGAGTCCCTGGCCCCCAAGCTGAGGCACCTGCTATGCGGGATCAGATCAGAATGACCTTCAGCTCTCTCCCTTCCACAGACCTTGCTCTCCTCCTCTTCCCACCAGATCAGCTCTAAACATGGCTGATCAGTCACTCACACTGCTCCCTGGGAGATGCAGTTCCCTCTTTCCCAGCACTGATAGGCAAGCAGTGCCTGCTGGGAGCTGTAGACCCCAGTATTCAAGACTCTTTGCTTTTAAACAAAAGCAAACTTGATTTGATGCTGATAAATGTGAGGTCGGTTTCCATAAGTCAACTATGGTCTGGGAGGTGATCCTGGACCAAGCAGTCAACTTCACATGTATTATGGAGACCTGGCTGGATACTGAGTCAGGGACTATACTGACTGACCTCGTTCCAGTTGGGTACTCTGTTTAGCATCAGCCATGACTGGAGGGGTGGGGGATGGGGAGGAATGTAGCCATTATTTTTAAGGAGACATGGTCTGTGAGGAGATTTCCTGTGCAACGTATCATAAGAATGGAGGGTCTCCATCTGGTGTTGGATTTGGCTGGAGGGGAGACAGAGTGGGGGTACTGCTGATATACCGGGTACCTACCTGTACAGCAGCTTCCCTGCCCACTCTGACTGAACTGGTGTCGGAGGTGGTCTTGCGGTCCCCCAGGGCGATGGTTCTGGGGGACTTCAATATTTATGCCAACACTGGCCTTGGATGGGTGGAGCATGAGTTCATGTCCGCCATGACAACCATGGGCCTGTCTGAGTTGTGGGCCCCACACATGTTGGAGGACATACCCTGGACATGATATTTTGCACCATTCTTGAGACAGGGGATTCATTAGTGGAGGAGGTGTCAACAGTGCCCTTGTCGTGGACGGATCATTATCTCCTCCAGGCCGGTATCCTGGTGCACGTTGGTCCCCGGGAGGGTGCGGAACCAGTTAGGTTGGTTCACCCCCGGAGGCTTATGGAACCAGAAAGATTTCGGAATGCTCTGGGGGATATTTCCTCTGACTTCGATGGCCTCTCACTCAATGACATCATGACCTTTTGGAACTCTGTGTTGACGGAGGCCATCGACCGTGTGGCTCCCAGGCATCCACTCCCGAATCACCAACAATGCAGGTCCCCATAGTACATGGAGGAGCTGTGACAGATGAAACAAGAAGGGCGGTGGTTAGAGCAATGGTGGTGGCATCCTCGTACTGAAGTTGACCGATTGGAACACAGTCTGGTTATGAACCTATGCCATGGTAGTGTCAGGGTCCGCTCGGCTCGTAGCCATTAATAATGGGTTTCCCCGTAGGCTGGGGGCGCCGCTGTTAGCAATGTTAAAGGAGTGGAGCTGCCCTTTGCACTAGCGTGCTCTCCTGACCCCGCCCCTCTCTCTGGCAAAGTAAAGTATAATGAATTCTGAGAGACTGGCCCCCTCGCTTATCTGGAGCATCGTGTTGCATCCCTGTGGAGTGAAAGTTCTGTGAGCCTGTGTTTTCCTTGTGTCATTCCCCCCTTGTCCCTGGAGTCAGTGGTGAGTGGCTAGTTTATGTTAGTCCTGTCCTGTGTGTATTAGAGTAATAGCAAAGTGGGTTTCTAGTGTGTAGGTATCCCCATTCCTCCTGCCCTTACAGTCTAGGTCCTGTGTTCCCCATTACAAACCCTTGCCTTAAGTGTACAAGTCCTACCCTTCACCCGCTTGTGATACCCCTGCCCCCTTCCCTTCCCCCATACCCTGGGGACTCCCTTTCCCCTCCTCCCTTTTTTCCTCACCATCCCCCATTCACGTTGTGCCCTGGGACCTGTGGAGCTCCCCGAGTGTGTGTTTGGAAGTGTTGTATTGTCCCTGTCCTTAGGGGCAAAAGGCTTCATCTCTCTAAACAGTCCCAATGATGATACGGGTTGCTCTCTGAACCTGAGAGAAAGCCCACATTCTATCCTGAGGGACACTTTACCCTACACGGGGAAGTTAAAACAGAGAGCAAGTCGCCCCTTGTATATTTGTGTAGATTTATCGGTGAGGGAGGTCCACGTGGGTTCAGCTACCCCTTTCCCCTTCCCTTCCTCCCTTTTCTCCCCTACCCCCGTGACAGAATTACCGGCTCCCTATCCTGGTAGTTTAGTCACCATGGCTTCGGAGCAACAGATGCATGAACTCTTACATACAGTCCAGTCCCTTACCATGGAGGTCCAGGACCTCAAAGAGGAGAACAAGGAGCTTCGAGCACGCTGCCGAGCTCTTCAGGACTCAGTGGGTCAGCCCCACCTGTTTCCTATGGATACCCAAAGGGAAGTTAGTGAAGCAATTGCTTCTCCCTCAGTACCCCCCATAATTACCCCTATTCCGAGGGAACCTAAGGCCCCAAGGCCCGATAAATTTTATGGGGATAGAAAGGCCTGCCAAGGATTTTTGGCATTGTGTACTCTCACCTTTCCCTCTCCCGGGTGCCGTACCCACCTTTTCCCGATGCCTAGATTGGGGAAGCCTGTCCCTGCTGTTACATCCTCGGGGGTAGAACCCCAGATCCCGTTGCAGTATCAGGACTTAGCTTCAGTATTTAGCAAGCAAGAGGCTTCTGAACTCCCTCCTCATAGGCCATACGACTGCCCCATTGAACTTATTGCAGGGAGTGAACCTCCTTATGGGCGAATCTATAATCTGTCGCCGGGGGAGACGGAGACCTTGAGGGTTTATATCCAAGACAATTTAGATAGAGGCTTTATTCGTCATTCCACCTCTCCTGCGGGGGCCCCCCTCTTCTTCGTGCCCAAGAAGGAGGGGGATCTCCGACCTTGCATTGATTATAGGGGCCTAAATCAAATGACTGTGAAGAATCGTTACCCTCTGCCCCTTATTTCTGAACTCCTGGGCAAACTCCAGGGGGCGTCCATTTTCACCAAGTTGGATTTGAGGGGTGCTTATAATCTGATACGAATCAGGGAGGGGGACGAGTGGAAGACCGCTTTTCGTACCCGTTTTGGACATTTCGAATACCTAGTGATGCCCTATGGGCTAGTTAACGCCCCGGCCACCTTCCAACATTTTATCAATGATATCTTACGAGATTTGCTCGATCTATACGTTATTGCCTACCTGGATGATATTCTTATTTTTTCCTCTTCCTTGAATGACCACATTCAACATGTACGATCGGTACTACAACGCTTACAGCATCATAAATTGTACTGTAAACTAGAAAAATGTATTTTTCATGCCTCTACGGTTCCTTTTTTAGGGTTCATCATCTCCCCCGAAGGGGTGCATATGGACCCTAGTAAGCTTGAAGCCATAAATCGGTGGCCGGCTCCCACCACTGTGAAGGCCTTGCAACGATTTTTAGGCAGCGTAAATTATTACCGCCAATATATACCTAAGTACTCTGATTTAACCAAACCCCTTACTAAATTATTACAAAAAGGAGCACCCTTTGAGTGGGGGGCGTTGCAGAAGGAGGCCTTCATGCACTTAAAGCAAGCCTTTATGTCAGCACCTTTGTTGCAACACCCCGATGTGTCGTTACCATTTATCGTCGAAGCAGACGCATCAGATGTGGCCGTTGGAGCCGTATTAACACAAACCCATGGACCATCAGGACATCGCCTTCCTTGTGCATTTTATTCTCGGCAACTAACTTCAGCAGAGAGGAATTATTCTATTCTTGATAAAGAATTATTGGCAATAAAGGTGGCTTTTGAAGCCTGGAGACATTTCTTGGAAGGTGGCCCCCACCCAGTTCTGGTTTACACCGACCACAAGAACCTAGCATTTTTACAAGCCGCTCGTATAAACAACCCGCGGCATGCTCGGTGGGCCTTGTTTTTTGCTCGTTTTTCCTTTTCCATACAGTATCATCCTGGATCCCAAAATACAATGGCGGATGCCCTTTCCCGATATTATACGCCCGTGGAGAAGGACGCGGATCTTCATGGACCACTGTTTTCACCAGGGACATTTGCAGCCACCCTTCCTTCTTTAACGCAACTACAAACTGTAAGTCGGAAAGAGCTGCCCCTGTCCCATTTCCAACAAAAGGAGGGATTATATTATTACAAGGAAAAAGTCGTGATTCCCCCTAAGTTTAGGCCGCAGGTTATGTGGGCCCATCACGACTCCCCCCTTGTGGGACACCCCGGGTTTCAGCATACCCTTTCTCTCATTCGTAGATCCTTTTGGTGGCCTTCCTTATATAAGGACGTCAAACAATATGTGCAGGGATGTTCCACCTGTGCTAGAACTAAAACTCCTCGAACGTTACCGGTTGGGTTATTGCAACTGACAGACTGTCCCAAGGGACCCTGGCAAAAGATTGCCATGGATTTTATCGTAGGACTTCCTAAATCGTCAGGATGCGATACTATACTGGTTATTGTGGATTACTTCACAAAGATGGGCCACTTTATTCCCTGTAAAGGACTACCTACGGCCCTCGCAACGACTCGCATGGTTCTGAGAGACGTAATTCATTTACATGGAATCCCAAAAGAAATCATCTCAGATCAAGGGCCCCAGTTTATGTCTCAATTTTGGAAGGCCTTCTTTACAGTTCTACGAGTAAAACTTCGACCCACGACAGCCTACCACCCCCAGGCTAACGGACAAGTAGAGCGGGTTAATCAACATATCGAACGGTACCTCCGATGTTTTTGTTCCTATTTACAGGAGGACTGGACAGAACTCCTCCCGCTTGCTGAATTCACTTATAACAATAATCCCAACGCTTCATTGGGTACATCTCCCTTTTTTGTCTCCTATGGCTTCCACCCCACTCTTTGCTTTCCAGAGGCGCCCCTCACATCCATCCCTGCTGTTGGAACCTTGGTGAAAACTATACATCGTGCACACTGGGCAGCACAACGACATCTCAGGGAAGCACGGCTGCAATATAAATTGGCTGCCGACAAACGACGCCTCCCTGATCCCTCCTTTCAAGTTGGAGACATGGTTTGGGTAAGGAAGCGTAATTATCCTTCTTTACGTCCCTCTACTAAACTTGTTGATGCGTATATGGGTCCCTTTCCTATTAAACGCAAATTAAATGCCATAACCTATATGGTGGTCCTCCCCCCCCGTATACGCATCCACCCTTCATTTCATGTGTCCCTCTTGAAAAAGGTGGTTACGCCTTCATTCGCCATCCAAAAGGCAGTGCCTGCCCCCCCTATCCTTCTTCCCGATGATTCTGAATATGAAGTCCAGGCTGTTTTGGACTCTCGCATCTTCAGCTCTCGTCTCTTTTATTTAATCGACTGGAAGAACTACGGTCCTTCCGAGCATTCATGGGAACTGGCCATGAATGTCCACGCCCCCCGCCTTATCAGGCAGTTTCACCTTCGCCATCCCTCTAAGCCCGGACTCCGATCCTTGATGGGGTGGGGAGGGGGCTTGGGCGGGGGGATACTGTCAGGGTCCGCTCGGCTCGTAGCCATTAATAATGGGTTTCCTCGTAGTCTGGGGGCACCGCTGTTAGCAATGTTAAAGGAGTGGAGCTGCCCTGTGCACTAGCGTGCTCTCCTGACCCCGCCCCTCTCTCTGGCAAAGTAAAGTATAATGAATGACTCTGAGGCAGGTGAGGAGCCCCGCCCAGAGTCCACCTAATGTAAATCAAGTAAAGGGCTACAAATAGAACCGGTGGGGCCATGAGCCACCGCCGGTAATCATTTCTGAGAGACTGGCCCCCTTGCTTATCTGGAGCATCGTGTTGCATCCCTGTGGAGTGAAAGTTCTGTGAGCCTGTGTTTTCCTTGTGTCATTCCCCGCTTGTCCCTGGAGTCAGTGGTGAGTGGCTGGTTTATGTTAGTCCTGTCCTGTGTGTATTAGAGTGATAGCAAAGTGGGTTTCTAGTGTGTAGGTATCCCCGTTCCTCCTGCCCTTACAGTCTAGGTCCTGTGTTCCCCATTACAAACCCTTGCCTTAAGTGTGCAAGTCCTACCCTTCACCCACTTGTGATACCCCTGACCCCTTCCTGCCCCCTTCCCTTCCCCCATACCCTGGGGACTCCCTTTCCCCTCCTCCCTTTTTTCCTCACCATCCCCCATTCACTTTGTGCCCTGGGACCTGTGGAGCTCCCTGAGTGTGTGTTTGGAAGTGTTGTATTGTCCCTGTCCTTAGGGGCAAAAGGCTTCATCTCTCTAAACAGTCCCAATGATGATACGGGTTGCTCTCTGAACCTGAGAGAGAGCCCACCTTCTATCCTGAGGGACACTTTACCCTACACGGGGAAGTTAAAACAGAGAGCAAGTCGCCCCTTGTATATTTGTGTAGATTTATCGGTGAGGGAGGTCCACGTGGGTTCAGCTACCCCTTTCCCCTTCCCTTCCTCCCTTTTCTCCCCTACCCCCATGACAGGTAGTGCAGACAGCAAAGAAGGTTTTCTTTGCTGCCCTCATTACATCCACTAAGTCCTGTCCAGCTGATCTTTTCCAGGTGGTGAGGGGGCTGGTCAGTCCAGCCTCCCTCCACCTGGACTCAGAGTTATCGAATGCTCGCTGTGACTTGTTTGAACTTTTTTGCTGATAAAATTGCTCAAATTCATTACGGTTTTGAAGCAGCACTTTTAAGAATGGGTGAGCCAGAGGCAGTTAAAACCCCATATTGTCCTGTTTTATGGGATGAATTTCAAGACGTGTCGTCCTCTGATGCCCGCACTGTTCTTGGGACTGTTCAAGCCACCTACTGTGAATTAGATCCATGCCCGTCCTGGCTGGTTAAGGCCAGCTGGGAGACATTAGGACCGTTGCTGGCCAGGATAGTCAGTGCCTCCCTTAGGGAGGGCAGGGTGCCAGACTGCCTCAAGGAGGCGGTGGTGCGGCCCCTGCTCAAGAAGCCATCATTGGACGTTGACGTCCTGGTCAGCTATCGGCCGCTGGTCTCTAACCTCCCCTTTTTAGGGAAGGTTATTGAATGGGTGGTGGCTCAACAGTTTCAGGAGCATCTGGACCAGGTCAGTTTCCTTGATCCCTTGCAGTCTGGCTTTCGTCCGGGTTATGGCTCAGAGACTGCACTTGTGGCCTTGGTCAACGACTTCTCCCAAGAGTTGGACCAGGGTCATTCGACCATGTTGATTTTGTTAGATCTCTCGGCTGCATTTGATACCATTGACCATGAGTTGTTGGTGACTTGGCTGAGAGACCGGGCAGGAATGTGCGGAACTGTTCTTGAATGATTCCGCTCTTTCCTGACTGGGAGAACTGAGCGTGCGGTGCAGGGTGATTATTCATCTTCTCCCCAGGGCCTCACGTGTGGAGTTCCGCAGGGTTCCATCTTATCCCCTCTCCTGTTCAATGTGTATATGCAGCCTTTGGGGGAGGTTGTCAGACAGTTTGGTGTAAGGTGTCATCAGTATGCTGATGACAACCAATTATATCTCTTTTTCATCAGACCCAGGTCCAGCAGTCACAGTGCTTACCTGGTGTTTGTCAACTGTGGGGGACTGGATGAGGGCAAGCTGCTTGAAGTTAAATCCCAACAAGATAGAGGTGATGGTTGTGGGGAAAGCCGAGGGAGTGATGACCCACTCTATTGATGTGGTCCGTCTTCCCCTGGTATCTCAGGTCCGTAGTCTGGGGGTGCTCTTAGATCCATAGCTCTGCCTGGATGTTCAGGTGGTGGCTGTGGCAAAGGGTACATTTTGCCAACTACATATGGTATGTTAACTTAGGCCATATGTCTCGGACTCAGACCTGTCCACAATCATCCATGCTTTTATTACCTCAGGATTAGACTACTGTAATGTGCTCTATGTGGGACTACCCTTAATGATGGTCTGGAGATTGCAGCTGATGCAGAATGCGGTGACTCGCCTCCTCAAGGGGACGGACCAATGCGAACACATTACTCCAGTGCTCTGCTGTCTGCACTGGCTGCCAATAGTCTTCCGGGCTCAATTCAAGGTGTTGGTTTTGACCTTTAAAGCCCTAAATGGCCTGGGCCCCACCTACCTGCAGGACCGCCTCGCCCTCCGGATCTTGGATCGGCCTCTGAAGTCAGCTAGGGGCACCCTCCTTGAGGTCCCCCGTGTTTACCGGGTGTCGACCATGAGGAGGGAGTTCTCTGTGGCTGCACTACGGCTGCGGAACTCCCTCCCATTGGAGGTCTGCCTGGCCGCTGACCTCCCCTCTTTCCGTAGACAGTGTAAAACCAGGCTGTTCCGCCAGGCCTTTGCCGAGGGAGATAGGATGGATGGGTTGGGCTAGTGTGGGGTTTTATTGTTTTAATGTTGGAGTATTTTAACGTGCAGTTAAAAATGTTGATTTTAATGGATTTTATTATATGTTTTAAATGTTGTTCGCCACCCCAAGATGCTTGTAGCAGGAGGGGGCAGCATACAAATATAACTATAAATGAACAGTCTCGCATTACACATAGAATGTTCGCAAGCACTCCACACTCGGATGGTCTCCATAGGCTAACATTGAATTTTCAAGATGTCATAACTTAAAAAATACTAATTGGATTTACAAAAAGTAAACCAGAAGGCACCCCCTGGCAGCCTCCTTGAATTTTCTAAAAGGCTTACACCTCCTCCCAACAAACACAAAACCCCTACCCTGCCGAGATCAAGACAGTCTAACTTTTGAAAAAACAGGCTTCAAAGTGCACTATTCAACTTGCAATATCTCAGCTGTTATCCAACCAATTTGGCTGAAATTTGGATAGCCTGAACCGGTTTCTCCAATGATCCGTCACTACAAATTTCACAATCTTAACTTTAATCATGTCAATGTTATAATTAATAGAATGTTCGGGCTTTATAATAGAGCACGCAACACGCCTTAACTATAGAGTGGCTCCTGCCACTCTATAATACCAGAGACAATGTGGAGGAGGAAATTTGTAGAATTGTTGCTCTTTGGTTTACCCTTTTTGGATTTGTATGTTAAGAAAAAGGTGTGCTTTGTACTTTAACTCAAGGTTAAATATATTTATGATCCAGAATTGCAGTATAGATGGGGCACAGGTAGTTTTTAACCCAAGGAAAGTGGAGGCTAACTGTACTCAGGTGCATAGGATATTTATTGTTTGCTTCCTTGCAATAAAACGTGTCTCCACTATAGTTTTTACTGGTGGGTGGCCCTTCCTTGGCTTCAGGCACTGTAGTCCCACTCCAATTGTTACTGCTGTGTCTTCTCTGAGTTCTGCTGCTACTAGCCTGCGGCCGCTGCCTTCCTGGCCTCCAACCAAGCTGCCCCCTTTAACTGCCCGAGGCTTTCTTCTCTTGCTGCCGCAGGGCCTGCCTGCCTGCACAAAGACCGCTGCGGCCCCGAGTTCACCACTGGCCAGGCCCCAGCGACTGTCTCTTGCTGATGTTACCACTTCAGGTGGCTGCCAGCAAGTATGTGGCTGAGAGAGAGACATCACAGGCTGAGCCATGGAGGAGGAGCTGGTGGAGAGCCTGGACCCATCCCAGTGAGCGATGCACATGTGCAAATGCACATAGGGTCAGCCTCTCGGAGTTGCGGGGAACTACATTTCCCAGCATGCTCAACAGAGGCTGGCTCTGGCTGTGCCTGCACAAGGTTTGTCTTTGCTGGTGGCCCAGACCCTGCAGGAAGGAGAGAATGCAGCGCCACTCCAGCCAGCCCAGCATCAGCAGCAGTGAGCACACAGGACAGGAGGAGGCCGGTGGTCAGCAGGCACAGTGGTGGTGGCAGGTGAGTAGCTGACTGGAGGCCAATGCAGTGCTCACGCAGCACCAATTACTTTACCAAGGGTTCGGGCAGGGGCAGGTAGCGTCGGCAACGGGCAGGACGTGCACAGGTGCACTCCAAGGCTGGAGCGGGTAGTGGTGAGGGGAAATTTGCCAGCCCCTCCCTGGAAATCACACTAGCTGACTGCCTAGACTGCCTTGGCCCAAGACCAGCGCTGGCTCTCTCTCCTGCATTAAGGCAAGCTTACACTGAGTCACTACTATAAGCTGGCCCTGTAGCCTGCAGAACTGGCCATTCAATTAAAGGGGATCTTCCAGAGGCAGTGTCAGATCTACCTACATCACTCTCTTCTCCTTGCACCCAGCACAGGAAGCATTGCCATGGGAAAGAGGGTATAGCTAAGTACTTGGTTACTCACTGTTTCTCAGTTGTTTGATTTATTTGTTTTGTTTTGTTTGTTTTCAGTACTTATAGCCCACCCCCTCCTGCCCAATGGCAGCTCGGGGCAGAGAACAAAATGCATTAAAACAAATACAAAAATAAAAAAACACTATCAATCCTCAATTGAAACAAAAACAAAAACAAAGGCATAAAAGATACAACAACCTTCCCCCCCCCCCCC
>QEPC01006888.1:1768685-1779232 GCA_003113815.1 Sphenodon punctatus
CAAACCCCCCCCCCCCCCCCCCCAAAAAAAAAAATGCCTGGTGAAACAGCCAGGTTTTGTACTCTCTATGAAAGGAGGGGTGGTCCAGAGAGAGGCAAATCTCCATTGGGAGGGAGCTCTACAGTCGCAGCACAGCCACCGAGAACACCCTCTCGAACGTCACCCCTCGGGATACTCGGGAGACCTCCAAGAGGGCACCCCTGGTCAACCACAGGGGCTGATCCAGGACACGAGGGATGAGGCAGTCACACAGGTAAGTGGGGCCCAAGCCATATAGGGCTTTAAACGTGATAACGAACACCTTGAATCTGGCCAGAAGACTATAGACAGCCAGTGCAGAGAACTGAGCATCGGTGTTATGAGCTCCCAGTAAACTGTCCCCATCTGAAGGCGGGTCGCCGCATTCTGCACCAGCTGCAGCCTCCGGGTCACCACCAAGGGTAGCTCCATGTGAGTGCATTGCAGTAGTCTAATCTTGAAGTGATTAATGCATGGATGACGGTGGCACGGTCGGAGTCTGAGATATATGGCTGAAGGCGATGGATGAGATGTAACTTACTAAATGCACTCCTCACTACAGCTGCCACCTGGGCATCCAGGTAGAGCTGTGAATCAAGGACGACTCCCAGACTCCGAACCTGAGGAACCAAGGCAGGATGCACCCCATCAATGATGAGGGGCCTCAACGCCCTCACCCTTTCCCACCAACATCACCTCTATCTTGTCAGGATTCAGCTTCAGACAGCTCGTCCTAATCCAATTCCCCACCGCAGACAGACACTGAGACTGCCGGGTCTGGGTTAGATGAAAATGAGAGGTAGAGCTGGGTTTCATCAGCATATTGATACACCGCACCTCAAACCCTCTCACGATCTCGCCCAGGGGTTGCATGTACACATTGAACAGGAAAGGGGACAGAATGGATCCCTGTGGAACTCCACACGAGATCCCAGGAGGAAGATGTAAAATCCTCCAACACCACATGCTGAGTTCTACCAGCCAGGAAAGAGCAGAACCATTAAAAAAACGTTCTGCCCACCCCTGCATGGTCCCACAGACGAGTCACCAGCATCTCATGATCAACCATGTTAAAGGCAGCCGAAAGAACTAACAAAATCAAAGGAGTGGACCAACCTCGGTCCAACTCCGGCGCAGATCATTGACCAAGGCCACAAGCGCACTCAGTGCCATTGCCCAGATGAAAGCTGAACTGTGAGGGATCAAGGAATCCGATGCAGTCCAGATGCCATTGGAGCCGCTGGGCCACGGCCTGTTCAGTAACCTTCCATAAAAAGGGAAGGTTAGAGACTGGCCGATAGCTGGCAAAGGCATCCATGTCAAGAGATGGCTTCTTGAGCAAGGGCCACACCACAGCCTCATTCAAGCACCCCACGACTTTGCCCTCCTCAAGGGAGTCATTGACAACCCCCGCCAGCAGCAGCCCCAACATCTCCCAACTAACTTTCACCAGCCAGGACGAGCAAGGATCAAGTCTTATCAACCACTTGGGCAACTGACAGCTGGCATAATTTAGAGCAGACTTCAAACTACTGTAATTCAGACCAAAGGACTGGCTTGGCATAGTGAAAAGCCCTGGCCTCTGACCCTTACCTTTTGCATACCATCATATGCCCAAATTAAATCAAATGTAATCATGTGCCCAAATTTAGAGGCGTGTTGTGCCCAAATTTAGAGGCGTGTTCTGCCTCTAACCTATCACAACAAAATCAAATGCCTAACCAATGGCAGCCATATTGCTGCCAATGTGAGGTTTGTGGGGTGTAAAATTGAGTTGACTGTCCCCTGCATCCCAAATTGGGAGGGCGGGCTCAGTCCCCCTTCCCCAATCCCTATTTTTACAACCTTGCCCAGATTACAGTTTATTCAGGATAAAAGAGTGCAAAGAAATGGCCTGTAGGTCTCTGAATTTTTCTGTGCACTCTCTAGTCACAGCTGTGTTTTGGGGGGGCGGGGGGGGCTATGTGCTCTGCCAGTTTTGTCATTTCTGCATATTATTCCTGGTCATAGTGAAATAATTATTTGCTTCATTTGGCTAGAATGTTCTTAATTTACAATGATCAGCTCAATTAGCACAAGTCATTAATTTCTCAAATCCAGTACATTTAGAGTGGGTACGTTAGACCAGTTTCTCCACTAGTTTATGCAGCTCAGCATGAGCATCAATCAAGCCTTTTGTGGCTCAGGCTATACTGGTTTACTGATGTCTAAGGACTGAATCCAGCCCAGCTGCAAAACTCTTCCCAGATTTTATACACCATTGTCCTGCAAAATAAAGACATTCTGAAAAATAACAAGACACTCCACTCGTGTGGAAATAAATAAAATACACATTTCTAAAGGCTGGTGTAAAGATGTTTTATTCACAATCATTTACCCCGTACTTCAAAGACATGAATTCTCAATTTCCACCACTACATGGTATTAAATTGGAAATAAAGTGCTTCATGTGAATGATAGTAATTGTTTCAAAGCGGAGTCTAAATTCTCATTTTAAGAAAGGATAGTGCCGCCTCGGAAGCAAAAGGCCTGATGGATGCCCGGCTCAAGACAGAGGGAAGGATAGAGGCATTCGAGTTTGGGCTTTATATTCTATTAGCTTCCTGGGCTGGTGGTGGTCTGGGTCCTGATCCTCTCTTTAGAGTTCTCCTTTTGCTGGGCTGGATCCAAGGATGTGTACACTGGATGATGGCACAGGGTCCCATGTATAGGGCTGCCATGCAAAGGCTCCCAGGACATGAGGGCCACCGATAAACGTGGAATGACAACATGAATGTAAGAAGCATTGGCATCAAGTACAAGCCCACCTGCTGTGATATGCAGGGATCCCCAGCCTACAGAGGGCCTGCAAGAATTCAAGAGCAGCCCCTTCAGTATATGGGGTCCCAGGAGTAAACTAGAAATAACAGCATGCACATAACGTACAGGCTTGCAATGCACAGAGGGGGTTGTTATATTTAACTGAACATCCCAGATTAGTTTGGTAGTATTTTCTTTTTTCTAAGGCGTGAGTCATCAAACCTTCCTATGTTGGGAGCCCCACACACATACACACATTTTGAATGGGGACAAAACTTCCCTGGATACAGCGCTGTCCTTTCACATAGTGTTTCTCTTATTTTAATCAGGCCAGGTGTGAGAACTGGTGAATGCTGTGTATATTGGGTTAGCGACTTGCATTGTAGGAAGTCCTTAAAGCCAGACATTTTTAGACTAGAGATAAAATTTCTTTTTTTAAAAAAAAAGTGTTTCTTGCTCTCATGGTTGTGAAGCCATGCTAAGCATTGCAATGTGACTGTGCTGTGTGTCCTGAGTGGGGGGGAGGGAGAGGGTTGGACTAGACTAGTTCTATTATTCTGGGGCTTTGGAAGATGAACAAAAGAAACTCAAATTTTATTATAATTATTGAGGTATTTAGTCTGCGGTGCTAAAGAATGCGCGAGTGGCTAATCATGCGCGTGACGTCATGTCTAAACCCCACCTGTGGGATTTTTTACATGGTGCCGGATTTTATGATGCGGTGCTACACGCACGTCTAAAAGCAGTCTCAATTTCGGGGTTAGGGAGCTCTCATGGTTTGGTGGACCTCACTCATGATTTTTAAATCTTTTTGTTGGCTGCCTTGCTTGTGCTCTTATTCAATCAAATGGCTTGCAGGGTGAGAGTGAGACCCCAACACTAGGGTTGATTCAGTTTTATTATTATTATTTTTGGCTCTTAAAGGAAAAGTTAGAAAACTATAAATATGGCAATTCATTGTTGAACTTTACTGCAAGGAGAAAAAAGACAATATTATTAGATTGAAAGCCAAGAAAAATGGAATCTGGCTCTTATCTATTTCTAAGTTCTACTTAACATTTCAACTATGTGTCATCAAGTGATAACTATCTAGATTCAAAATGGGAACCATCTTCAACCTTCCTATTCTCCAGAGTACCTTTATATGCACCATCTATTAATTTATGAAGGTCTCCTGATGAAGTCTAAGATAACCCTGTGGGGTATAGTTATGGGAGGTGGATGCTTGCATAGTTCTAGTTAAGTGTGTGCATGCATGTGTGCGCGTGTGTGTGTTTGCCAAATTCTCTCCGGAATAGCAGAGTAACACTCCAAAGTGAAGGGAGGACAGTTCCTCTCCTTACCAGTGTTTGTTCACACCTTCCTGGATGCTTTCTCAGGAAGGAATAGGGCCACTTCAACAGGAGGTAGGGCAGAGGGACTCTCCTGCCCCTCTCTGAAGTGACCACGCCACTTCAGAGCTTTATGATGTAAGGGTAGGGCAGTAAGCGGAGTCGAAGATGAAACATGAGTCAACACCGAGAAAACAGGTAGTACAGGTGTCAGCAATGGAATCAGGCAGAGGCGTCGTCTAGTTGGCATACAGATCAGAACCAGGTGAGCAGATAGCGCAGACGTCAGTAGTAGGGCTGCTCCAAATAATTATTTTTTTTAACCTCGTGAGTATTCTCCGGGGATCTAAGGAGTGGTCTGAGTATTCGGGCCACTCTTTGGACCCTCAGCGAATACTCACTGAGTTCTGAGGCCTCGGGGTGTGTGTCGGGGTTGGGGTAATTAACAGGGAGCCTAGCAGTGGAGGTCAGGGGGTGTTACTTACCTTCTGGAGAGGTCCCACACTGATGCTTGGCCTCTTCCCAGCTGGTAAGTTTTTGAAAACTAAAAAAACCCCACTGAGCATGCTCAGAAGGACCTGAATGGAGGGAAACCGAGAACCTTTTTTCAGCACTAATCAGTAGTACAAGGTCACAGCAACAGCCTAGGTGGACAAAGAGGCAGGTGGGGGGTGCAGATGCAGGGAGTATGGAGGAACAAGGAAGGCTTAACCAGGAAAATGAGTTGGTAAGCTGTGGTCGTCTTGCTGGGCTCTGCTTATAAGAGGAAGTGCTCAGTACTTCCTGTTCCACCCCGGAGCTCCTGAAGGTGGTTCTGATTGGCCAAGGCCGAAGTCACCAGGATAGAGGGACAGGCGCTGCCTGCGGATCAGCGCTAGCACGGTTAGAGGATCCCTCTTCCACAGGTGTAGGTGCTGCCTGCAGACCAGTGCTGCTGCCGGTGACAGGACCCTCCAAGTGCACTTTCCAGAGGGAGGTACTGGCTTGTTCGGGTACTGCTGGTGGAGGGTGCAGAAGAGAGCAGGGAGGTGAACATGGACCACCAGTTCCCATAGCCTTTCTTCAGGACCATAGCCATCCCAATCTAGGAGATACTGTAAGTGTCCCTTGCAAATTCAGGCATCTAGAATTTCTTGGACAAGATACTCCTTTTCACCCCAGACAGAGAGGGGCAGCCATGGTGGTGCTGAGTGACTGGTGAAAGGGTCTGGGTGACATGGCTTGAGGAGGGAGAAGTGGAAAACCAGGTGCTTTGGAGTTGATGGGGCAGACAGGGCTTGATGGCACAGGGATGATGCGCTGGATCACTGTGAAAGGGCCAATATAGCAATAGTCCAATTTAACTGAAAGCCATTGGGAGCAACAATGATACCTGATCCCCGGGCTGATACTGGGGAGTGGGGAGCTTGTTGTCTGTGGCTATTGGCGGCTGTCTCAACTTCTTGTGTCCTGGCAAGACAAGTAAGGAGATCTGTGAGGACCTTCTGGAGATGGGTGGTCCAGTTGAATGAGGCAGGTGAGGTGTCGGGAAGAGTGGGGTGAAAATGGGGGTGATACCCAAAATTGGTGTAGAATGGAGATTGTCCTATGGAGTCATGAGATGTGTTATTGCAGGTGAACTCAGCCACTGGTCGCAGGTCTGCCCAGTTGTCCTGTTGGTAAGTTAGGAAGCATCAAAGGTAGTGTTCTAGAACTTGCTGGGTTCTCTCCGTTTGTGTGTTAGTCTGAGGGTGATGGGCTGAGTATAACACTAGGGAAGTGCACAAGAGACAAAAGAAGGCCTGCCAAAAGTGAGACATGAATTGTGCCCTTCGATCAGATAATTAAGGTGGTGAGAAGACTATGAAGACCAAAGATATTTGTGAAGAACAGCTGGGCTGTTTCTTTTGCTATGGGAAGAGCTGCCACCGGGATGAAGTGAGCCATTTTGGTGAAAGTGTCTACAGCTGTTAAGATAACAGTGTACCCTTTTGATAGAGGGAGATCGGTAATAAAGTCCATTGACAGAGTATGCCAGGGATACTGTGGAAGAGTGGGGAAATGCAACAGACCCACTGTCTTCTATTGAGAAACCTTCATACGGGCATATAGCTGACAACTTTGGACATGTTGGCATATGTCTGCAGAAATGGCCTAATATAATGCCAGAAATAATGCCAGAGGCAGAGGTGTAGTCTAGTTGGAGTGCAGCTCAGAACGGGGTGAGAGATAATGCAGAGTAGTACAAGATCAAAACAATAGGCTGAGATGACAAGGAGGCAGGTGGGGGCTGTGCAGAAGCAGGGTGTAATAGGGTTACAGTGACTTGCAGAGTCAGTACCCTGAAAACCGCTAGTGGACTAGAGTATATGCCCTTTTAGAGTCTGAAACAGTGTGGCTAATGAGTCACCTGACTAGCATCTGGGCTGAAACACTGAAAAGCCCAGAAGCCAGGAAATCATGGGGCATGATAAATCTTGGGAGAACCAAGAGTGCGGAGGCAGCTAGCAGATTGTAGTGCTAGCAGAGGAGCTGGGAACTCGGGCGTTTGGAGCAGCTTCCCAGACAGAGCCTGGAGTATCCGCCGGAGCAGCAGCCAGGTAAGTGATCCCTCCCCCCACCCTGCCCCCACCTCCTGAGGGTCCCCCCACCCTTGAGGGTCCCCCCACCCTGCTCCCACTCTCCCCCCAGCCCCTGAGGGTCCCCCCACCCCCAAGGGTCCCCCCACCCTGCTCCCACCCTCCCCCCATCCGAGGGTCCCCCCNGGTCCCCCCACCCTGCTCCCACCCTCTGAGGGTCCGCTCCCACCACCCCAGGGTCCCCCCACGCTGCTCCCACCCCCCGAGGGTGGGATCTTTAGGTGTGTGTTCACAATGCTGGAAATGGGATGCTTTTGAGATCCCAAGATGTACCTGTGAGTCTGGCGATCTTTAGCTGTGTGTTCACAATGATGGAAATGGGATGCTTTTGAGATCGTGAAATGTAACTGTGAGTCTGGTGATTCTGGGCCTTGAAATTCCCCCCCAACACACACATGCACACACACACACAGCAGAGGGCAAGAATACTGCTTCAGAAGGGACTTTTGAAGCAAGGATTGGGGTCCCGCCAACATACCTGCAGCAAGTCCCTTCTTTCTGAAGCAGCGTTCTTAACCTCTGCTGCGTGTGTGTGTGTGTGTGTGTCTTTGCTAAAACTGCTTGTAAGTGAGGTTTAAGGTTGTCTTCCTGCTTTTAAACCTGGCAGAGGAGGTGATTATAACCTGCCTAACCTAACTGAAATTGCTTGATTAAATAATGTAATGTCCATCCAACATTAACCCTTGGAACTCCTTGCTGCTGGGTTATGCCGCCCACCGTTGCCCTGGCGCTTGGAGCTGGTTCTGATTGGCTAAAGTCAAAGTCTCCATAGTAGAGGGGCAGCCACTACTTGTGAAGTGGTGTTGGCATGGTTAGATGATCCCTCTTCTGCAGCTGTGGGTGCTGCCTGCAGACTGGTGCTGGCATTGTTAGAGGTGCTGGCATTGTTAGAAGATCCCTCTTCCGCAGGCATAGGTGCTGCCTGTGGACCAGCACTGCTGCGGGAGGCACATGATGCCCGAGTGCTGCAAAAGGGGCAGAGGCACATCAGAAAGTGAACATTGCAGAGGGACTATCCTGCCCTTTTTCTGATATGGCCATGCCCCCTTTGAGTGTCATGACATCACAATGCTCTGCAGGGGATGGAGTTTTATCACAAAGGGGATGGGAGAAGCTATATGTCCTCCCTCCTCCCCTCCTCCTGAAAAAAATTGTAACAGCATCCCAGATAACCCAGGTAAATAGGGGCTCCGCCAAGAGCCTGGAGGTGATGCAGAAAAACCCCAAGACTTCAGATAAAACTCCTGGCAGCAAAGAGAGAATTATATAGGAGAGCAGAGGATATTGCTTGGCAGGAGGACATAGCTGCAATTAGGACTTTCCCTCCCCTAGGGATGTATTTAGATCTAATACCCAAGGCTTGGCAGTCTGCCAACCATTGGCGAAACAAATTGTCCCCAGTATAGGGGGGAAAATTCCTTTTGGCTAGGTTAAATGTTTTTCCCTCCAAGGTCCTGGAAGGACGACGGGCTGGGATTCCCTTTGCAGATCAGCTGTGTCCGTTTGATTCACAGCAGGCTGAATCAGTGAATCATATATTAATAGAATGTCAACTTTATTGCAAGATTAGAATTCAATATCTGAACCCAATATAGATATCCAGGTAGATCAATAACAGAACTTGCCACGATTTTATTGATTGATCAATCTCCTGATGTTACACAGGCTGTAGCAAAATTCTTGTTAAAATCCTCCAAAATTTGTGAATGCTTTATGAATTTTAAGTTACTTAGTTCCTACATTATGGAAGAATTATGAAGTCTGAGATTTAGTTAAAATAACTTATGGCTGTTATCAACTTATGTTAAATTAACTAAATCACATTACTATTTGTATAATGAGTTATGTTTGGTTTTTTAAAAATTGCTTTTATGCATCATGGCCTATGGCTATGCCCGGTTATTACCAATAAATTTGAATTTGATAAAACCCAGAGATGTGGCAATTGCACCCCTTTTTCCTCTAAAACCTCATCCTCTGCCTTTCCCACTGCCAGCCACTCTACCAAAGCATATCAAATTCCAACCGGAACCCCATCTGCAGACCATGAGACACCACTCGAGGTCATGACCCACAGCTGGGAAGCACTGATTGAAAATAGATTCCAGTTTCTCAAAGCGAGCTGGGCACATCATGGACAGCAGACTGAATGAGAAGAGAAATCAGTGGTCTAATACCTAATCTGGGGAAACCAGATAAGTGAGGCAAAGCCTATTGGTCAAGAGATTTGAGTGTGAAAGCAAGAAGCTTGAATTTTTTTATATGTTGAAGAATGGAAAACTGGTACAGGAAGTGTGTGTGCACACACACGACAGAGACGGAGGAGCTAGGGTTGCCACCTATGCAAGTTTTTAAGGAACACTTCTGAATAATACATGTTGCAGGGCCTGCATTGGTGCCTAAGGTGTAATACAACATGTATTTTTCAGAAGTGGTCCTTAGAAATGTGTATAAGTGGCAACCCTAGCTCAAGGGGATAGACATATTTTTAACGCTGTAGGCAAAAATAAAGAGTTGGATTTTGGAAAAGTTAAGAAAAAAGAAGCATCAGGATTTGGATACGTGAAGGTATTTGAATCCATGCTACAAGGACCCCCACTGACTTTAGTGGAGGCTGAATCAAGCTAGAGCCCTGCTTAGGCCAGAAATTTTGTCCGATCTAAGACCAGGCCTGAATGATGTGAATGGGTGATCCTGCTCCCATCACAGAGCATCACAACCCAGGCCACATCAAAAAGGAGCAGAGTTAAGGTGCTTTCTTGCTGCAAAGGGGAGGTCATGTGCAAAGTCTTGTGAGGCCATGTGCGAAGTCTTGGTGCGGGGCCTAATTTGCATAATTAGGCCCCACCTAATTATGCAAATGTGTACATTTACATAACATTTACTCCCTCTGGACAGGAAGAATTCCCATTCTCCATCCCTCCAAGCAGCCATGGAGAAGCATGGCCTCCCCTTGGTTTGGCACCCCTTGGCTGCCTTACCTGGCGCTCAGCTGAGCGGTCATAGACAAGCATGACCTCCCGAATGAGGGTCCGGAGAAATTTTTAAAAAAATGTTTCCATTTTTAAAAAAACCCTCAGGCTGCAAGACCGGCCCTCCCAGCTGGCCCAGCCCACCAGGAGTCCTCCCGGTGGGGTCAATCACCAATCCGCCCCTGCTTCCCACCTCCCCAGCCAAGCATCTACCACCACTCCCCAGGAGTGGTTCCGCTGTAGGGGCAGCTGGGTGGGCAGTGAGGCAGGCACAGAGAGACTGACTGTGTCCACTGCCTTACTGGGGGAGGGGGGTGAGCTTAGCCAGTCTGGCCTCCAGGGGCTGTTGCTTCTTGCTGCCGGTGCCACCTGTGCTTTGTGCACGCATGCGGTGTGACCAGTCCAGAGGCGCTGCTATCAAACACACAAAACACACAAAATGCAGCCAGCCTATTAAGCGCATTATGCCATGAAAAGAGTATATAAATTCTCTGATTATATAGTCACTGATTATATGGGGACACAACAGATTATATAACCAGTTGTGCCCCCATATAATCAATTCATGCTGCCCCCACCCCATAACCAGTTCATTTGCAACCCTGCCCCCATATAATCAATTCACGCTGCCCACTAGGCCTGATGCGGCAGCAGCTGTTACCGCTCCACGATTCCATTCCTAAACCTCGGTATCCCAGGTTGCGCCTCGCAGAATTTCGCGCGGTACTCCGCGATTCTGCATTTTTTTCGCTACAAGAATTCGCAGATGCGGAATGTATGTGTTTCGCCGCTTTCTTCATCATTACCGT
>QEPC01006888.1:1779332-1835904 GCA_003113815.1 Sphenodon punctatus
GGGTTTAAAGACAGTATTCCTGTTAGCAATAACTTCATTAAGAAGAGTTAGTGAAATAGCAGCTATAATAATCTCAGAACCATATTTGCAGATTTTCCAAGATAGAATAGATATTGCTTTATATCCTAAATTCCTACCTAAGATAGTATAAGTGTAACAGTTGTGAGAAGAATGTGGCCCTTTTTACACAGGACGTTCTGTGTGTTCATGGGTGGGGGAGCCCCGTGTGAATGACGCAGCACATGCACCCACAGTGAGTAGGGGTGCATGCGTGCCCCCACCTAACATACATCCCCACTCACCCCCCACTCGTCCCCACACATAGAGTAACCAGGGAAAACGGTGGCTACTCTGTGAGTGTGGATGAGTGGGGGGTGAGTGGGGATGTGTGTGCAGCCATGTGCATGCCCCACCCATGCACCAGCGTGCCCCACCTGGCAGAGCCATGTAAAAACAGCCTGTGAGGAGCCACTCAAAGAAGAACAGAAGGTTGCTGCCTTGTAAACCAGGTTCTTCGAGATGGATCTAAACACTTTCACAACACCCACCCTTCCATCCCCACATGAAATTTTCTTATATTCCTAGAAAGGGTTGCAAGGAACTGTCATTCTGAGGGGAGATCTGAGTCGATCTCATACTGAAACCGACAGATTGTGACATAGAGCTAGTTTATGAGCCTATGCTGTTGCTATGCGGATAGCAAAGAGAGAGTTCTTTGCTGCCCTCATAGCAGCCGCAAAATCCTGTCCAGCTGAGCTGTTCCGGGTGGTGCAGGGGCTGGTCAGTCCAGCCTCCCTCAACCTGGGGGTTGAGTCATCTTCCGCCCGCTATACCTTTTTGCGGATTATTTCACAGATAAAATCGCTTGTATTCACCAAGACCTCGATGCCGCACTTAATGCAGTGGAGGCGGTAGAGGGTGTAGAAGCCCCAGCTTGTCCGATTTTATAGGATCACTTTAAGTCGGTGACGCCCGCTGACATGGTGGGGGTGCTTGGGGCTGTTCGAGCCACTTCTTGTGAATTAGATCTGTGCCCATCCTGGCTAGTTAAGAGCTGCCGGGAGACATTGGGGCTAGTGCTGGCCGGGGTGGCTAATGCCTGCCTATGGTAGGACAGAGTGCCGAGCTGTCTCAAAGAGGCAGTGGCGTGGCCTCTGCTCAAGAAACCATTGCTTGACACTGACTCCCCTGTCAGCTATTGGCCTGTCTCTAATCTTCCCTAAAAGGGAAGGTTATTGAATGGGTAGTGGCTCAGCAGCTCCAGGAGCATCTTGGCTGCGTCAATTATCTTGAATCCTTCACACTCTGGCTTCCATCCAAGCCATGGCACTGAGACAGCACTTGTGGCCTTGGTGGATGACCTTCGCTGAGAAAAGGACCGGGGTCGATCGACCCTACTGGTCCTTTTAGATCTATCGGCAGCATTTGGTATTGTTGACCATGAGATGTTGGTGACGCGCCTGCGGGACAGTGCGGGGGTGGGCGGGATCGTTCTTGAATGGTTCAGCTCATTCCTGACTGGAAGAACTCAGCGGGTGGTACTTGGTGATTATTTTTCATCTTACCGAGACCTCCCATGTGGGGTCCCTCAGGGTTCAGTTCTGTCTCCACTCCTGTTCAACGTGTATATGCAGCCGCTCGTCAAGGTGATCAGAGAGTTCGGGGTAAGGTGGCATCAGTATGCGGATGACACCCAACTGTATCACTCATTTTCGACCGACCCAGCCCCGACTGTCTCGGTGCTTATCCGGTGTTTGGCAGCTGTGGGGGACTGAATGAGGGCTAACCAACTGCGACTGAATCCTGACAAGACGGAGGTGATGCTAGTGGGTAGGTCGGTGGAGTTGATCGCTCCATCGATTGATGGAGTTTGCCCTTCACTGACGTCCCGGAACTTGGGGGTACTCCTCAATGCACAGCTCTGCCTGGATCTCCAGGTTGAGGCTGTGGTGAGGAGTGCCTTCCACAGTTACATCTGGTGCGGCGCCTTCAGCCGCTAGTTTTGGTTCTGGACCTGGTCACGATCATCCATGCTTTTATTACCTCTTGATTAGACTACTGCAATGCGCGCTACGTGGGGCTACCTATGGTGATGGCTCAAAAGCTGCAGCTGGTGCAGAATGTAGCGGCCCAGCTCCTGGTGGGGTTGGGCCGCCGGAAGCACATTACACCAGTGCTCCAATCTCTGCACTGACTGCCAGTAGTCTTCCGAGCCCGATCCAAAGTGTTGGTTTTAACCTATAAAGCCTTACATGGCCTGGGGCCTGCTTATTTGCAAGAATGCTTCACTCCCCGGGTTCTGGATTGGCCCCTGCGGTCGACCAGGGACACCTTGCTGGAGGTCCCTCAGCTTTTCTGGGGGGCCACACAGAATAGGGCGTTCTCGGTGGCTGCGCCGCGCCTCTGGAATTCCCTCCCGGTGGGGGCACATCAGGCCCCGGACCTTCTGNGGAAAGCTGCCTCTGCCGAACCGTGCCACGATGTGCGGAATAGGGGTTTCCATCGGTAAAAGCTGCCGCGGCGGTATGCCGCTACAGCCCTACTGCCCACCACCCATAACCAGTTCATTTGCGCTCCTGGGGCAGCGTGAATTGGTATATGGGGGGCACAAATGAACTGGTTATGGGGTGGGGGTTTAAAGACAGTATTCCTGTTAGCAATAACTTCATTAAGAAGAGTTAGTGAAATAGCAGCTATAATAATCTCAGAACCATATTTGCAGATTTTCCAAGATAGAATAGATATTGCTTTATATCCTAAATTCCTACCTAAGATAGTATAAGTGTAACAGTTGTGAGAAGAATGTGGCCCTTTTTACACAGGACGTTCTGTGTGTTCATGGGTGGGGGAGCCCCGTGTGAATGACGCAGCACATGCACCCACAGTGAGTAGGGGTGCATGCGTGCCCCCACCTAACATACATCCCCACTCACCCCCCACTCGTCCCCACACATAGAGTAACCAGGGAAAACGGTGGCTACTCTGTGAGTGTGGATGAGTGGGGGGTGAGTGGGGATGTGTGTGCAGCCATGTGCATGCCCCACCCATGCACCAGCGTGCCCCACCTGGCAGAGCCATGTAAAAACAGCCTGTGAGGAGCCACTCAAAGAAGAACAGAAGGTTGCTGCCTTGTAAACCAGGTTCTTCGAGATGGATCTAAACACTTTCACAACACCCACCCTTCCATCCCCACATGAAATTTTCTTATATTCCTAGAAAGGGTTGCAAGGAACTGTCATTCTGAGGGGAGATCTGAGTCGATCTCATACTGAAACCGACAGATTGTGACATAGAGCTAGTTTATGAGCCTATGCTGTTGCTATGCGGATAGCAAAGAGAGAGTTCTTTGCTGCCCTCATAGCAGCCGCAAAATCCTGTCCAGCTGAGCTGTTCCGGGTGGTGCAGGGGCTGGTCAGTCCAGCCTCCCTCAACCTGGGGGTTGAGTCATCTTCCGCCCGCTATACCTTTTTGCGGATTATTTCACAGATAAAATCGCTTGTATTCACCAAGACCTCGATGCCGCACTTAATGCAGTGGAGGCGGTAGAGGGTGTAGAAGCCCCAGCTTGTCCGATTTTATAGGATCACTTTAAGTCGGTGACGCCCGCTGACATGGTGGGGGTGCTTGGGGCTGTTCGAGCCACTTCTTGTGAATTAGATCTGTGCCCATCCTGGCTAGTTAAGAGCTGCCGGGAGACATTGGGGCTAGTGCTGGCCGGGGTGGCTAATGCCTGCCTATGGTAGGACAGAGTGCCGAGCTGTCTCAAAGAGGCAGTGGCGTGGCCTCTGCTCAAGAAACCATTGCTTGACACTGACTCCCCTGTCAGCTATTGGCCTGTCTCTAATCTTCCCTAAAAGGGAAGGTTATTGAATGGGTAGTGGCTCAGCAGCTCCAGGAGCATCTTGGCTGCGTCAATTATCTTGAATCCTTCACACTCTGGCTTCCATCCAAGCCATGGCACTGAGACAGCACTTGTGGCCTTGGTGGATGACCTTCGCTGAGAAAAGGACCGGGGTCGATCGACCCTACTGGTCCTTTTAGATCTATCGGCAGCATTTGGTATTGTTGACCATGAGATGTTGGTGACGCGCCTGCGGGACAGTGCGGGGGTGGGCGGGATCGTTCTTGAATGGTTCAGCTCATTCCTGACTGGAAGAACTCAGCGGGTGGTACTTGGTGATTATTTTTCATCTTACCGAGACCTCCCATGTGGGGTCCCTCAGGGTTCAGTTCTGTCTCCACTCCTGTTCAACGTGTATATGCAGCCGCTCGTCAAGGTGATCAGAGAGTTCGGGGTAAGGTGGCATCAGTATGCGGATGACACCCAACTGTATCACTCATTTTCGACCGACCCAGCCCCGACTGTCTCGGTGCTTATCCGGTGTTTGGCAGCTGTGGGGGACTGAATGAGGGCTAACCAACTGCGACTGAATCCTGACAAGACGGAGGTGATGCTAGTGGGTAGGTCGGTGGAGTTGATCGCTCCATCGATTGATGGAGTTTGCCCTTCACTGACGTCCCGGAACTTGGGGGTACTCCTCAATGCACAGCTCTGCCTGGATCTCCAGGTTGAGGCTGTGGTGAGGAGTGCCTTCCACAGTTACATCTGGTGCGGCGCCTTCAGCCGCTAGTTTTGGTTCTGGACCTGGTCACGATCATCCATGCTTTTATTACCTCTTGATTAGACTACTGCAATGCGCGCTACGTGGGGCTACCTATGGTGATGGCTCAAAAGCTGCAGCTGGTGCAGAATGTAGCGGCCCAGCTCCTGGTGGGGTTGGGCCGCCGGAAGCACATTACACCAGTGCTCCAATCTCTGCACTGACTGCCAGTAGTCTTCCGAGCCCGATCCAAAGTGTTGGTTTTAACCTATAAAGCCTTACATGGCCTGGGGCCTGCTTATTTGCAAGAATGCTTCACTCCCCGGGTTCTGGATTGGCCCCTGCGGTCGACCAGGGACACCTTGCTGGAGGTCCCTCAGCTTTTCTGGGGGGCCACACAGAATAGGGCGTTCTCGGTGGCTGCGCCGCGCCTCTGGAATTCCCTCCCGGTGGGGGCACATCAGGCCCCGGACCTTCTGGCCTTCCGTAGGAACTGCAAAACCTGGCTGTTCCATCAGGCATTTGGTGAGGGAGAAGGGTAGGGTTGGGTTGGGGAGGGAGGAAGTTGTGTGTATTTGTTTGTGTTTTTAATTATTTATGTTTTTTATTGTTTAAAATTGTTTTACACTGTGCTTATATTATGTTGTTAGCCGCTCTGGGCTACCTGTGGCAGGATAGAGCGAGATGTAAATTCCATAAATAAATAAATAAATAAAGGCAGGTGAGGGATGGGGACCAGAGCCAGGGAGGGGAGGCAGAAGAACTTATTGGGGGAGAAGCTGGCTGCAGCCTGCCACCCAACCAGGCAAGCGCAGGGCCCCAGCTTGCTGCAGGGCCATGTGCAACTGTACATGTGGCACATGCCTGGGACCAGCCCTGTTTCTGACATGGCTTAAACCTTCTGCAGCAGAGCTGAGCTACAATATGGCATCTGGACCATGAATTGTGCACAAAATGGCCACCACAGGAAGTGGGTATGTTTGGGGGTGTGGCTCCAGGCATAAAAGACAGCCAGACCAGGAAATAAGGGTAGTCTACTCCTAACCACTAAGGGGAACACATTTCTGTGAAAGGTTGCCTAGAAGGTCCTGAATTGGCAGACCAGTAAAGATGCTACCTGGAGGCTTGAAATGCCTGGATGTGAGTCAGAATAGCCTCCCAGGGGATTATTGGCTGGCTAGGCTTGGGCTGTGAGATAAAGGCTTGTATACACTGAGAGTGCTGTACTGGCCAGAGGCTTGTTGCCTGACCTAAGAAGTGACTGGGTATGTAAATAAACTGTGTTTATGCTAAGCCCCGTTGCCACGTGGCCCTTCCCGATGCGGGCAGCGGCTCGCGGGGCGGCGGTTTTTGTCCCCCCCCCCTCAGCTGGAGCGAGGAAGGCTTAGGGCAGGAGCGCACGGCAAATGAAGCGGCCTGGGCGAAGTCTCGCGGGAAGAGACTTCGCGGCCGCCATCTTGGATTCAGGCGCGAAGTGGCCATTCCGCGCCTGCAACTCGTCGTGTGAGCAGCCTGGAGCGGCTGCTCTGAGTCAATTGAGGAGCGGGGGGCAAAGGGGGCGCGGAGAACTGAATAGAGGCCAGAGCAAGCCTCAGTGTGAAAGTGCCCTACGCAAGGGGGGGTCAGCGGGGGACGGTGACTCCGGGGCACCCGGCAGGGGGTCCAAGCAAGGTGGGGAGGGCTCGAGGGAGCCACTGAGAAGGGCCAACTTCGTGGGAAGCCCCTCAAGGAAAGGAAGGCTCAGCTGCAGAGGGTTTGCCTGCCTCAGGTAAGCGAACTGAACAGGGAAAGATCTTCAAAAGTGGTGAAAGGGGGGGGGAGTCCCCCTGGGAGACATAAAGGGGGCCGATAGCTGGGCTGACTCTGACTTAAGGAAGGGAAAAAACAGGAGTCAGGAACACCCCCAATTGTGCCAAGAACGATAGGCATAAGGAAGGTCCCACAAAAAGGGTCAGGCTGAACAGCCAGTAAAGGAGCCAACTTTCCTGGGGATTACAGCTCCAGGGATCGAGCAGGTCGTGGGGAGGAGCAGCCATGCCAAAAGGCAATGGTGGAAAGAAGGGCAAAGGCCCAGCCAGAAAGGCCCTGGCAAAGAGGGTTGAGGAAGTCCTTGAGGCCCTGCGGGCCCGAATGAGTGGATGCGAATCCACCCTCACTAGCCTGACAAGCCAGGAACAGGCCCCCAGTGACCGGCAAGCGGGCGCTGGGGTCCCCGGAAGGGAAGAACTGGCCCCTGAACCGGCGCAGGGGGGTGAACCCACAGGCGGGCAGATGCAGGGCGTGCAAGAGGGAGAGAGAGAGAGTGCATCACAGCCCCGGGGGCTGAAAGGGCAGCACTGGAAAAGAGAACCAGGGCTAGCATGAGAACGGTGCAGCCCCCAGCACGGTATAGGGAAGAGCCAGACCGAGACGAAGCGGCACCTGGGGGTTTAGTCCCCACGAGTGCTCAAGAGCCGGGGGAACCAGAACCCCGGCCCCCAGCGGAGGGAGCTGGGCAACACCCGGCGGGGCCTCCCCCCCCGCCCAGGCGAGGGGGAAGGCGCCATTTGTCTCCACACAGGGACGTCGGAGACGAGCCACCAGCCCAGCGGGCACGAGGCGATCAGCTGGCAGCAGTCCTGGAGACCCTCAACACATTCATGGGTCGTTTCGAGGCGCTAGAGAAAAAAGTGGACGGGCTCGCGGAAGCACGACAGCAACCAGGGGCACAACCCGTGCGGCAGCAAGAAAGTACAGCACGCCCGTCGGCGCCACCTGAGGAGAAGGGGATGAGACCGAGGGATCAACGCGAGCAGATGCATGATGACACAATGGTGAACGTGGGTGCAGGTCCCAGTCGTGAGACTAGAGGTAAGTGCGTGCATTGTCAGCAGTGCCAAGGTGGGAACGGGGATAACATGGGGAGCAGGGAGGAAACCACACAGGCGGAACCCCAAGGGGAAGTGCGAATGGGGTGGGTCGGGTCATGGGTACCGTGGCCTGACGTGGACACGGCGAGGACGCCCGAAGCCAGGCAGGAGCAGGCAGGTGTAGGTACGCAAGGAGAACTGGGTGCCTCGACAGCCACCCAGCAACAAGGGGCATGTAGTACGTGTAAGGGGAAGGTCGATACGACAGCAACGACCCAGCGGGAGCCTGGTACCTGGGTGGCTGTAGGGGCTCCTGTGGGAGCCCACTTGGCCCACCATACCAGGAAAAAAAATTGGAGAGGAGAATACGTTGACGTATTTGCACTTTTATACACTGAACCGGCGCCAGATCCGAACTCGAGGGAGAAGGAAAAAGACAAAGAAAGATTTAAGCACCCCAAAGTGGAGAGAAATTGGACAAACTGGTCAGCGGCCGTGTCAGTGCTAATAGGGGTGATGATCCAGGCTGCCCCTGAAAGGGCAACCGAGTTGATCAAGTACCTTGATATTGTACGCAGGGCATACTACTCCGGGAGTCCGGGGGCGTGGCTCTGTTATGATGAGGGTTTTAGAAAACGGGCAGCGATTACCCCAGGGATTAGATGGGATGTTTATGCTACAGACTTATGGCTTGAGTCCATGTCTAATGTAGTTGGGACGCATAGGACTGACAGCGGACACACATTGGCCAGAGGGGGGGTGGCCCCTATGAATGATCCCTTTCGGGAAGGTGGGCGCCGTAGGAACCAGAGGGGAATGACCTGTTGGGACTTTAACGGGTCGGGGGGTTGCGCCCGCTCCGTGTGCCGTTTTCGGCATGCTTGCACCCTATGTGGGGGAGGACACCCAGAGGTTAGCTGTAATAGATTGCGGGGCCCCTCACGGGGTAAACAGCAAGGAAGACAGGGGACCGGGAGTAACCACCCCCAAGGGGGAGGAAAGGGCCCCAACACTGGTCAATCATAGGGCCTTACGGGAAGCCCTTATGGGCTGCCCGATGATTGGTGAGGTGGAGTACATAGTGTCGGGCTTCAAGGATGGTTTTATCATCCCGGCAAGATTCGAGGCAACAAGGAATTGGGTACGGAACCTGAAATCAGTCGAAGGGAGGGAGAACTTGGTGGCCACCAAGCTTAGGAAGGAGCTCGAAGAGGGCCGTATTGCGGGCCCCTTCGCGGCCTTACCCTTCCCTGATTTACATGTGTCACCCCTTGGCATTGTGCCCAAAAAGCAGGTAGGAGAGTTCCGGCTTATACACCACCTCTCTTATCCCAAGGGAATGTCTGTGAACGATGCCATACCTCCTGAGCTATGCTCGGTTCGATATGCATCATTGGATGCTGCGATAGAAATGGCAAGGGAGTGTGGAAAGGGGGCGCTCCTTGCGAAATGCGATATTAAATCCGCATTTCGTTTGCTGCCAGTCCACCCCGACAGCTTTAAGCTACTCGGGTTCCAGTTCGGAGGCCAGTATTTTTACGATAAGGCAATGCCCATGGGGTGTTCCATATCGTGCTCGGCCTTTGAGCGGTTTAGCTCCCTTCTGGAATGGCTGGCCAGAAAAAGAACAAAATCACAATATATACTGCATTATATTGATGATTTTTTGTTCTTGGGAAAAAAGGATTCAGAGGATTGCAGGAATGCACTTAAGGATTTCCAGGTTATGGCAGGGGAACTAGGGGTACCCCTGGCACCGGAAAAAACGGTTGGCCCATCATCGGTACTCACATTTTTAGGGGTTGAGTTGGATACTGAGCAGCAAGTGTCACGCTTGCCGGTCGATAAACTGGTGGCTTTAGTCAGGGATATTGAAACAATATTAGGGCGCCCCAAAGCAACAGTCAAGCAGCTCCAAGCCTTAACGGGGAGCCTCAATTTTGCGTGCCGGGTGGTGGCGCCTGGTCGCGCTTTCCTATCCAGGCTGTACGAAAAGGCGGGGTCCAACTTGCCGGGGCACTGCCACATTAGGATCTCTGCCGACATGAGGGATGACCTGAGGACTTGGCTCCACTTCCTCCAAAATTTTAACGGAGTTAGTATTTGGCGGCAGAGGTGGCTGATGGAGGCAGAGCTCCAGGTACAATCCGACGCAGCCAGATCTCTGGGTTTCGGAGTTTTTTGGTCAGGGAGGTGGTGTTCGGCTTTGTGGCCAACAAAGTGGGTTCTGGAGGGTTGGACTAGAGATTTGACGTTCCTAGAACTGTTCCCCATAGTGGTAGCAATACACATATGGGAGAGGGAATTCGCGAACAAAACAATACTGTTTTGGTGCGATAACCTCGCGGTGGTACAGGTGTTGAACTCATTATCATCCCACTCAAGGCAAGTGATGGGATTGGTGAGAGGGTTCGTATGGCAATGCCTGGTGAACAACATATTGTTCACGGCTAAGCACGTGCTGGGGATTAGCAACGGCATAGCCAACGCACTCTCTCACCAACAGATGGAGCGGTTCAGGCAATTGGCACCTGGAGCCAGGATCGAACCGGAGGAGCTGCCCGAGGGGATTTGGAACATTGGACTGTGACAATGTTCCAGGCAGTACAGGGTTCACTTGCACCACGCACAAGAGCAGCTTACAGTCAGGCTTTGGTAGAATTCCAGGAATTCAGGAGTAAGGAGGGGTGGAGCATAGAATTCCCAATTACGGAGGCCCAGACACTGCAGTTTGCAGTGAACTTGAAAAAGAGAGGGCTAGCACCAGGCACTATTGCCGGAAAGCTGGCTGCCTTAACTTTTTATAATAAACTCGCCGCCTTTCAATCTCCCAATGGAGGATTTTTCATGCGAAAAATGCTAGAAGGGTGGGAGCAAGAGTCCCCAAGAAGCACTGATGCCAGGAAGCCCATTACGCCGACAATATTGCACGGCTTGTGCCAGCAACTCCACAGGGTGTGTTTTTCTGAGTTTGAAACCCGGTTATTCCAAACAGTTTTCAAACTGGCCTTTTTTGGGGCCTTCCGGGTGGGCGAGCTGGCAATTGCATCGGCAAAAAATCTATCAGGTCCCATGTTATGCATAGAGGATGTCTAGGTGGGGGCAGAGGGGCTGGAGATAGTGTTGAGGGGGTCGAAGACAGATCAGCGCAGAAGGGGGCAATTGATAAAACTGGCTAGGATAGTAGAAGAAGACATTTGTCCAGTTAAGGCAGTAATTGAATATATGGGTAAGCGCCCAAGCAAAGGGGGACACCTGTTCATTCACGAAAACGGCTCAAATCTCATGAGATATCAATTTTTGGCAGTGATGAACAGAGCTTTGAAAGGGCTGGGTTTGCCATTTCAAGAATTTGGCTCACACTCCTTTCGGATTGGAGCAGTGAGTTGTGCGACGGCTGCGGGACTATCTGAGCAGCAGGTAAAGGCAATAGGTCGATGGAGATCGGGAGCTTACCGATCGTATGTTAGGAAAGTTCAGTTATAGCAAGGACCTGACCTTAGAAATAAGGATGGTGCAGTGAGTTAAATAGGTTAACAATCACTGTGTTTTTCGTAGGGAGTGAGCTGCCAGGCCGGCAGCAGCACGTCGTCATAGCTGGCCACAGTGTGGTCTACTGGGCCGGTAGATGAGCGGGACGCTCCTATTGGGGGACCCAGCTTGGTCTGGGCCATCTGGCAAACGTGTCATGGAGAGGCCGGAGCGGAATGAAGTGGGCCCAGTTCATGCCCTTGATCCACTCCCTGGCAGCACAGCAGCATGCAGACATACTCGTTATCCACTTGGGAGAGAACAACCTGCCGGTTGACACAGGTCTCCACCTGGTCACCAGTATCAAGAGGGATTTACACGTGGCAAGAAGGATTCTCCCTAAAACGGTGTTTGTATGGTCTGAGATGCTCGAACGCATAAACTGTAGAAACGCCGTGCGCCCAAGTAAGGTGGACAGGGCTAGAAGAAAGGTTAACAAGGAGATTGGGAAGCTAGTGCAAGAAATGGGTGGACAAGTAATTCGGCACCCTCAAATTAAATTTAACAAGCCCGAGCTGTACAGGGTAGACGGTGTACACCTGTCGGACGAAGGGCTCGAAATCTATCTTAAGGCCGTACAGGAACAATTGGACAGGCTAATTAAGAAGTTGAGGGGGGGGCATGACTAGCCAAGCAGAAGCTGGCAGTCTTTAGTGGCAGGGGTCCTGCGAGGTAGTTAGTTTAGAAATAGGGATAGTCTGCTGCCAAGTCATCTCCTTAAGAGGTGGGCTCTGAGTGAAGGCTAGAGCTGGCCGGCCAGCATCACCTCAGAGCGAAGGCGAGGGGGACAACCCCGGGGCCTTAGGACAGAGGCGGTCCAAGGCACGGGGGAGCATCTCCTCGATTCCTTCTTAGGGTCACAGTTGGCAAGGGCCTCCTGATCCGGCTTGGGGCGGCCGGACAGGTGTGACATTTGCAGCAGCTATAGTTAGCGTTATGGCGGTACTGAGGAACTTCAGACCGCTCAAGTTTATGATTAGTATTATTAACTGAGTTAATAGTTAAGGTTCGCAGGACTAGAAGGGGCATAGCCCCCTCCTTAATAGATTAAATTTTTAATAAATTGGTGCGGCCTAGTTTCAACCCAACTTTTGGTGTCAGTGTCTTTCTTGGGGTGTGGGACAATTCCCCAAAGTAAAGAATGCAGGCATGCCTTGCTGACTACCAAGCCAGCATTTCCACAAGGTCTTGGTGTAGGCAGTGTTAAGGAGGAGTATGCCCAAGGAGGCGTGTGCCCAGTGGCTGTGTCAGAGCAAGAGAGAGAGAGTGGTTGGAGAACTGTGCCTAGCTGCAGAGAACGGGGGAGGAAGAGGGGGGTTTTGAGAACTGGACCCAACAATAGAGTGGAGGCGTGTGACCCATAGAGGAGCAACACAGCAGGGCATGCTGGAAACTCACCCAAGGACTTGGGGCTGGAGCAGGCTGGAGCCAGGAGGCTCACCCACACAGCATGATGTGGATCCCAGAGAAAAGGAACAAGATGGTGACAGGCGGGCTGTCACCAGGAGGCCCTCAGAGAAGACAAGAGGTAACCCTGTGGAACTGGGTGGGGCCAGGACTGCAGTATGGCAGATGGAGCAGCGCAACCAGACAGCACAGACTAGTAGACCACCACAGAGTGGAGACAGACAGCATGGGAGAACAGGTACCGGGGTGTTCCCAATTGGGGTTTGGGGACACTTGAAGGAAGTGTGTCCCTTTGGATCTAGCCCTGGGAGAGAAAGGGACAATCTAGAAAGGACTGGAGATCCTTGTATGGTTCGGTAGAGGAGACTGTGGTGGGAGATAGATCCCCAAAGACTGAGAGAAAACCCCAGAGAAAGACATGTTGGGTCTGTAACAAAGAGGGGTATCTGAAGAGAGATTGCCCAGATAAGAAAAAGCCCCCTAGAGAAAGGCTGACTAAAGGGAGGGTGTTTTTAGATGAGACAACTAATGCGGATTAGAGAATCTAATGCACATTTAACGTGGAATTTTCAAGATGTAAAATCTGTTTCATAAACCCCTGACATTGGGGTTTTATGAAACCAGTTTCACAAACTCGCAGATTAAAATGTGTGTTTAACGTTTAAACAGTTAATGTGGATTTAAAAAGTGCTTTAATTTGTATTTCTGCTTGTGAAAACATTTAAAAGTGGTTTACTTTATATGCAGATTAATTCTAAATCCGTGATAACACATGTGTCTAAACATTAAATCTGGATTAAAATAAGAACTGTTTCAATGCATAATAAGTACTAATCCATGATATTTGGTGCTAGTCTAAAAATGCCAACAGACAGGATTGACTATGAAGTGCATAGAGAAAAGGGACCAAGAAATGGCTCTAACAATGGAAACAATTGTAAAAGAGAATGGAACCCTGAAAAAGGAGGTGAATAAGTTAAGAGAGAACTAAAAAGTTAAGCGGAGATAGAATGGTATGTTAAGGGGGGCAGGGAAGCTGTAGCAGAGATAAACAGGCTTAAACCTATAATAAAAGAACATGAAGACTCTGGCAGTGAGAAAGAAATGGAGGGTTTACTGATAAAGGAGATAAACAGTTCAGCTGAAGGAAAGAACACAGGAGCTGTGTCTAACAAAGTAGATTGGGAGAAAGTAATCAATTGGACTATAGAGAAAGCCAGGTAAAACCCTGGGAGAAAGCAAGGAGGGAAAAGGCTGACTTACATGGCCTACGAAGGTCCATAGGGTCCCAGGGTGGGGTGTTGGGAAAGACAGGGAGGGGAGGGCCCACACTCCACTCCAGGCTCCAGAAAGCTTGGACTAAGCTTTTTGGAGAAACTGTAAGCACTAGCAGCTAATGGAGGCTGCAGAGCCCAGAGTGATGACTCTACTAGCAAGTGTTAATGAGGTCAGGTTGCAGCAAGCCTGCTAAATACTTAGAAGAGCCAGAAGGGCTTAGGAGAATGTATAGCCCCTTCAGAAGGGGGAGGGGAACCAGGGTCAGAACTGGCATGGTAATGTTAAAGGCTGCAGGAAGCCCACAAAAGTGCAAACGAAAGCCCTGGGACTTGTATTGGTGTTGTGATATACTGGTAATAATTGTAGCATGGGATTGTAATGCAGGAACAGTCCTCCTATTAAGGGTCCCAGGGCTGGGAGGACTAGAGAGAAGGGTGGGCCAGCCTCCCAACCCAGCAAGAGGTCTTGTGGATGAAACCATAAAAGGAGGGTCTGAGTATTGTGGGAAATTCCACTGCCAGACATTTCCAATACTAGAAGTCATACAAAAAATGCATTTTATAGATTGTAAGCCAATAGGAGAATATAATCCCTTGCCAGGGAGACCAACAGAGGCTGAAGGTAGCCCTACATAATAACTGATTATAGGTGCTGTGTAGAGGAGTGTTCCCCAGATACTAAAATGTAAAAGATTGATAACTGATCCTGAGCTACAGGAAGCTCTAACTGGTAACTAATAGAGACTGGAAAGTCTGGATGTGATGGAAAGTCCCACCACCGGATATTACCAGCTAAAGAATGCTAGAAGGGAAATTAAAGATTGTGAAGCAGGTGGAGGATTACCTCCCTGGTAAGGAAAAGAGGATGGCAAGACACTGGATGCATGGAAAATCCCACTGCCAGTCATAAGTATTAGATAAGTTGATGTAACTCCTGAGAAGGGGATGATAACAACTATTATGATGAATGGAAACATTGGCCTGACAAGGTCATAAGGGTCCCGGGGTGGGGGGTGACCAGATGGAACGGGTGGGCTGGTCTGAGGCCTCCCAACCCCAAGAGGGGTAATTGGACTGTGAGCTGGGTGGAGGAGGACCTCCCTGGCAGGAAGACTAGGACCGCTTTTAGACGTGCAACTGGATCAGGCGCGGGAGCGGCGAAACAGCCACGGCGCTGTTTTAGACGAACCAAAAGTGTAAGTTGTGCGCGTGATCCGGCGCCGCGCATTCTTTTTCGGCCGCGTATGTCACCCCAGAGAGATCAGGGTGGTTCGCTCGCGGTCGGCAAAGAATGTGCGGCCCCGGATCACGCGCACAACTTCCGCTTCCGGTTCGTCTAAAACAGCGCCACGGCTGTTTTGCCGGTCCCGCGCCTGATCCCAGCTGCACGTCTAAAAGCGGCCTATGAGTTGACAAAATTCTATAAAAAGACCCGGTGGAACAGGCCCAGTTATTAAGGAGAAATGCAGAGGCTAGGAAGGCGTTAGAGCCCTATTTGGGGTGCTGGACCCCTGGATAAATCTAAATAATATTGTGAATGTTATGATTGTATAGGCTGGCAAGAAAGCTATGTGATAATGTAAACAAGGAATCAAACAGAATTAACCTTTTGGTCATTCTGTCTTGGGGGGGGCGGGGGCATGTGTGGCAGAGCTGAGCCACAAGATGGCATCTGGACTATGAATTGTGCACAAAATGGTGACCACAGGAAGTGGGTTTGTTTGGGGCATGGCTCCAGACATAAAAGAGAGCCAGCCCAGGAAGTAAGGGCAGTCTGCTTCTGACCACTGAGGGGGAACACATTTTTGCGAGAGGCTTCCTGGAAGATTCTGAGTTGGAAGACCAGTAAGGAGACATGAAGGGCCTGGATGTGAGTCGGAATAGCCCACCAGGGAACTGTTGTCTGGCTAATGGGCTGCGAGCTAAAGGCTTGTATACATTGAGAGTTCTGTATTGAGACTAGCCAGAGGCTTGCTGCCTGGCTTAAGTGACTGGCTATGTAAATAAATTGTTTATACTAATTCCCCAAAGTGACTCTGGCTCCTTTTAAATGAGCAGGTTGCCGTTTCGCAACCCGCTCGCGCAATATTTCAAAATCCCGCAAGGCGGGATTAGACGAGACACTAGTCCGGGATCATGTACATAGAAGGCGGTCACACATTGTTTGCAGACCGCAAATTAAATACCTCGGTTGTGAGGTATTTAATTAGCTATCGAGGTATTTAATTTGCTGTCTGCAAACAATGTGACCGCCTTCTATGCACATGATCCCAGACTAGTTTCTCGTCTAATCCCGCCTTGCGGGATTTTGAAATATTGCGCGAGTGGGTTGCGCAGCAGCAACCTGCTCATTTAAAATCAGCCTCTGATTCAGACCTAATCCTGAAAACACATGCCCACAGCTAGTGGGACCCCTGCTACACCCCCATAGCAGGGTAAGCTAGTGTGCCTTTGCGTCACCTGCTCCAGGTCAGGAGTCCTCTGGCCCTGACTTCTGGGCTCTTGGAGGCGAAACTGAAGGGCTTGAGCAGACTAGGTGGTGGGGCTGCTAGGGCTAATTGGGGGCATATGATAGGATGGGGCTTAGTCAGGTGACCAGAAGCCCTCAACTATAAAAAGCAAAGATGCAAATCTCTCGGGGTGACTATCAGGAAAAGGCATGGAGAAGTTGGAGACCTCTGCCTCAGGGGCAAAGACTTCCCTGAAAGGCCCAGACAGAGAAAGGGGCCAAGAAGGACCCCGTTCAAATGTCCTGCTGCACACAGGGCTACCCTGGAACTGGCCAGCAAGGGGGCCCTACCAGTGGCTCTCACAAGGGAGTGAAGCCTAGGAAGAAGAGCTTGCTTATCCTTCAAGGAAGGAGCTTGCCTCAGACACAGAGAGGGGAACTGGCTGTCAGGGAGTATGCCAACCAAGGAGTCTGCTGTATTGGGTTCCCTACCTCCCAGAGGTGAGAAGCAATGACGATACACAGACTGTTAACGGTGTTAGTATATGGGGAGATTAAGGACTCTGCACACAGTGAATAAAGACACTTTAAGGAAGAAAAGTGTGTTTGGGTGATTCTGGGTAGGGAATCAGTAGGGACTTACTCAAACAATCTGCTGCCTTGTTACACCCCCACAAAGTGCTATGAGGTCGGGGCCCTTCAGAGGAGATGGGGCTTCCTGCATTTGGGAAGCTGAGCCCAACCCAAGCCAGGGCCTGACCTGAACCCAATGGGACGTGCTGGGTCCTCCACAAGCTGCAGGTCTTTAGCTTCGGAGTGGCATTGATGAATTCCAAAATGAAGACGTTTAACATCAGATTCTTTTGCCCCAAGACAGGTTATGCTTGTGACTTTAGGGTTGCATAGTAATGCCTGACTATGAGAAAATTGGGGCTTTTAGGGCCCCCAAACACAAGATGATTCACTGAGGCAATACACTTGAGTATTGCTAAGTATTAACTGCTATGCCTAGTTATTTTAATGAAGCTGGAAAGGAGCTGAATGCCTTGAATTCCCCTCCAAACAGCCTAGCAAGAGTGCAGCATCGTGAAGCCCCTTAGCTGCACACACCATTGGTGCTCAAGCAAGTTATGTAGTGAGCTCCTTGCCACTGGCTGATGAATGGCATACCAGTGTTAAACAGGCCCTTTCATCTAATGAATGCCTCTTCAGTGTGTGAGAGAAATCCAGCCTGGCTGGGATTTGAAACCAAACCCTTGGATCCTAAAGGGATAGCTCTGTTACTTGACCTAAAGAAGGAACTCATATAACTGATAATAGGACAAAGCTTGCATCTGTTTTGCAGGCTGAGAGCCACGAGGGGGAGAGACCCTCATAAACTGTTTCTGATTTAAAGATGGAAAACGCTATTTCACAAAGGATTGCCAGACGCCTCGATTTAGGGTGGGAAGATCCAGTAGCAGGTTTCAAAGGGCCAGATTCTGTTCTCTCTCTCACTCATGAGGGCTTGTCCTCCTTAGGTCTTGCCTACATGGAAGTTGCATCAGTTTAAATCGAGGCGGGGGAAGGGCGAGGGAGAGATTTTTCACTCCTGTGGGCCACTTTGAAAATGAGTGCAAGCTCCCGCAGGCCAGATTGAAGTTGTAGGCGAGAGTGCTTAACAGATGTGCTCAGGATAGGGAGGGGAGGGGAAAGATAAAGGTAGAGGAGGCCCAGATCATGGATTTGTGCCACAGATTCATTCTGTCACTGTGCATGCTTTCATCACTGCTCCCTTCCTAAGAGCTCACTCTTTCACTGCTTGAGACTGGAATCATGGGCCAGATCCAAGAATTAGAAATGGGCCAAACTTTAAAAGAGTCACAGTCTTGAGTAGCTTCCTACCCGTGGTTTAAATTAAGGTGTAAGTTTTTCAAAGTGGTTTGGCCAAGTGGATGCTCTAGTTTCAATTTAACCTGGTTAATTTTGTTTTAGCTTAGTCAGTTGGAAACATGTTTAGGCTAAACCAAAAGAATTTGCTCTAGTATTAAACCAAACTAAGAGGGTGTCCGTGTAGATATTTGCACTGGTTTGACTATACAGGTGAAAAGGCTCACCCATCAGAAAGCCTCAATGACTTGGACTATACTCCAGTGTGAATAAGGGTATGTCTATATTCAAACTTAGCTGTGCAAGTAGTAATAAGCTTATTGTGAAGTGATCCAGCTATAGCAAAAAATAAAATACAATGTCGTATCCCATCATAACATAACTCATACTCTCAATAGCAAAAAAGATGCAAATACAATAACAATGAGCAAAAAAATCCAAAAGGTTGTTAGTCCTAAAGGGGACTGCTAAATCATCACCCTGAAACCAGAAAACTGGCCAACCTTAGGATCATAGAAGTGGACTTATCAGATAGTAACAATTGGATCAATTCAGCCCCTGGTCTGACCATATTTTTACTCAAAAGTGGTGACAATAGTTTTGCCCAGGCTGCCTCATACCATGGGCAACTGATTACACCTCATCCTTAAGGCAGGGGCAGGGGCGCTGTGCTAGAGGTGTGGTGTGGTGTTTTTTGGGGTGATGGTGTGGGGTTAAGTCTCCCTTCCAACAGTGCAGAATCCAAACCGTTTAGTCTAGCCCTGATAAACAATCTCCTATGATCTTTTAGTACTAACTTTTCAGAGGTAATCTGCATAAACATTAGAAATATTTCCTATAGGTAAATAATGTTCTGCTAACCTGAAACTGGAGAGCTCCATTGAGAACCAATCGAATTTACCTTCAACTCCACTAGTCTATACCATTTACAGGGCAAGCAGCCTGAGCAAAAACCAGTTTAAGCCAGTAGCCCACCGCTAAGGACCAGACACGAGTGGCCAGGGGAATAAAGCCACACTCAATTCTCAGCAGAACACAGCTTGGTACCACCAGAATTGCCCTAAGAAACCTTGTCTGTACTGTTTCCAATCCTGTAGTGCATTCCAAAACCCACAGAGGGAATCCGTATAGTAATTTAGAGATCTGCCCCTGAATACTTTCATAGCCAGAACCACCAAATTACCTCCCTTGACTTAGCTGTGCTTTAACATGTACTAATTGACACTTGTTAACTAATTAATACTTCTAAAAATTCCAAGACACACATTGGTCATAGTCATATTTTAATTCTAGAACCTATAACTAGTGACAAATGTCTGCTAGAATTTTATAACTGTTAGTTGATGCTTAATTAAAAATGAACACGAATGCCAGTGTAGATATCCCCTATTCCAATCCTCTGACATTCAAGTCCATTCCTCACATCATGTTCACGCATACAAAACTCAGCTGATTTATTAAATTCAAAGCAATTATTCAGGTTTTAGTCACCCTAAACTCCTAAACTGATTTAGTACCACGGCCATCTGCTCCCAGTGGTCATGTCATGAAAGTACACACACCAACACCTATCCCTTCATGCCTTGCACCCAAGGATGAATTCCATAGAATTCTCAGCAAGAGAGATACTTTGCCCTGTAGCCTGGGAATGATTTGTATACTGTACTTGCCAACCAAACACAGAAAGGGTTCCTATTAGAAGTATGTTGGTTTAGAAAGCAAAGAGGATTATCTGCTCCTGCCTGTTCCAGAGCACTTTGCCTCCTACTGCTGAATACCATCGCTTGACATGTGAACAATACTGAGGTACAAGCGAGTTCAGGACTTAAAACTGATTTAGTTATTCATGTGAACATGGTTTTAGTGTCCATGCTTAGTGTGTGTTTGTTTACCCCTGGGCTACCACATACTCCTCCACCACTGTACCCCTTTTGGTCAATTTACTCCTGGGTCTTTGTTTAGTGTGAACATCTGCGGCTTCCTAAGTAAGTAATTCTCAATTTTTTACATGAGACACCAATTTGAGACTTCAGTATAATCTTTTGCCTCTCTAGATTGTGACCTGATCTGCAGATGGAATGACCCCGCTTGAGGCGCCAAGCCACAATTATTCTAGTGTAGATTTTAGCTAAACTGATTGATAGACTGACTGAGCTGAGGTTTAGGAGAGAGCTAGCACAGTTTAAATTCTGTTCAAGACAATGCCTAGCATTTTTATTTATTTATTTATTTATTTATAAAAAAAATTATACCCCACCTTGCTTGCCACAGGCAACCCAAGGTGGCTAACAACATCAAAGATAAACACAATAAAATATCATAAAACAACATCAATAAAAAAGAGAATAAAAACCAACCCCCTCCCTCACCAACCCCCACCCCCTATCAACCCCTCTCCCTCGCCGAATGCCTGACAGAAGCTCAATGTGGAATAAAGCAAAACAAATCAACCCCACCCTCTCCGCTGGTCCTCGACCTGGTGTTGCAGTGCTTTTGTCAGTTTCATTTTATTCCTGACACATTTGAAGGAGGGTATCCTGGGGCTGCATGTACAGTAATATGAGTGGGGAAGGCAAAACAAGTGGGAGGGATCCTACCATGGAAGGGGGGTGGGTAGTTCTAAAGATTGAAGACTCTGAGATAATGGGGTTGGGGAGGGCTATGGATGTATGCATGCACACAGGGCAGTGTGCAGTTTTCTGAACGCTATGCAATCTGCTTCGTTAGCACCTCTTTAATGCCAGCCGCTGCTGATTACAGCTGAAATGGATGGCAAAAAAAATATCTGCGGTTAATATCTGGTATTCCAGATAGCTTGGCAGTTCTTCGTTAACTATTTGATAACCATGGAGATTTGACTGCAAAACTGGGGAAATATCACTGCATTAACATTTACCACATTACTGTTTACCGCATTATCATTTACCACATAGCCAAACTAGTCCAGATAGATGGAGGGAGAAAGTAAGAAAGAAAGAAATACAAACAGTAATTACAGTTATGCAGTAAATGGTAATATGGATAATGGGCAGATACTAAACCAGATACCATGATAGTCAGATACTGGATGGATATTAGTAGATACTTGTTTTAGCTCTACTGCTAATCAGCTTTTCACCTGGGTACGCTTCTGCTGTGGAGCAATTGTAGAACTCATTGCATAGCAGTCAATTCTTCTTGTGCTCAGGGAGGACACCAAGGAGTAGCTGGGGGTAGTGCGTGCTTCCCAAAAATATTTCCTGCTACCTCTTCTGCAACCCCATCCCGTGGAGAAGTAGAAAAGCTTTGAGTAGCAAAATCCCTTTTCCTCTCACAAACGTTTTTGCCACCTCCTTTGTTCCCCCAAAATCTCTCCTGCTCAGAAATTGCCATGCAGTGACTTCACAGTCGCTTTGCAGCATGAGCTATATGACAAACTCTGTTCAGTAGCCCCCAGTGCTAATAAGGTGCTAATGATAGTTTGCCCTGAGCTCAGCAAACTGTGCATTGCCCTCTGTGTAGGCACAGACTAAGCACATCTTGTATAATGCATAGGATATGCCAGAATTTAGGTTCTGTCTGTGCAAGCGAGTCTTCCCACGCTTAATGGAGCAGGAGGTTGTGCCCAAAGGGATGCCCACATGTCTCCAGGTCTACCAACGGGTAGTAAATCTATTTGCAGGTGTACTCAAGGACCAGGCAAGTGGCACTTGTCATGTCTGATCAGAATTGTGGGTCACAGATCCAGGAGCAGTGGGGGACCCTTTTGGTAACTTTGTTGCTCCTGGGGGGGGTGCTTTACCCTGTCAGAATACCTTATCTAGGGGTCGGCTTCAAGGAGCACCGGGAGGCACAGCCATATGGGAAAGGGGCAGAGGAAGAGGTTCTTATCCCCTTTTTGAAGTGACCCTGCTACCTCTGAAATGTTGTGAGGTTATGATGCTCTGAAATCCTAATAATCCCTTTGCCCCACCTCCAAAGTCAAAGGGCGCTTTTAGACGATCAGTAGTAATGCACATCTTTTATATCTTGCACATTCAAACGCGCCAGTTATTCAATCGCTTCTTAGTTTTACACGTCCGTTATCGCACGCGTATTAATATAAAGCACGTTTTGGCTGCTTGGTGAAACGTGTGTGAGGGGCCTTTAGACGATCGATGGTGATGACTTTCCTGTTCTTTCACGCGTGATTTCTTTTTACAAGATCGGAAATCATGCGCATTGACAACCATGATGCCTTGCGCTGGTTTGGAGGGGGGAAATTTGTTTTGACACACCACCCATCATGCTTTGCTCTGTTTTGGAGGGAGAACTTTCTCTGTGTAACTCTGGTATCACAGGCTGCCTTTGCGTTTAAAGTTTGGATACTGCTGTAGTTGATTATTTATCTAGCTGAGGTGTGTCTCCCCAAAGAGAGGATGGACCCACAGGTTTTTGCAGATCTCTGCACCGTCTGTGTAGCATTTGTCACACTGGTAAACCAGATTGTGTATGTGCTTGGGGATGACGTTGCTGAATTCTATGCATTGCTGATACATTATTTACAATGATTTAATGAAGGTAGGCAATACTATTCAGGTATCCCTAACTCTGGTTTAAACTGACTCTTTTTTTTCCCAACAGATGACAGTATTTCAATTTCTATGAAACAGATTACTGTTTTCATATTAACTCTGTTTTTAACACAGGACATATAAAAAAGAGGAAATGTTGTCACATATGAATGCACATCTGAACACGCATATACATACTTACAAATATAGTACTTTCGTTGAGCACATGTAAAAAGACACATATATATGTAGAGAGAGAGAATGGTAAGTGTGTTGAATCTCGAACCTGTTACATTCACATCTTCATAATTTTTAATTATTTTTATAACACAGATTATCACTAGTCTTCCTGCAGAGTTTGCTGCTGCATCAATGGCAATGCAAGGCATGGTTGGTGAGTCAATTCATGAAATAGAGTCCACTCTTCCTACCAGACGTGCTGCCTGGTCACTTCAGCAAAGCACTGATTGGTGGGAGAATGTTGTCAGTGGACCAAATTACTCAGAGTAGCGATGGATTTCAGACTTTCACATGAGCAAAGATGTCTTCATAAAAATAGTCAATGCTCTCAGACCTGCGCTAACAAAGAAAACCACAAACATGCATGCTACAATTTCTACAGCGAAGAGGGTGGCAATCACCTTATGGAAGCTCGCTACACCCAATTGCTGTCGGGCTGTAGCCGTACAGTTTGGGGTGGGTGTTACGACAGTGTGCGTGATTGTAAAAGAGGTATGTAGAGCAATAAGTGACACCCTACTCCATACCGTCATTGGTTTCTCAAGTATGGACAACATAATAGATGGTTTTAGGTGTCATGGCTTCCCTCACTGTATAGGTGCTGTCGATGGGAGCCATATTGAAATATGGGTACCTGTGGAGGAGCCAGAAAATTATGTATGCCGGAAAAAATATTATTCTATTGTGCTGCAGACAGTTGCAGATTCACAGCTCTTCTTCAGGGATGTTTATGCAGGGTATGCCAGGTCGGCCCATGATTCTAGAATCCTGCATTCATCACCACTCTTTCACAGAAAATACAAGGGGATATTAAGGCCAGACCCTGTAACTGGACAGGCATGCCCTCGATGACACCCAGTATTGCTTGGCGACAAGGCATACCCTCAGGTGCCATGGCTCCTCAGGGTATATGAGGATGGAGAGTCACCTGGAGGTGATCGTTACAATCTGCGTTTCAATCATTGCCGCAACTTTGTGGAAAGGACCTTTGGGTTACTTAAAGGCTGTTTCCAAATGCTCTTGAAATGCACGGACATGAAACTAGACAATGCTGCTGAGGCAGTGGTCACTTGCTGCATTTTACACAAAGTGGTCCAGATGGATGGCCAAGCGCTGGATTGGAATGAAGATGCAGAAGCTGATGCCCCCGACAACAACATTCCCATTCCAGAGGTTGGTACCATTCCGCGATGCGTGAAGCTGCTCAGCAGTGTAGTCAGGGATGCATTTTGCACTCACTTTGAAAGGGAACATAATATGGGCATCTGCTGGCATCCACCACAACCCAAATAGCCACTTATACTTTTCCCTAAAGCGCCTCATGCAAGCAGCCCCTTCTCTGTTTCCTATTATTATAAACATGTGATAAAATGCTTAGGTTTTATGTTGTTTAACTTTTCTAATGCGGTGCCTCTTCAAAATTGTGTTCTTATTTGTTTTCAAAAGTTAAAGGAAGCATATTTGGATACTTGACATATTTTTTCAAGTTACTTTCTTGCATATTTTGAAAAGAGCAGAATATTTGCTGTAATGACACTGGATGTTAATTAATATACAGTCCCCAAATGGGCCAGTGTTTGAATAGGCTCATAGTAATGGTGTCCCCAGAATTGTCTGATTTTTAAAAGACATATTACTGTCAAATTAGACAACATATATGTTTTAAGGTGGTCTTGATTTACTATGCGGTACCTACTGGCAGTTATGCAGTCATAGATACAATGCCAAACTATCATGTTGACTTATTATTTTTTTTAAGCTGCTGTTTATAAAACCACATTAAAGTTTGATTTGTTTGAATTTTAAAATTTGTGACAGTGATTATTCACAGGCACTCATAATTACTAAAGGTAATGGATTGGATGTCTATGGGTCAATATAATAAAGTGTCTGGAATAGATATTATTTTTTTAGGAATGCATGATTGTAATAGGAATAGCAAAAGGTCCACAACTACAAACGTGCAGAGTACTTGTTCAACATTGTTCATGTGAACATAATCAATCCCTTCTTAGCTTTCAGAAATGTTATAGAAACATTGGTTACCAGGCTTTGGAGTGAGGTTGAAAGGGAGCTGATTTTAAGCATTGAAGTCAGCAATGATTTTACAAGAAATTATTCCTGAAAATCAAAAGATGATTTAGGCACGCTGAAAGAGCAGGTGGTGTAGCTTATTGCAAGCTGCACACTGGACTTCTTTCCCGGTGAGTGGACAGGTGTAATTACCGTTACCTGTTAAACAACAGGATGGCCAATTCCCTCTTTAAAAAACGTAATTAACAAGCAGAAAGTACATATAGTGACCTTCTGATGAATCCCCCACCCCTTTTGTTTTCCCCAAAAAAAGTCCACTGCAAGACAGTACCAATGTCGTTCTAATGATGATAACCACTATAGCACTTTTCATACTCAATTCACATTGCAATGTGAAAACAAAGTCTGGGTTTTTAATAGTACCATTTTTAATTCATCAGTTCACAATGATTACAGTGGCAGCTTTTGAATGCTGTGTACTTTTTAGAATAACTAGTTTCACATTTCAACAACTCTCTAAAAATGCAACACTCTTTAGACAGTTTGTTATACAGCTCCGCATCCCTTCTCCCACACATCTATGAACCAGTCTCATTTATGCTTGATGGTCTAAAGTTAGGAAGGGAAATACCCACAGCAGTGGCATTATTTATGTACTAGGGTTCATGCATTGTAGCAATGCAGAAAAATGGGGAAATGAAAAAAAAAAATAATTAAAATTTAAAACCAACCTATTTTTAAATCTAAAAGTTATAATAAAAAATACTTAAAATGTAACAATAAACATTAAACAGAATTTTACAGTGTTGTTACTTAACATACATCGAAGATTTTTATTTATTTTTTGTAATTCGGCCACTTCCAAATCTTCTTCCCCCCCCCCCCCTCCACATATTCTGACTGTGAGGTGGAATTAACAACCATTATTTGCGCCGGGTGCCACTGGTCTGAAACCCTCCCTCATGCAGCTTTCCTGGCAAACACCTTCAGCAATACGGAGTGGAATGACCTGCTCTGTATCGCTGTGGGTGTTTTCCCATGAAGGCGCACGGGGGGGGCTTTCGAACCGGCGGCACCACACGCATATCCTTGCTGCGGATTCCCTCCCACAGCCAGAATATGCGTGGTGGAAGACGGTATGAAAGTGGATAGTTGTTTCATTGTGGTATGTCTATATAATATAACCTTTTCAACCATAAAAAAAATACTTCCCCCAATAACCAAGCAAAATACTTTGCATTTCCCATGAACTTAAAAACGAAATCTAAGGCAAGAAATGTTCACAAGGCAGAACTTGCTGACAAGCACCATTTGGTTTTTTTAAACACCACCTCCCCTTTCATGGTCTTTTCAGCCAGGCTACGCATGTTGCTTTGTTGGGCACAAGTGGGTGCTTCAAAGCAAGATGCGGCAGGTTGCACAACAGTGCGCGGTGGTGTATGTGCTTGAGAAATATTGCATAGAGGCTGAGATGTTGCGTTTGTGGACACTGTCTACAGCCATGGCCACTCTGGAAAGTTCCGCAATTAATTGTTTGCGTGATATACGATGACAACTCAGTCTTTCCTGACGTCGCCTGTCCAGCATCTCCTGCAAGGATTGGTGGTGATTGCCCATTTCCTGCATGGCCTCCTTCACTGAAGTTTTGAAAGCACTTGCTATATCAGCCACGGTGGCCTTGCTTTGTTTGGATAGTTCTCTAGCAAGTGCTGTACGGTTCTTGGCTCGTTGGTATCTCAAGTTCTGCATGCGTTCAGTGGCAGTTTTCTTTTTGGGGCATGAGGTCACATCAGAACTGGAACCGGGGATTTCACTTCCTTTTTGGAAATACAATTATAACATTAGTTCCCATAACAATGCATCAATTAGTAGGTATGCTATTTTTGATTTTATTAATGATGACAGTATTTTGATCTCAGTGTTCTATTTTGTATAATGTTTCTAGATGTAGAGTGTACAGTATTTGTCGACTCTTACCATTTTATACTGTATAGAATGTGCAATTGGTGGGATACTTAGCAGCATTATTATGAAAAACCTATACTCACCTATACAATGGCCTATGGCTAAGCTTAATAAATCTTATCTTATCTACTCACCTATACATGAATGCCATACGAATAGTACATATTTTCCACCGGCTTAAAAAAATTGTACCTACATTATTGGTGCATTGACACATTTTAAACATAATTTCAAACAGAGAACGGTCATAATGCTTATCAACTGAATTGGTGAAAGCAAAGCTTGATATAGGTAAAAAAATTCTTCTTGAAAACACTATTCGCCTTAATTGGTTTATTTTTGGTGTTTTACATCGTTTGCTCAATACCAAATTCATCCATGTTAACAAATGCATGCAGTGACAGTATGTATCTGGTGAACTAATACAGTCTTGCAAGTATTGCCCACCTGTCACATCAGCACTCAACAGACTGTGTGCACCATGGTTGTCTGGTTCCACAGTCTCCAATATGATAACTGGAGGTTCATGCTCTGGACTGCTGTGTATTGCTGTCATCGGAGCCATCATCCTCACTGGAGTTCGTTGCTTGCATGTTGTGCAGGGTCGTTTGTCCCTCAGAGTCTCCATGTTCCTCTTCATCTGGTGAATCATTGCCATGCACCTCCGCACTAGTAGGCAGTCCACCCATTCGAATAACGTGGCTTCCACACAGACGAGGACACACTACTTGGTTGGAAAGGTAAAGAATCAATCAAGGAGCTCATCGAATTCTCAGTCACGTCGATCATTCCCTGACTTCTCGTTATGAAGTTTTAACATCTTGTATTCACCTCTCAGCGCCTTTGCCTTTTGCCCTTAGCTGGGATGCAGTTCTTCTAAAGTCCCGCACTCTCATGATAGCCGCAATTTGCTCAAAGACTCCTATGTTCTGGTAAGACCTTCCCAATAATGTCAGGAAGCGGTCTTGGCCCCATATTTCTATGAACGCCAGTGTTTCTGCTCGAGTCTAGTGTGCAGCTTTTGACTGTTCAGATGGGCTGTCTGCATTTGCCAGAGCCATGTTCAATTACTGAATGGTTTCTGAAATAGTTAATTTTTATCATTAAAATACTGCTAATAATACAATATATTTTCATCAGCAATACGTAAATATTTTCTCTTAAAGTAATTGGTAGGACAAATTTTAAAATTATTTTTGGAATAGAACATAGAAAATGAAACAAATTTCTTTTTGATTAAAAAATAAATATATTCTAGCACCATTTGGAAACAACTGTATCGCCAGGAGGAAGTTCGTAATGTGACACAGGCACAGCTAATTAGCACTGGTGGCACAAGATACAGTCAGAGTGTGCACGAGGCAGAGAAGAAGCAGACTGAGAATGCTTCATCAGTGGTTTATTTCTTGGTCCAGGAAAAAAAAAGCATTGAGAGACTAGGTATTAGGGGTGGGACACCGGGGAGAATACCGGATACTGGATGTACCGGTATTGGATCTCCCTGGTACCAGATTTACCTGTACCAGCATACCAGATTTTTAACATTGGCCGCGGTACCGGATTTTTTACATTGCGGCCATTGAAGTCAATAGCCGCAATGTAAAAAATCTGGTACCGCAGCCAATGTTAAAAATCCGGTATGCCGGTACAGGTAAATCTGGTACCAGGGAGATCCAATACAGGTGTATCCGGTATTCTCCCTGGTGTCCCACCCCTACCTATTGACTTCAGTGGCCGCAATGTAAAAAATCTGGTACCGCAGCCAATGTTAAAAATCCGGTATGCTGGTACAGGTAAATATCGGATTTATCAGATTAAGTCGATACACCCAAATACCGGCAATATCTGATCTCGGGAGAACCGGAATTCCCACCCCTACTAAGTATGTATATGCAGTATTGGTGCTCTGCAAAAGTGAGAAGAAGCAAAGATGCCGGATCGGGAGAGGGAGACAGTGCAGAGCAAGGATTCGACATACAGTGTGCAGGACAGCAATCTTTGCTCAGTCTGTTGAGAACAGTAAATGGTTTAGTGAGCAAACAACCAATTTTTGTTTATTTTCAAATTTAATTCAAACAGCTGTTATGTGTCATTGTGTTTACATTATTCCGTGTACTTTTTTCATGTGCATTGCATTTATCATGAAACTTTTCAGCTCTAGCTCTTATTAAAAAAATGTTTGAAACTTATGATTGTTCCTGTGATAAAAAAGAAAAGAAATGGAAGGAATTTTGGATATTTCATACCGTAGGACAGCAGTACTGAGAATGATGAACTTGGCAATATTAATTTAGCTAGTCAATTAAAAAAAAAAAAATACAAGTAATTCTTTATAGCCTCCCATTCCAAAGCAGTAGACTGAGTAGAGAGGATGGGGAAACAGAGGGAAGAGATTGGTGTAGTGAGAAATAGGTCTAGAGCAGGCAAGTTCAGTGGCTGTCATGTAACTTCAACCGTGTAAGGAGTACAGTTCCATACAATGGGAAGTACTGTGTAAGGGGAGGGTGGGGGTATTGGAGTAACTGATAAACAGTGGAGGCACTTGCCCTCAGGTGACTCCCCGAACAGGATCGCCGGCAGAAGGCGGGTGTAGGCTGGGTGGGTCATCGTTCCTTTCCAGAAGCCCTGCAGAGGAAGGGTGGAGGTGAGTTGGGAGAACAGAGAGCGGTGTGGGGGGGTAAGCGGTCAGGCTGCTGGCGGCCAACGGCCACAGGCAGCCCTGGCATGGGCCTGTGGAGGCACTTGTCCTCAGGTAGGTCCCCGAACAGGATCCACAGCGGGTGTGAGTAGGTGGGTCATCCACTCCTTTCCAAAAGACCTGCAGAGGAAGGGTGGGGGTGAGGCGTGGGCCCATGGCTGCCGCCCTGTTGGCAGCCAACAGGCCACAGGAAGCCCTGGCATGGGCCCGTGGAAGCACTTGCCTTCAGATAGGTCCCCGAACAGGATCCCTGGCAGACGGTGGGTTGGCGGGTCGGTTGTCCGCTCCTTTCCAGAAGACCTGCAGAGGAAGGGAGGGTGTGAGTTGGGGGAACAGAGAGGGGTGGGGTGGGGCAGGGGTTAAGTGGTTGAGGCATGGGCCCATGAAGCCACTTGCCCTCAGGTGTCTCCATGAACAGGATCCCTGGCAGAAGGCGGGTGTGGGCTGGGTGGGTCATCCGCTCCTTTCCAGAAGACCTGCAGAAGTAGGGGGTGGGGAGGTGGATTGAGGCATGGGCCCATGGCTGCCAGCCTGTCAGTGGCCAAAGGTCCAAAGGCAGCCCTGACCCGCATGCCTATCAATGCTGTGCCAGAAGACCTGCAAGGGTATTTTCAGATGTTACGAAATCACAGTGAACCACGGTGAATACCCACCTGTGGTCACTGTGCCTCGAACGTCTGTTTGGCGGCCGCCAGATGTTCGCCACGGTCAATCTGCACAAGGGGTCAATTTGAACCACGCTTCCCGGGCTAGCCGGGGGAATGTCCTGGGAAGCGTGGTCAAACGGACCCCCAGCAGGGACCAAAAAAAAGTAACGTCTGGCCACTCGCCACGGCTCGGGATCACCGGCGGGATCCCGGGCCATGGCGCATTCGGCCGGACGCAGCGGCCGCATTGGCCCCGCCACCCGCCCGTCTCCTCGGAGAGCGAGCGGCGGGGTGCATGGAGGGGGCGGGGCTGTGCGGACGCACGCTGCGCTGCGCAGCCCCGCCCCCTCCCAGATTCCCCGCCGGGATCCCCCCGGCACGTCTGATATGGCTTGACGGGGTGACCCCGGCGGGGAACGAATGGGTTGATTTCGGTAGGGGGCCAATGGGCCCCGTAACGTCTGAAATCACCCCAACAGGAGAGAGGTAGGGAGGGTGGGAGAATATAAAAATACATGGTTTTATGGAGCAATGTATTGAGAAATCTGAGGCAAATGAACAGGGTTCCATTTGGGCATCGTTTTCTGTTTAAGAAAATTACTTCAAAGCATCCTGAAGGGTCATATTGCAGAATGGGCAAGGTCCTTGGTATTCAAGAAATGCCACAGCATTTCTTGGCATACTAGAAGTTAGAGAAATGAATAGCAGATAACTCTTCACAAGATCTGCGGTGGACAAAAGAGACAGAAATTATAACTTCCCATGTTCATGTGTATAAAATTATAATCCAATCAGCGAGACATCCACAGAGAATATGAATTTTTTTAAAAAATTATCTAACAGCATGGTTTCACCTACACAACCGAAAGCATATGTAATGGCCTATATATTTCTAAAGATAATGGATTATACGATCCCTCTCTGTGAGAATTGTGGAACCAGTCAGAAATGTCTGATGAAAACTGCTGATAGTGGAAGACAAGATGAGGCTTAAAAAAATTACATTTAAAAAATCCTCCTGTATGCAATCGCCAGATGAACGAGTGATCTGAAAAAAACCCTCTCCCTACAATCACACAAGCACCATATTTACAGTAGGAAAAATCCAGCCTTTGCAATTTTCAATTACAGGGTCCTGTGAGGGAATGCAGAAATGGGGGATAACAAACTGGCTGCCGCTCATCAAAACGCATGCGCGGGCACGATCTACACGTGTAATGGAGAGAAATCCCTCCCAGGCATACTATATTAATTGTTTTTAACGCTTAAAAAATGAGTTAAAATAAATTGATTATCATGCAGCCACTTCTCTAAAATGTTGCGAGGGGCTTCCCATAGTACGTTTTGGCTACTTTACGGCATAGGGGTTCACAAATCACAACAGATTTCCTCCCCCCCCCTCCCAAAAAAATGCACACAGCTGGGATACACCTGGCTCTGAACTTTGCAGCTCTCCATCACCCGCCCTCCGCAATAACTGAATATGTTCTCATAATGCTTACAGTTGTTTAAACAAAGCCATCACTATTTACAATTCAAATTGCAGAAATCACCTGTGTGTAGTAACGGCTAGCAGGCTGGCCATCAGTGGCTCAGAAACTTTCCTGCTCTCCACCACCTGCCCAACACAATTTTTAATGATATCTTTGAAAATTAACATTTAGAAACCCTCTCCAGTAGTGCTCATTTTGTACCAATATGCGCAGTAACAGCTAGCCGGCCGGCAAGCAGTGGTTTCTCCATGCAGCAACCGCACCTTAACAGCCGTGTCCTCGACTTGCTGAGGCCAGAATGAAGATAGGTAGGGCAGGCACACCATACAAAATGTTCGTTTCTGCTCTACCGCACATGCGCGTACACAATGACGCTCACACGTCCACCCAATGCGCGTTATTTCATAGATCATGCGTATGCCTATTTCACATGATCTACAGCCAATAAACACACATCAGTTTCTGAAACCATCTGTGAAACCCCCACATTTCAAAAATGGCACATGGACGGTTTAAAAAACACGTGCATTTCAACCGGTTTGAGGATTTAAATGAGCCGGGGGGAAATGCGCTTTTTTCACCAATCAGGTGCATTTACTGTCTCGTCTAAAAGCGCCCATAGAGAAGGTGGCAACTCTAATTTCTGTCCATGAGAAAGAGGGAAATTTGACAGACGAGCAGAGATAGTAGAAAATAGTCCCACCATGGAGATCACAGGAGCTTGTGTTTCTTCACTTTTCTAGAAATAGAAAGTAAAGGAAGCTGCATGACAATTAGCCAGGATATTACTATAAGGAAATCATTTTTGCCTCTTGCTCTTAATAGAAACCCAGCAGACTGCACTGTTTTAAGCAAGTCTGGAAGAAAATGCAATTATATTCCAAACATTAAATAATATATTGCATTTCTATGCACACTGCACATTTTTTTTCCTTTCTCCAAAAGGTTATGGCAATAATTTATTCTTCAGCAACAGGAAACAGCTGATAAAAGCAGTCCTCCTTTGTTTTGGATTTACTGGCCATTTCCTCCATGTTGTGTTTGCTTTGGCTGTCTGTCTGTCTAGTATCCGTTGGACGAGGTGAGGAGGAGGGGAAAGCAAGCGTGTTGTTGAAACCCCAGGTTGCCTTGCTGCTGTCGCTCCTGTTGTGCTCAGCATAAAAGTAGCAAGAGCTCTTCTGAACCCTGATCCTTTTCCCCATGGGCTTCTAAAGGGAAATTAAGCGGATTTCGGTGCGGTTCTAAGGAACAGATGAACTGGGCAGCCCTGAAACTTAAAATGGAAAAGGGCTAACAGACAAACCAACATAAAAATGCTCTTAGGTATTACTCCGCTGCCCTTATGCTCAATAGATTACTTTACTTCAGAAGACAGCTTGTTTCAGCTGTCATAGTTCTGTGACCTGCAGTCTAACCTCCCTTTCTGTACACCAGGGGTGGGGAACCTTTTCTGTCTCATCATCCACTTTGAAAATTCATATAAGCTCCATAGGCTAGATAGAACCCCGTGGGAGGGCATTTGTGGAGTGTGAGCAGGATGGGGAAAGGAATGGGAGGGCCCAGACCATGCATTTATTCCATGGATTCACCCCCTGCCCTTGAGTGCATCCTTCATTTCCACTCCCACCCCCTGAGCTTTCTCTTCCAATGCTTGCTGTAAGAACTGGATTCTGGGGCCAGATCCAGGAACTGGGAAAGGCCCAAATAAAAACTAGTCTACATTAAAATGCTGGGCTTGGAAGAGTCACAGAGTAGAAAGTGGATGGCAGTAGAAGGTATAGCCAAGACTCAGCAGCTCAATTTAAATGTGCTGAAGGTCCATTGAATGGATTGGGGGGCACTCTGGTTTTTAAGATTGGGCACTGGAATATTGTTTGAAAAGTTTGGATACTGTTAGTGTCACCGGACTTGCTCTCCATTCCCCGTAGGGGACACTGGTGAACTCACTGGGGAATTAGTTTGAAAGTACCAGTGCACCCAGTGTTGCCACTTTCTTAATACAAGTCTTTATCCGCACTTGTAGCCATCGGCCTTGACTGTAATCCATTTGCTGGGTCTGATCCTGGGGTAGATATTTAGTAATGCAAGTGGGTATTTTAGATCTGGCCCCCTACCACCCCTTCAGTCAGCCCATGCCACTACAGATATATTGTGGTTTTGTTTAGCTTGCACATAAACCCCTCTTATCCAAATATTTATTTATTGAATGTCTATGCTGCCCTTCCCACAAGGCTCAGGGCGGCTCACGATACACAAACAAAAAAAGTTTTTATAAAATAAAAAGTTTTTATACAATAAAAACAAGTTCCACTCAAACCCCCATCCTGCCCCACAACCCCACCCAAGAACCCCAATCAAACCCCACCTATCGCTAACTGTCAAACACTCTTCCAAATGAAGTTTTGCACCACCTCCGGTAGATAGCCAGGCTCAGAATCAAATGAACCTCCTAGGGAAGGGAGTTCCACAACATGGGGGCAGCAACCAAGAAACCACGCACCCCCATCCCATGGATAAGGGTAACCGATGGAATGCACAGGATGGTGCCCCTGGCTGACTGTAGGGTTGAGTCGTAAAGGGACATGGTAGGATAGGCAGTCTTTCAGATATATGGGACCCAGACCATTTAGAGCTTTAAAGGTCAAAAACAGCACCTTGAATTGTGCCCGGAAAGCTAGAGGCAGCCAGTGCAGACTTCAGAGTACCAGTGTAATGTACTCATGGCGACGCATCCCAAAAAAGAGACAAGCCACTGCATTTTGCACCAGCTGCAGCTTCCAAACAGTCATCAAGGCCAGCCCAATAATCCCAAGCAAGAGTCCAAAAAGCCCTCCTGGGACCTGGGCATAACAAAAAGGGCAGTCCCCACCACCTGAGTTCCTTGGCAGGAAGCCTCCTTTAGGTGTCGGTGTCCCGGTTTCTCCAGCCTGCATGATCTGAATGTCTAGACTATTAGGTAGGTTTGCCTTCCAACTGTCAGCTTCTGCCTCAGACCTCAGTGGAGTGCTCACCTGTAGCGCCTTACTCTACCATCTGTCCTCTCTGCTGAGGGCTACTCCTTAAGTACCCACAGGGCTCCTTGTGCCTGGTTGGTGTTAAGCACCATCTGTGAGGGTTTGGGTCTGGAAGGAGGGGGAAACCCACGGACCTGTTCTGTCAGTCACCCCGTTCACGCCAGGGACTCCTATGGGGAGAGGGAGCACACGCTTTGACCGTAGAAAAGTTTCCCTCAGGATAACAGGTGGCCCAATAAGTCTCATTAGAGATGAGGCCGTTTCATCATAGGGAAATGGGATCAGTAAAAGCGTGTGCAAGCCCCCTCCACTGTCCACAGGGGAACTAGGTCCCTGCCTACATGTCCACACCCCACCAGCCCCTTTCCACTCCACCCAACTGTGCAGGGGAGAAATTGCCACATGAGGTAAGGTGAGGGATGGGAAGAAGCCCCGAGGAAGGGGAGTAGGAAGGGGGACAACCGACACCAGGACGATCAGGACAATCAGGGTATCCCAGGAAGGAGAGGTAATTAGTGCACACCAACAACAATATAATCCACTGACACTCACTCACGCACCTTGCACTCCACTTGTACCCGTCACGCACTCTCCTCGCACTTGCACACACTCTGGATCTTTCCTAAGAACTTCAATCGTTCACAACGCTCTGGGGCCAGCTTCACAGTTGCACTGATCGCCGGCAAGGAGGAACTGAAGCCGCTGGCGTTAAATCCCCCTAGCTCCTCTCCACTGCGCTTGCAGGCGTGCTGAACGCCTCACTGTGAGATCGGGCCCCGCCCCTTGCCTTTCCCCCACCGCTGCGTTCTCTCTTGCTTCCCCTGCCGCCCCCGCCTTGTCTCGCTGTTCCACTTCCAGGTTCTGGAGGGGTTTCCTGACATCGCTCACTCCCTGTACGTCGGGGGCAGTTTGTGCGGGGGTTGTAGACATGGGGGTCTTTCCCTTCCTAGTGTTTCTCCTCCCCACCCCAGCCCTGACACCATCCTTTGTTATCCTGGCACCTGCACCTTTCTAGCACCAGCTTATCACATGATCCTTTATTACTATCTACCCCTGTTCCCTTGCGCTGGCGCTACCCTATACCCTACTATAGTTAGCGTCATAAATAATTTGATGAAGAGAGAGTAGATAAGTACCTTTTTTATTTCTTTATGGCTTATCAAGAAAGCCAAAATTTTTCTTTTTATTTGCTTTACCTCACAAATAGCAAGATTGTCCAACTTTGTTTTTGGTGATGTGTTGATTGGAGATCTCAAAGATGTACACTGTGAGGTTTATCAGCCCTTAGTTGAATGGCTAAGGGTATTAAATCTTTAACACAGGCATCTTTTCTCTCTTAATAGCCTGAAAGAAGCTGAATATAATTTGGATAGTCCTTTGAATATCTGAATTATATTTGTCCACTGAAACAAAATTTGTATATCTGTTACTTTGGATATTTTTGGTATCTCCACTATTTCATTCACTTCAGGATTTCATTTCAAGTATTCCAGTTTATTTGGTCATTTAGTTATTTATTTGGAGTATTTGGTCACTTGGGTAGTGTCATTCAGCACATAGCCAAATAAATAGTCAAATAAGTGAGCAAACCAAAATACCCCAAACGAAATACCAAAGTGGACTGTAAAACTGAAATATCTCAAATGAAATATCTAAAACCAGTATTGTTCTGGCAAATGAAGTGGGAAGGAAATAACTCTTTGTATCCACTTCATCCCAAAAGAAACAAATGGCCAGACATAATTGAATTTGGTATTTGACACCATTATTTGTTCCAGCTCTATTTCTTAGTCGTGTAAGTTAAGGGGATGTTAACAAAAAGAAACAAAACCTCAGGAAAGTTTTAAACAGTCTGAATTAAAAACCTATGAAAGGAGACACAATTGTTTGGAGCAAAATGGTTAAAACCACTGAGAATATAACTTTGTGTAGACTTCTTGTGTTCTAGTCTCGTATCTGTGTTATGAGTACTGCAGTACCATCTATGTAAATGTTCTTGGCTGTGTAAGAAGTGTGATGTTTTCACAATAAGCATTCATGTCCCTTTAAGCTTCTTTTTGGACATGCCTTCTTTAGGCTATAAAGACTGGGGCCTGAGGGAAAAGACATTGGGTGATTTCAGACATTACGGGCCTCCCTTTTACCACTGTCAATCCACTGTGGTGGAGGAGGGCCCGTAACATCTAAAGGGGTTCCCGCCAGATGTTCACCCCAGTGAACCTCCGGCGGGAATCAGATTAACCACAGTTCCGGAGGTGATGCCCGCCTCACCTCCGGAATCGTGGTTAGCGCAACCATGCTACGGGATCGGCGGAAGGTAATGTCTGTTACCTCCGCTGGCCTGGATCGTGGCCCAGACCATGCTGCGGGATTGGGCGCAGCGGCTGGATTGGCCGCTGCACCCACCCGTTTCCCGGAGGGTGAGCGGGCGGCCGGGGGAGCGCGGGTGGCAGGACTGTGTGGCCTCACATCTTGCCGTGTGGCCCCGCCCCCTACACAATCCCCTGTAGGAATCAGGCCAGCACGTCTAAAGGACGGCCAGCCTGTTTCCTGTCTGAGATCCGAAACGGATCCCGGATCGTGGTTAGAGGGAGGCCCAGCACGTCTAAAATCACCCATTGAATTGTTTTCTGACTTTCCTAAAGGTAGCAGCTTGGTGTCAATAAAAAGGCATTGTCTTAACTACTGTCTCCTGTCTGATACTTAGGACCAACACAGCAAACACTCTAAACTATAATGTAAAAATCAGCAGGAAAGAAAACCTAGGCCAGGACTTTATATATATATAATGGAGGCACACGTAAAAAGGCACAAGCTATTTTCTTCCTCTGCACAGGTCACTCTTGAGGTGTTTGGAAATCAACTCATGTAGCCCTGAAGTAACTTCTCCATGTACCTTTAAATTATTTGAGATTTACTCCGTAAGCCCTCAGCACAGAGCTAAATAGGGCAAACCAAAATAGCTGTTAGTTTGACAAGTGCTTATTTACAACGTGTTTTGTTGAGCGTTCCCAGGGATGTCTTCTAGAAATTGCATAAATGCTAGGATTCAAAAAATAACAGCCTACCAACTAATAATGTGCACATTTCTAGTTAATATTGCAGTCCTTATTTAAAAAGGATGTGGTTTCACGGTTTGTGGTTACATCAGATGTAACCACATATAGGGTGAAATCCTAACTCTACTGAAGTCAATTGAAGTTTTGCCACTGACATCAAGAAAGCCAGAGGCAGTGGTGTAGCAAGGTTGTGGAAGGCCTGGGCTCATGTCCCAATTATGCTCACCCCCAGCCCCTTGGGGCAAAGGAATGGGGTCTCCGGAGCAGGAACTGGACTTATCCACGAAGGCAGCACCATCTCAGCTCCTAGTAGGTCCCCATGGAGCAGCAGGAAGGAACTTTTAAGAGTCGGGGGGTGGGGGGTGGAAACAGCACTGTACCCTTCCTCCCCCCCCCATCCCCCCCCCCCCTCCATACACACTTTTAAAACTTCTTTCTTGGCAAGACCCTTTGTAAGTTCCCAGAGCACTGCTAGGAAATTTTCAGAGTGGGTGCAGGGTGTAGACCCCTTTTTCTCCCCCACCCAATCTGAAAGAGTCCTAGCTACACTCAGGCCACTTCATTCTTCTCAAGTGTCCTGGATTTCCCAGGACATCCCTGATTTCACACATCTTGTTATCTGCCCGGGAAAACTGCTGTAAAATCCTAGATTAGAAAGGGAGTGGGAGAGCAATTTGTAAGTCATCAGTGGTGCAATGAGTTAAATTTTCCAGCCTTAAAGAGCCAGAGGAGCCCCAGGCTAGTTTAGAGGAGTCCCTTCCATAGGAAAGATAAGGGATTCTTCATAAGGCTGTCATAGGAAGTGCGGCTTGATAGGTTAGAGCTCTTCAGCTTGGAGAAGACTGAGTGGGAATATGGTAGAAATGTATAAAGTCTGAGTAGTGTGGAATGAGTAAATAGGGAGCCATTATTTACGCTCCCAAATAGGACTAGAACTAGAGGACACTAACTGGTAGCAGATTTAAAACAAAAGAGTGGTGGGTTTTTTTTACTCCACGCACAATTAACTTGTGGAATTTGTTGCCAGAGGATGTGGTCAAGGCCAGTAGTATAGCTGGGTTTAAAAAAGGATTGGATAAGTTCTTGGAGAGTAGGTCCATTAATGACTATTAACCAAGTAGATATGCGGGACATCACCTCTTACTGTTAGAACCTGGCAGTGAACAGCAGGGAATAGATTGCCCATTGGGACCTGTTGAGTACTTCTAAAAAGCAACCGAGATTGGCCGTTGTCGTAGACAGGATGCTGGGCTCGAAGGACCATTGGTCTGACACAGTAGGGCACTGCTTATGTCCTTATGTTATTCTTTCTGATTCATTAATTACTCTTTTTCTTTCTGGAAGAAGAATAGGATTTTCCAACAGCTTGGAGAAAATGGTCCGTCTTTCGCCAAAAAAAAAATCCATTTGGGACAATGTAGAGCTATGATTTCTAAGCATTTCTCTTGAAAAAAATCTGCTGACTAGGGGTTTAAACCTGGCCCTTGTAAAGCGCTAATGTTGTGATTAAGTTTATTTTTTAAAATAATAACAAAAAAATCTCTGACCAGCCTCTCTCTTAGGTAATGGGCTATTGCTAAAACTTGCACATGAGAAAATCCTTACGGTATCTTACCTGTCAAGAGTCCACACAGGGAAAATGGCTGGAGTGGAGGGAAAAGCTTTATTGTCAGAAGGAGGGGCTGTATAAACTGTAACGCTCCCTGGGCATGGGGGTGTGAAGGCCAAGCAGTTAAAGGAAGTGCTATGATAGAGCTGGGGCATAAAGACTGGCAGGACAAGGGTTTAAGTCTGGTTTATGAGTGAGATTGTTGTCTGGCTATGCAAGTCCTTTAACATTTCAAGATTGCTTTTTTTAGCCCAGCCTCATAGCTAAGTAATAAACTACCCTGAATGTCTATCTATATCTATATATGCATATTATTATTCTTATTTATTTTATTATTATTATTATTATTATTATTATATTATTTTATTATGCAAATTATGTTCTGCATGGTCTCACATTTTAAGAGTCACTCTCCCTCATTTCAGAGTCCAGGGGTTGAGAGGTATGGGCCACTTACAAATGGCCTCCCTCAGAGTCCAGGTCCAAGGCTCAGCTGAGCCCCCCTCACTCCATGGTAGCCACTTCCCTGGCAAGAAGGTCTTACCAGACATAATTATAGCGACTCAATTTTGGCCATAAATGGCTGCAAAGGAAAAACCTCCTAACTATTGCGTGGCGATGGAAGAAGTTGCCTAGGGCAGTAGTAGACACTCCATCATGAGAGGTTTTTAAAAAGAGGCTGGGCAGCCATCTGTCAGGGATGTTGTAGCAGTAGCCATGTTGCATCCAAGCAGGGGATTTGAGTAGATGATCCTTGAGGTGCCCTCCAGTTCTAGGATTCTAAGTTCCTCGTAACATTTGTAGATGCTGGTTATGCAATTTGCCACACATTCACCGTAGCCACGGGGGCCCCTCCAGGGGCCTGACTCCCCTAGAAAAACCACTTGCCCCCCATAACAGGAGCTTTCCTGTTGGGGGGGGCCCACCGCACCTTCAAGCCCCGCCTGCCGCCTCCCTGCGCCAATGCACGCGCACACATGTCCCCAGGCGGTCGTGCGAGACTTAGGCCGGCGTTCTCTCTCCCAAGCACGAGGAGAAGTGCGAAGCGGCACTGCAGCAGAGGGATTCGAAGCGGCTGCGGCAGGCTGAGGCGAGTCAGGCTGCAGGCAACGTGCGTGAGTCAGACTCCATCCTCGGAGAGGCTGAGCTGTCCTGACCTTCGCTCCGCCCGCCCCTCCCACCCCCTTGCGGCGACCCAACCGGTGGCGGCACCTGACAGCAGTCCTCCAGCAGCTACAGCACTACAGCAGTGCCACGCCAGCAGCAGCCAGGGTGAGCCCGACTCCCCGTGCCGGGGGGGGGGGGTAGTGGCTGGCCGACCGCCAGCAGAAGCCGCGGATAAAGCTCAGTGCAGCGATCTTGCAGATAGCAGCCAGACACAAAGGGAGAGGTATGGGGAATGGGGACCCCATCTCAGCGGAAAGAGACAGCCCGCCGGCTAGCCCTGAGATGACAGCGAAGGAGAGGGAGAATTTTATNCTCTCTCTCTCTCACACACACACACACAAAGATATGGCTAGTACTAGAAGTGTCAATTTAGATTTTTGGAAATTATAGTGATTTATTTTCCTTATCTAAAATACAAGTATTGAAGGCAAGTGATAATTCATTGCCTTCCTATCTCTTCCAAAATGAACACCTTGTTGCCAATTACAAAACTCAATGTTCCGGTTATTTTCTGCAAGAAGAATCTGTGTCGGCCCTAAAGCATTATGGATAGTGAAATCAATTTAACAACGAGGTATCATATCAATACAATCACAGAATGCTTATTTCCACCAAGAATGAACTAACTAGTCATCAACTTTTAGTGGAACCACATTAATTGCATTACAGAGCTCGTATTTTAATAAAGAATAACGGTTTGTAGCATACGTGAAGGAAAATAATGTAGAGGTATAAATAGTTCTCTAGTACTCCAGTTCTCCACACACAGTTCCTCACTAAATGTGACTCATTCACCCGTAACTAACCTTGTCTGTTGCATCAAGGTCAGCTCCGTGCTCTGCCAAGCATTCCACAATATCATGGTAACCTCTAGCAGACGCTGTCAAGAGGGGAGTTTCCCCTTCTTTGTTTTTAATGTTCACATTGCAACCTGCCAGGCAAAGTGCTTTGGCAACAGGGTAGTAGCCATGCCAAGCAGCACAGTGCAAAGGGGTTTCTTCTTCCTGTTAGTATTGTAAAAATAAACAGCTGAAATCCCCCAGCTTTGGCAGGAAGATCAGAAGGAAATAAAAGCCAAGTAGTGTGTTAATGTTAGGACTAATAAAATTATTTAGCAGTTTTGTTATTTATCAGCTGACATCTCACAGTGGATGTAATTCACCATGACACACAACAATTATAGTGATAAAAGCTTCTCTTCGACACGTTGATCATGAGTGTCCAGTTTTCTCAGAACAAAATATATTAGTGATACCCGACTGTCTGGCAAATAATAGCACCACCATCCCGCTGTTCCCATGCAACCAAAGTTAATTATTTACCTATGACATCTTATTTGAAAAAAAAAAACCTCACCCCATTAATATGGCGTGCCTTTGTTTCTAAATGATTAAAGCAAATATTTAATAGAGAAAAGTGGGAATCAGGACTCCAAAGCTCAGTTTTTTTCTCTGACCTCAATTTGTGATTCGAGCTTAAGCAAGTCATTTAAACTGTGCCTTATAAGAATGCTGTGCTGTTAATTAAAGTTTTGCCTGGAAAGCGTAAATATTTTACAAAAGCTGCTATAAGCACACTCCATTGCATGAATATAAGTTTGGAGCCTTTTGGTACACATGGTTTTTGAACAATCTCCATTTATAAAGAGACTAAAGACAAACATTTCCCCTTGGCCTACATCCTCCTCCCCCCCCCCCCATCCTTCTCTCCCTTCCCTTTCCTCCATGTGCCTCTCGGTGTGGCGAGAAACTGAAGACATCTTGTTGCTTCACTTAGTAGAATTGGTTGGGGGGGGCAGCATGAATTGATTATGGGCACAAATGAACTGATCTAAAAGACTGTCTCTTTGCATGATGACCATTTGGCATTTGTGCTTAATAGGCTGCCTTTTGGGGTGTCTTGCGTGCTTGATTGTGGCTTGGCCATTTGGAATTGAGTGCTCTGCATGTGTGCTTTTTTAATTGCTTTCTGCTTATGGAATGCCTGTAGTTCTTCTTCTTGAGTGTATGCCCTCATATTTGCTCCTTTCACCAGAGCTCAGCCTGTCAGTACTTCAGGGTAGAACCTGGATCTAGGAGTCAGATCCAAGTATTTTAAAGAGACCAAATAAAAACTAGCTGTAGGCTGCATTTGGTCCCTGGTCCTGAGGTTCCCCACCCCTGCCTAATAATTGATGACTTCATCACCCAAATGTTGGATTTAGGTGTTTCACCATCATAGTGTGCGCTGACCCGTGGTTTTGTGATCCTCCACCCCATCCCTTAAGCCCGGCCCCATTTTAAGCCCCACCTACTTTGGGTTCTGGGAGCGTGCACGCGTAGTTTGCACGTGCGCACCTGAGGCTGATACCCTCCTTTATTATGCTTAGGGCCCCTCCAACTAAAAGTTCCTGGCTAAGGCATCTGAAAAGTCATGAGTGAGGACGATGTGAGTTTCCTAGCAACCATAACAGCTGTTATGGCTAGATATGAGCGCCACCCCACCTTCAGCCTATGGTCATCTGAGAGACCACAGAGGCAGTGTTATTCAAGAAGGAATATTGCCCAGCAACAGTACAACAGTGGGATGAGGCTCGATGCTCCAGTTGCCTCAGCCTCTAGAATTCTTGAAATGGTCCTCGGAGCTAGTGTGATCAGCATCTGTAAAACTATTACACTTATCTCCAGGTAGAAACACTAGGATTCAGCTTGCATTGCAATTGATTGTATTGAGGGAGAAATTGCAGGCATTATTAGCACAATGCAGTTCATGCCAACTGGGCATGTTCTATCAAGGAGTACCATGTGGATAAGAGTTGACAAGAATTGGTGGGAGGAGATGCCTGACTACTGCAACCTCCTTCTTACTGGCCTTCCCTGCTCTCACCTTGCCCCTCTCACTTCTGTTCAATGCTCTGCTGCCAGGGTCATCCACCTTGCCCACCACTTTGCTCATGTGCAGCCCCTCCTCTCCTCCCTCCACTGGCTCCCTCTACCTGAACGTATTCAGCACAAGCTCCTTGTCTTTACCTACAGGGCTCTTCATGGCTTTGCTCCTTCGTATCTCTCCGCAGTTGTTTGCAGCTATGCTCCTGTCCAGGAGCTCCGCTCCTCCTCTGCCACCACCCTCACCTACTCATGACTTCCCTGCTCTGTGAAAGGTATTCGCCCCTTTTCCCTTGCTGCCCCCCATGCCTGGAACTCCTTCCCCAAATACATTCACTCCACTCCCTTCCCTTTCAACTTTTAAATCCCTCCTGAAAACCTGCCTCTTCCATCAGGCCGTCCCTAGCTCCCCATCCCCTTAGTCCTCTTCCTGATTTACCCAACATCCCCTTCTCCTGGGTAACTGAGCTAAGCACATGTACCTGCAACCTCTCCACTTCGTGAATGTCTTTCTTTCTGTTCCCCGCGTCCATCGTCTCTCCTCCCTTGTCTATCCTAGATTGCAAGCCACTCTGGGTGGGGACCCGGTCTATATTTAACAGTTGTAAAGTGCTAGGTACACTGCTAGCACTATATAAATATTTTAATTAATAAATAATAATAATAATTAATAATTGGTAGCTGTCCAACCTGCAGCTGCAGTAAGGTTTGTATAACCGACTATGCGATCATGATGATATCACCAGATTCAAAACACAATGGCTATACAATACAACATATTTATCACTGCATCTGGTAACATCCAGAATTTAAGAACAGAACTGCCATACTGAGTAAGAGTTGAACAATGAGTTTGTGTTGAAACAAATAGGCATTTTTGTATTTGTGAATGTTATTTGAATATCCAAATACCCACATCTCAAATTGATATTTGCATATCTATTGATTTGGTTGTTAAGTTTATTTGGTTATTCAGTTTGGTTATTTACTTATTTGGTTACTTCATTTTGGCACTATTTAGTACTATTGCACATGAGCAATAAAGCAAGTAAACGGAATAAACCAAACAGCCAAAACCTGAAATCTCTGAAACAGATGTCTGAACAAAGCAGGATGAATATCTGCTCCATCAGATTCTGTTTGAAGCACCTGAATTTGATAGATAACTGACTGAATATTTGTTTCACCTCTGTGTGAAGTGATCCACTTCCTGTTGTTTCATCCACAAACTTGGCTAGTAGCCATTTGCCAGACCTATTCTTCATGAATTTTATCTAATCCTTTGTGCTGATGGACCTTCACAACATCTCATGGCAAAGAGTTACACAGATCAATAGTGCATTGTATAAAGCAGCCTTTCCTTATGCTTGTTGTAAACCTGCTGCCAGTTAATTTCATCAGGTGTCCCCTAAGCTCTAGTAGTATTATCAGAAAGGGTGAATAAGAACTCCCTATTGACATTCTCTGTACCATTCATGATTTTATAAAGCTCTGTTATATCCCTCTTCAATCGTCACTTTTCTAGGCTGAAGAGCCCTAGTCTTTTCAGCCTCTCCACATACGGAAGCAATTCCATACCCTTGATTATCTTTGTTGCCCTTCTTTATACCTTTTCCAGTTCTGCTGTATCTTTCTTTGGCAGATGGGGCTGACCAGCAGCTGCATTACAGTATTCAAGGTGTGGGTGCCTCATGGATTTCACCCACAATCTGAAAGCATTTCCCCAAGAAAGCATTAGGGCAGCTGCCCTTCTCTCAGTATCAGCACGTAGGTGTGTTCAGCTCTGTTCGCTCAATGACTGCTATAAAATTAGGCAATAAGGAGGACGCTTTTCTCTGTCTGTCTGCTTCTCAGCTCAGCCGAACCCCGCTGAGAGACGGCTGTGTTACTTTATTAGCTCTAGCACCTCCAAGCCCAACCCTCCCCATCAAGGCTCTAATGTACTCAAACATAATAGGAGTGGGGATTGGGAAAGGAGGAAAGTAGTATTCCCCAAACATTAGGAACTCTTTTTTTTTTTTTTACACACAATAAAATATGTAACAAGTTCAAGATAGCAGCCTGTGCAGGATAAAAAGAAACATTCGATGCCTTCCTCCCCCCCCCCCCTCTTTTTTTTCCTTTATCATAGTGGAAAGGAGGTGAGAGAACTTGACTGGCTCAGAGATTGTTTTTTAATGGTTTGATTTCACGGTCTTTGTGTTGCTTAAGTACCATTCATCTTCTTCCAAATCTCTAGTGGGAGTTTCATTTGGCTTGGCAGTTCTATTTTCTATCAGCCTACCAGATCTTACAAAAGGCTTATCTGATCAGGTACCTAGTGAAAGCAGAGAAAGAAACCTGCACCGTATTCCATGTGAGCACTTCTTGGGCTCCAAGGTTTATGGCATCCCCTCAAGAATAGAGTGGCAGATCCCAAACATTTCTAGGGATGGGCAAACAGAACCAAGTTTGGAAATTCGGTTCAGTTTGGAAATTCAGTTCGAAAGTTTGGTTCGGTCGACCGAACTATTCGAATTCGTTCCAAACTCCGAACTTCCGAACAAAGTTCGCCCATCCCTAAACGTTTCTTACGCTGTTCCTGTTTATTCAGAAGCAGCCTCGGTACCAATACAGTTCTGTTTAATTTACTTTTAGGGAGAACATGTCTGAACAAAATGTATGGAAATGAGCTTAATTTAGTGCTGTAGCTGAAATGAATGTGGATTATTACATTTGCAAATGTAATTCAGATACTTGGTTGTAAAGATGGATATCCATATTACTCACTGCTGTGGTGGAATTTGTCAGTGTCTCTCCCTATGTTCCCCTCCCTCTTATCTCCCTCCCTTTGTCCATGAAGGAGACAAAGTGGTACGAATGATATCTTTTATTTACCAACTGTTGTTGGTGAGAATGAGCAAACATTTGGGCCACACAGGGCCCTTCCATGTTGTGAGGATTAAAAGTTGTGTTATATGTAAAGGCAGGGGGGCACTAAATAATAATAATAATATTTATGTTTATAATTATTATTACACCAGCAGCATAGCTGGCACTGTACAGTCAATCGTTATAGACTGGTCCCATGTCCCCACTATTGCTAGAACTATAGAAATAATAAGAATTTGGTAATTCAGTACTTCAGTTCACTGCATTTACTTTAGAGACAAAGTAGTAAAGTGATATCTTTTATTGGAGCAACTACAGTTTGTCCAATAAAAGATATCACTTTACTGCTTTACTTCTATTGACTATATTTGGGACCAATGTGGCAAACCCTAGTTTCTCTACACTGCATTTACTTTAGCACTTTGGGATTCGGTATTTTGTTGGCTTCCTTTACTTCATTAGTTGTTTGGTACTATTCATGACTCTCTCCTCCATTACATTCTACAGAGGGGCCACTCAAATTCAGGTTCAACAAGTCAACACCCCCTGCCACATAGAAGACACAAAGTACCAATAATTAAATGCTGAACAATGAAGTGAACTTGCTCTCCATCACCTCAGCTGCCTAGACTAGGACTCACCTCACCAACTGCCAGGCCCCATCTCCTCCCCTCCCATCCCACTGGTGCTTGGGTTTAAATGACACCTGCAGGCAGCAGTCTTGGTTCAAAGGGTTAATCCCCTGGCAAGTCTTTGTTCTGCTGGAATATTATGCTGGTGACATTGTGATGCCCCTCCACCCTCTCTAGCCCAGAAACCCTAGATCAGCCATGTCAAATGTGCACACCAAATGGAAAAGCAATACGCCCCACAAGCAGCAGCCTGTTGTTGATGAATAAAACCTGTTAGTAGCCTGTCTACTCTGGGCATCCCTGAGCTACAGTGACTTCCACTGACTGAGGCTCTGGCCTTGTGTTTCATCGTTTACACCGCTGCATAATGGGAATAATTGTACTGAGGCCTGATTAGAGAGGGAGTAAGGGTACAATTGTACCAGACGTCCAAGCTGGGGAGCACCACAAAAGCTTCAAGAATTTTCTTTCTTAATATACCTTAAAATATGATGAGTAAGATAATAATTGCAAGTGACATATGTGTAAATGAAGTATCAGTAAGGTCTCCAGAATTTGATTTCAAAATGTAGGGAAAAGAGATGGAAGGAAGGGGGGCTGTACTGAGGCTGCACATTTCTCTCAGTGGGCCTGATTGTACTTGTTTACCCCGCTGGGGTGTTGGCGGTTCACGACACGTTCAGATAACATTGTGAAAATGTCAAGCGCTTTATAAGCACTAAGCATTATACTAATGATTATTATCTGAGGCAAGGTGGGGAATGCAGCTCTTTGCCTTCGCCGGGATTTACTACGTGGGACATATGTGTGCGCTATCCCTCAAGGGAAAGATTTCCCTTCCCATCAGCTGTTGCAACAAATAGTTTGCATGTCACAGTCAGGGGCTTGTCATGTGAGGAGTATTTGATATGGAGCTCAGGGTATTTGAAAGCAAGCTGCAATAAAGTTGTGTGAGAAAGGGACATTACAGCAAGTCGAGGCCTTGACTGGAAAGCAGCTGATGACGTGGAATAGTGTCGATAATCCATGTTGCCCTTGATATGAAAAAAGAAGTCCTAAATACAGGCTCACCTTTGAACCTCGGGACAAAGGCTCCCCCATCCTAAGCGCACCGTGGAAGTGATGCATTCAGAGTTTGGGTCTCTGCTAGTATGGATAGTCAGATCATTCCCACAGGATTGCTCCTGCTGGGCAGGAATAAGTAAGATTGACGGCTCCTTCTAATGCTCTTCCTGCTGAAGGGACTGGACTCGGAGGGAGACAAAAAGCTAAGCAGTGCGATGAGAGACACAAATGATCCCCAATGGCTGAATCAAAGGCTATTGAATCTGCTTTATGAATCCAGCAGCTAATGACAAGGTAAGAAACATCACAACTCTACCTTCGCTAGGCCCCATTCTCTTCTGCATTGTGCCCTGTGTTGTCATTTGCATCTGAGAAAAGCAGGCAGAAGATGCTTGTCCGCCCGCACCTTTAACTGCACTGGATTTCATTTGCACAATGCAAGCTGAACCGATATATTTTAAACTGAGACGAGTGCATCCAGGACAGACATAAAGGGAGGCAGCCCTGGCCCCTCCCCCCTTGTCATGCCACCAACCCTTTCCCAGAACACACACTTCCTGACCCTGCTCCCTAACCCTTCCAGACACTATTTATTTCCTGAAGGGGGTGGCGGGCTAGAAGCTAGATGGCTAGTGGATTTATTGTTTGCAGGTATTATTCACATTTTCGACTAGCTCTTCCAGCACCCAAATAACATCCATAAACAAAACATGTATTCACGTTATCTGTTGTTTTCAGGGATTCTGTTTTGGTTTCTTCAGATTTTCGATTGTTATTTCAGAGGGTTTTTTGGCATTTTGATTGTCATTTTTTGTAACTGTGCATGTCATGAACAATAATGCTAATATTGCCAAAATTTTCATAACTGAAATACCAAAATGACTGAAAAATGGAAAGGCACAAGCCAAAATGACCAACCCCACCTCCAGTCCAAAATAATACCCAACAGGGAGTAAATGGATTCTGGTTATTACCCAAACCATCATTTTTGATTCAGGTAGGATATGTTTAACAGGTTTAGCTCTTTGGAGGGAATACCTGTTTCAGCTCTAGCGTGTGCCATGAGGAAGGCTCAGGGGGGCCGTGAGGCATGAGCAGGAGACATGACCAACTTGTGCCTCACACTCTCCATGGTACATATCACTTCCTCTAGAATGCAAATGGCACCTGAAAGTGTGGGGGAAGGGATGGGGGAGAGAAAGGGAATGCCTACTCTTGGAGGTTAGATGACATAGCAAAAATGGAGGGACCCAAAGTGGGTTCACAATCCCAAAATGATACTTGATGTATTGCATGCTGCTGTCTGGGGTCACGGGATTGCATATAAATCTCAAAATGGAGTTACCCCCACAAACGTTTGGGAACCCGTGCTCTAGGGGGTTGCACTGCAGTGATTTTTGCACTGATTTAGGGATTTTGCACGAGGCACACCACCTGCCTCTCCTCAGCGAATATGTTCACATGATATAATGACACGTCCTAGCACAATGGCCCTGGGCAATTTCCCTTCGTATGGCTCTTCGGGGTAGCTGTAAATAATCCAGAGTTGCCTTGGAGGGAGAGTCTGGTGCAAATGCGAAGTATCCCAGAGTTTAGAGCCCTTCGTAGGGGTAACCTAGCAGCACTGAGCCTCTCGGGAAGGGCAGGATAAAAATTAAAAATGGAAATAAATAAGTAAAATAAATAAATAACCCGTAGGTAAAAGCCCCCAGTAACCAGAAGAGGTCTTCATCATGGTGTGAATACACTGCTAGAGAGAGTGCATCCTCTGAATTGCTATAGTGTGTATAAATTTTTTTAAAAAAATTAAAAAGGGGGTGAGGGGCTGCAGTATACACATGGCTCTACAGTTCTAGGGTGGCTATAGCGCTATTTTAATCCTGATTAAAAGGGTAAAGGGGAGTGTAATGGGAACTGGCTGAGGTGAGTTTTCACAGAATCCTATCCCCAAACAGCACCACAGCTTGACTTCTTTGACCACACACTGCTTTATTATTATACACAAGAGTGCTCAATCAGTCCCAACAGCAAAAGATAAACAAACACAGTTTCTCACACTTTATAGAAAACCCACTCCCTTGGCACTTTACTCTGGTTCTGGTCTCCCCGTGAGTCTCTTCCTTGGCTCCCTGTTCCTCCTGGTTTTACCTAGTTCCAATCCAGGCTTACTGCCCCAGTCCTGATTAGGGTTGCCACGTTTCACAATTTAACCAGGCCAGTGTCGGTGTCAAAGTGTGAAAGGTGGGAACCCTAGTGCTGCTAGCCTAGGGCCTCTACCTCCCAGGCTCCTTCTGTGGCTCCTTGCCTTTCCCTGGGGGTCTAGCTTTGTTTGAGCTTCAGCTCAGTTTTTAAATAGCTAGTGTTCCCAGCTAGCTTGCAGCTCCCTGCAATGTTGTACGCTGCCTTATTAGCCAACCAGATCCATAAAGGGCCAGGCACTTGACCACCTCTGGTCTGCATTTCAGGGCTGTCCCCTTGCAGGACTTACCCTGCCTGCCTTTGGGCCTGTTTCTGCAAAAACTTAGGGTCATCCATTACAGAGAGGTGCCCAGAGGTATCTGCCTGATGCAAACATGCCCTTAGTTAAATCAGCAGCAAAGCTGTGTATGGACTCACCTCAATTTAGTAATACAATATTTTGCTCCAGTAAGTGCAAAAGTGGCCATACAACGGTTCTCATACTGGGGCAAAAGGTAACCTGGAAGTGCATGCAAAGGAGCACAGCTGCCAAACCTCTCTGAAATGGGGATTTATTTATTTTTTAATGGTAGCTAACGGGTGGGGGAAGGATGAGAGAGTGAGAGGACATGGAGAAGAGAGATGGGAGCTGTAACAGAAGCTTGATGTGCAATATGGCATGCTTATGGTTATCAGAAACATGTAAAAAGCAATATTTCTGTAATTCAATGATTAAACCATTCAAATTTGATGTCATTGTAATCCTGTGAAACACAGAGTACAATGATAAAAGAAAATGACAGAGCAGAGTTATAAAAGTTATCAAATGTAATTATGTGTCTAGGAATTGATTGACATTAGCAATTTTGAAGTCAGATTCAATTAAGGGGAATCTACAAATTAGCCTATGAAACAATAGGAGTCAACACAACCCCAGAAAGACTACAGGTGGTGGATTGTAAAACAACTTGCTAAGGATTGTTAGACTCTCTCTTCATGCTGGCAGGATATTTACCAGCAGGCAAAACATTGGACTCTCTCTTCATGCTGGCAGGATATTTACCAGCAGGCAAAACTTTGGATAAGGAAGTGCATTAAATGAACAGGGACTGCAAGCACAAAAAACAGATGGGCATGGTAGCAGGGGGGGTGGGAGGGGAGAGAAAGAAGGAACTAGATGTGTGTATAGGTGAGGGCTCAAGTACTACAGACAAGAAGGAGTGTGTTGCAATCTAAAAGGTTTGAGAACCACTGATTTAGGGAACAGAGAATCTGACTCTCGATTGGTACTGATTTTCCATGTACACTGGACGGATTTAAAATACTGTTGATCTATTTTCCTATAGAACTTTACTACTTAGAAAACAAATGGAACCATCATTCAGAGCAGTTACTGATGGAGAATATCTTTCCAGCAATGACACCGACCCCCTTCCTTCTCTTTGTTGCACTTTTAAATCTTGCAAAACAGAGGGGGTGGACTTCAAAAGTTCATCCCAAGTTCACACTGGCTTCAATTTATTGAAATTGAAATGAATGGCAAATATTATGCAGTAGCTGCAGGACTCTTGACACGAATGGAGATTTCCATTTTTTGGCTGAAATATCTTTTGGGTTATAAATCCCCCATGGAAATGTGCTTTTTTTCCTCCTCTTCTTCCCTGGCTTAATTAGCTCAAATATTTGAGATATGTAATGCTGACCACCCTGGGAATCCTGGTAACAAAGAGCAAGGATACAATACAGACTTTTTAAACACATGCAGTTAGTGCCATACTCATACAAAAGCATATTCTTTGAAATGTCATGTCTCATTTTCTTTCTCTGCAGTCTGCAAGCCTTGGCAGCATGGGGATGCGGTAATGGTTCAGCCATGTTTTTCTGGGTAATAATAATCTAAAATACGCCGTCCATACATGAGACAGCAGGTCATCAATTAATATTGTCATCTGGGTAGGAACAGGAAGAGTGACAGTTGCAAATGTATTTGCGGTTAGGTTACTTTCAGAATTACACTGGAAAAGCTATCAGGAGACTAACCTGTAAGAAAAAGTCCTTCTAAAGAACAAACTACAGGCCAAGAGTGACCCAATGAGTTCTACCTCAGGGAGCATGGCCACTATCCTCTTTAAAGGTGACCTATAATAAGGGGAGAGAAGGTTGGATTTTTTTGCCCTTTCATTACTTCTTTTGTGTGTATTTTAAAAGCCTGAAATGATTTTCCTGCTTTTCTTTCCACATTAGAAATCCAGATCCTCATCTCTATCTCTTGGAATGCTCCATAGGGTACCAGAAAACTAGGGATGGGCGAATGCAGTTCGGAAGTTCGGAGTTCGGCCCGAACTCGGCCTGTTCAGACGACCGAACCGAACTTCCGAACTGAACGCTCGAACTTCCGAACAGTTCGAAAAAGTTCGGATGAGTTCGGGGGTGAGAAAAACGTGACTTTGGGTGGAAAAAACATGACTGGAAGTGGGAGGCAGCTGAGGAGCAGACTTCCTGGCACCAGGGGTGGACACTAGGGGTGGTTTCAGGGCCAAAAATACCGATACCAAAAAAAAAAAAAATCAGTTTTGGTTTTGGTACCGATAGCACTTTTTTTAATGTTCGGCCGAATCGAACTCCGCTGAACCAAACAGCCGAACCCGAACTCGGATTTCGAACCGAACGGCTGAACATCCGAACGGCGTTCTGTTCGCCCATCCCTACAGAAAACTACTAAGGTTGCCACTTCACAAGTACCAAAGAAACCTGTTTCACTCAGATGCCTGAGGGCTTGTTCGCATGAGTAATTTTGCTGGAGATATGTACCTCTTACCTTGCTGTAACCTCCCCTTTGCTCCCACAATTGGGGGGTTACCTCAAGGTTGAAGGGGAGGTACTTGCCTCCACAAAGAAGTGAGGAGGGTGATACCTATCCTGGTAGCTTTTATCATCTGTACTGGAGGGAAGAAACTGCTTTCCTGCTACCTTAATTAGAGATCTCCCCTGAAAGCTTTGTGCTTTCTTTTGCTTCCCACCCTCCACAATTTAGGAAAAATTAAGAAAACGTTTTCTCAGGAGACTGCTGAAAGGGAAGTCAGGGGAGGGGTTGAAGTCTTTCACCCCTGCTTCTTTCTGTTCATTAGAAGAGAGGGAGAAGGAGGTAGGGATCTATCCCAAAGTAACTAACCAGACTGAGGGCACATTTGTTGAGGTCAATGGCAAAATTCCCATCAACTTTAAGTGTGGAGGAATGTCCTTCCCAGTATATATGTAGAAAAATGCCCTGACAAAAGAAGAAGGTAGAGACCAAGATTTCTTTGTGAAAGAGCTTCTTTAACAAAGGGATGAGGAAGCTTCAACTAGGGGGTGCTTGTTTTAGTTTTAGTATTCATTTTCTAAAACCTCTTTAACTTGGGGGGGGTTCATAAAGGACCCTATCGTTTTTCTTTTTTTTAAAAAATCACTGTGTATGCACAAAATGGCTGCCAGGGCCATTCTGTTATTATTATTATTATTATTATTATTATTATTAACAAACATTTATATAGCGCAAGCAGTGTACCTGGCACTTTANGAGGAGGCAAAGTCCACAGGATCAATAGCTTGAAGGTCACGGAAGGGGCGTAGAGAAGGGCTGCACATGTGCAGCCCTTTTCCAAAATGGCACCAGCAGCGTCGGTGCCATTTCAGGAAAGGGTGCGAATGCACAGAATTCTGGCAGGTATTTGCGCATGTGCAGTGAGTTATTTTTTAATTATTATTTTATTTTTAATTTTAAACTTTTTTTAAAAAATCCCAGTGCGTACATAAAATGGCCCCCAGGGCCCTATGTGGCATGTGTGTGCGCCCTTTTTGGAAAAGGGGGCACATGCACAGAATGGCCCCGGTGGCCATTTTGCACATGGGCAGGGTTTTTTAATTAGTCTAACTTTTTATTTTATTAAAAATACAAATGAAAGCAAATGACAATAATTTGCTTATTCATCCATTTTCGTGTCCTTATTTATGAAAACTAACGGGTGTCCACTGTCGTAAATAAAAGAAACCAATACGAATGCACACCACTAGCTCCAGTTTCATCTCTGTGGACCTCCAAGAATATAGCCTGAAAATCCTAGGAGAGACCAGAATTCATGTTCCTGATATTTTTAATGTCAAAGGCAGGTTGCATCTCTGGCTTCCTTTTGAACATAAATATAGAACCAAAAAAGGTCTGAGTCCATTTTTTTCTCATTGGCTGGTAACTTTTTATACAAACACACAGCCCCTAGATGGACAGACAGGCAGACTGAGAGTCTTGGGACTCGGGATAAGCATGGATTCTGAAATACCAACAAGGGCAGCTGCAATCTTTCCTGTGTAATAGAAATTTGGTGCATCTTTCAGGCTCCTGGAAACCTGCCAACATAGCCCTCAATCGGGTAAAGTGTAAGCAGTCCAGATCTACTCTTAATGTCAACATTAAAACAAGCCAGGAGTGAAATATTCACCCTACCCAAAGGAAAGAAAAGCTCCGCTTAGGTGATAATCAGAACAAACTATTGCTTTGTTCCAGGAAAGCATCTCTCCTTGGGGGAAATTACTCCCACGTGTGCTTAATTTTAGATTGGAACTTGGGAACCTTTTCCCTCATCTGGGCCACTTTGAAAATTAGTGCAAGGCAAGTTCTGTGGAGTAGAGGTAGATAGAAGTTGGGAGATGGGGGGCTTAAAAGGTGTGTGTGGAAACTGAAGGGAGGGAAGCGTCCAGATCATGAATCTATGCATCGTGTAAGAAATGGGGGCTTGAACTGGTGCCATTGGGACAATGACTGGCTCCATAGCACCATGGTTACACTCTGGCCAGCATCTGGGATTTCTCTGGCTCCCTTGTCAAGCTACACGTCTAGCTTTCTGATGGCCATCACCCCTGGCTTCCTGATTGACTGCCTACTAGTATGTAAGACTGGTTGGCAGCAGTAAAAAGCTGGGGCAGAATATCAGTCATTTCCAGTTCCTCTGCCCTTGTTCCTGATCTGACTTCTGCTTGGACTCTATTTCTGACCCTACTCCATCCCAGGCCCAGGCTATACCCACCTTTGGTCCTGATCCTGCCTTACTTCTAACCCAGATCTTGCCTACTGTACCTGGCCCCCTGTCCTTGAGTGCATGCATGCCTACATTTCCACACACACACCCCCCTCCTTTGAGCTTACTCTATCAGTGTTCTATGGGCCAGATCCAAGAATTTGAAAGGGACCAGATAAAAAACTAGCCACATGGTCTGGATTTGGCCAATGGGCTGGTGGTTCCCCATCCCTGCTTTAGAGCATGCTCAGTATTGAGAACATGCTTAAGTGCCTTTCTGAATCAGGGTCTTAGATAGTCTTAAATTACAGGCAACTTTACTAACTCTCTGGACCAGTTTCACAGTTGTGACCCAACATTTCACGAGAATTTGTCAAAGGATCATGAGCCGATTTTGAAAATGTATCCGTTTTGCTTTTTAAAAAATGGTTAATGGAGAAAGCAGTCTTGCACTATCTGTAATGTAAATCACAGCAGGAGCAGGCCCACAAACCACAGCAGATCTTTCACCTAGTATCCTTTATTTGTACAAAACCAATATATTTCTCAGTCTCCTTGAAGGCTGCCAGCCTGCAGTCTTTTAACAGGGCTGGACTTCTGATTCAACACCCCTGACCACACAGCTCCAGGGTGAGCCCTTTTAATCAGGGACCCATGTTCATGCATTTCCCCCCACTGGCAGCAATGGGAAAAACGTGGTGAACACAGGTCCCTGCTTATAACGCAGGGTTATAGGTGAAGCTGCCAGCCTCCTCCCCTTTCTACCTGTGGAAGCCCAGCCCTCTAAGACAGTGTTGAGGAACCTTTTCTTTCCAGGGGGCTGCTTTGAAAGCTTGCACAAGCTCTGAGGGCCACACAGAAGATGGGGCAGGGGTGCTTAAGGGATGCACTCAAGGAGAGGAGGGCCCAAATCATGGATCTGTGCCATGGAACTGCCCCCTATCCTTGTTTGCATGATCTCACCTCTGGGGTGGGCGTGCCGGTAAATCCGGTATCCGATAATGCCGGTACTGGGCGTACCTGCATTATCGGATTCAACCCGGTAAATCCGGTCCCGTTACCGGATTCCGGGTACCGGATTTTTTTACATTGCAGCCATTTAAATGAATGGCTGCAATGTAAGTCCCAACAAAAAAGTAAAAAAAAAACAACCTCCCCCAGTCCAGGTTGCGCGGGTGGAAGGGGGGACACCACCCACCCACCCTGCCCAGCCTGGATTTTTGTTAAAAAAAGAGCCCCCCCCAGCACCAGCGGCCACGGCGTCCCCGCAGCCGCCAGTAAGTATAGACCCGATCCCTGGGGGGGGTTTAACACCCCCCCAACCCCCCAGGAATCACCCCTACTACAAGTTGACAGTGCTGTACCTTTGTATTTCAGCGGAGCTCTGGGTGCGGCGGCGGCGGGCGGTCCGGCGGCCTCAGCGCTGGCTGTGGCTGCTGGCGTCAGAGACGCTCTAGGCCTTCCGGGGAA
>QEPC01006888.1:1852862-1879279 GCA_003113815.1 Sphenodon punctatus
CTGTCATTCCACTATCCCTGAATCAGTCATGCCCGCCCGTCCCAGGAACCATCAACTAGATTCTGGGACCATCATTCCAGTCACTGGGGGCTGCATTCCATTCCACTGCATCCGGAAGCCCGGTGCCCACATGCCAGCCTGCCCCCCCCCAACAGGGTACAGCCTACTCCTCCGCACCCACCCGTGGATGCCCACTGAAGCTGCTGGAAATAAAAACCCCTCGACCACCAGCTCCCGCCACCTGCTGCCCTGCCCACTGCGAAGAAGCCTGTCTCTCTTTCTCTCTGTCACAGCCACCCATACAAGCCCTGTACCTCCTGGGGGGCTGTCTGAAAGTTGAGACCCTGCTGCTGGCACAGCACATCTTTGGGTTAATAACTACGCTACATGGGGTGGCAGGTGCTGCTGGTAGGGATCGACAAGCTGTATGAGATTCTGCCACCTGCCAGCCAGAACTTCAGCACATAGGGATCAAAGATTGGACAGGTCAACGACGCTTATAACAAGTAATACAACAACTTTTATTAAAACTATTTAAATAACAACAACATTTTGAAACCAAAAGCAGCCTTTTTTGGAAAAACCTCCGCCAGCTGATATCTCCAAATCAAAAGATTACAAATATCCCTATAAAGAATGCCAGCTGGGACGCCTTTTTCGGGAATCTATATAGAGCAAGGAGTCTGGATGACACTGATCTCAAGGCGAGGCCAGATTCACCTTCTGAATCGTTGGATTTTGAACTTGCCTTATTAGAGGAGGAAATAGAGGATGCAATTATGGCTCTGAAGCTGGGTAAGTCTCCGGGATCAGATTCTATCAGTGCTGAGGTCCTGAGAGCTGCCCCCAAGTGGTGGGCCTCGGTATTGTCCAGATTATTTGCTAAGGTTACGGAAGGGGGTAAAATCCCTGCATTTTGGAGAGTTAGTTGGATAGTCCCAATATATAAGAAAGGGGACTGGGAAGATCCAGCAAGTTATCGCCTGATAAGCTTGCTTTCAGTGATTGGCAAAATGTATGCGTCTAGAATTTTGAAGTATTTACAAAGTTGGGTGGAGGATAATCTTAGGGGTGGGACATCAGGGCAATTACCGGCTACCGGATTTACTGGTTACTGGATTTTAAAAAACCGGATTGCCAGATTTGTACCGGTTTACTGGTACCGGATTTGTTCCATTGATTTCAATGGGGGAAAAAACAAAAAACCTCCCCCCTCCCCCTCCCAGACTGTGTGGGTGGAAGGGGGGGCACCACCCTGCCCAGCCTGGATTAATTTTTTATTTTTTTTAACCCTAAGTCCCTACTAGTGCGGGCTACGGGCTGCCACCGGCGACCTGGAGCCCGCAACAGCAGGTACCAGGGTGATCCCTGGGGTGGGTGGGGGTTTAACACCCCTCCCACCCCAGGGATCACCCTACCTCCCCACCCAGGGATCGCCTACCTTGCACTCTGGCCGGCGGCGGCGGTGGTCCGACTCCGGCGGCTTCAGCGCTGGCTGTGGCTGCCGGCTTCAGCGCTACTAGGCCTTCTGGGAAAACCTGGAAGTTCACCGGAAGGCCTAATAGCACTGAAGCCGGCAGCCACAGCCAGTGCTGAAGCCGCCGGAGTCAGACCGCTGCTGCAGCCGCCCAGAGCGCAAGGTAGGCGATCCCTGGGTGGGGAGGTAAGGTGATCCCTGGGGTGGGGGGGGTGTTAAACTACCCCCCACCCCAGGGATCACCCTAGTACAACCGTACCTACCTGCTGGTGCGGGCTCTGGGTCGCCGGTGGCGGCCCGGAGCCCGCACTAGCAGGGACTTCGGGGGAAAATTATTTTTTTTTAAAGCCAGGTTGGTCAGGGTGGGTGGGGGGTGTTCCCCCTTCCACCCACGCAGCCTGGACTGGGGAGGGAAAGTGGGGGGGGGGGTTGTGTTTTTTTTTACATTGCGGCCATTCATTTGAATGGCCGCAATGTAAAAAATCCAGTACAGGGAATCCGGTAAATGGGCTGGATTACCGGGTTTAATCCGATACTGCCGGTACACCAAATACCGGCAGTATCGGATACCAGAAGATCCGGAATTCCCACCCCTAATAATCATCTTATTCCCTGCAAACAATTTGGATTCGGAAGCAAAAGATCTACTACTGACTACTGTTATACAATAATACGTCTAGTATCCAAATACGTTAAGATTAGGAAAGGGAAGCTTTACCTCACTTTTATAGATTTCACCAAAGCATTCGACCTTGTCCCTCGGGACAGGCTTTGGGTCAAGCTAATCAATATGGGTATTGACGCTAAACTTTGCTGTATCCTAATCCAACTACATAGGGATAATTCAGCAAGGATTAAAGCTGGAGTTCAAAATGAGATGAGTGCCCCAATTCTTTTGGAAAGAGGTGTACGTAAAGGGTGCGTCTTGGCCCCCTTGCTTTTTAACCTATTCGTTGCAGATTTGGTAGAAGCTATAAGGAAAACAAGGTCGCATCCCCCCAAAATGCAATCTTACCCGTTATATGCTTTACAGTATGCTGATGACTTGGTTCTTTTTTCCCAAACTGAAAAGGGAATTAAGGAATCCGTTAGGGGTCTAATTCAGTATTGCCAATCTAATGGGTTGGAAATTAACAGCAAGAAATCTAGAATTATGGTTGTGGGTGGCAGAGCCTCAACTGTCAACTGGGTCATTAACGGCATTAGTTTCAAGCTCCTAACTACAGTTACATATCTGGGAACTGTTTTTACTTCCAAAGGAACTTGGGCATCCCATGTTAAAAATAGGGTGGTCCAGGCACGAAGAACTGCTGGTAGCCTTTCAAAGGCTTCTAACAAGTCAGGAGCTATTGTGGTATCTACCTTTTTGAAAACCTACTCACTTAAAATCCATGCGATGTTGACGTTTGGATTGGAGCTTATCCATTTCCCAGATGTTATTACCCTAGAAAGAGTTCAGAACTATGCTCTTCGTAGGCTGCTTAGAGTTGGCAACGGTACTCCGGGTGCAGTACTGCGGGCTGAAACTGGTGTCTTGTCTATTGTACATTATGCCCAAATGGCTTTAATCCGATACTGGTTGCGACTAATGACTCAGCAGAAGGACTCGCTCCCAGTCCAGTGTTTAGTGGAGGAGTTAAACCATACTGGGGCCCATCCCTGTCTCTGGGTAAATTATCTGGCCACTCTATTGCGGGGATTAGGATTTTCTTTTGCCCACTTCCAGGGGAAATCAGTGGCTGGTATTAAAAGCGAAATTGACCTTAGATCTAAGGACATTGCCAAACAAGAAGATCTTTCCTTGGTAAAGCAGTGGAAAGCTGCACCTAATCTGGGGTCAATTAAACTACTTTTCACCATGGAATCTTATTTGGATATACTGAATAACAGGGTTTTAAGAAGAAACTATACCCAGCTATGATTCCCGCTGATCCAATCCGCTGTTTTGGACGGTAGATTTTCAAAAACTCGGTATGACTCCCGTTACTGTACTTGCTCTATGCAGGTGATTGAAACTACAGAACACCAAATGTTATTTTGCCCATACTATCGCAGTCTGAGGGAGGTATGGCTATCCTCAATATGGGAAAAGACAACAAGGCCTAAAAGGGAGAGATCGATATCCACTCTATCTATCCTGACTGCATCTGATGACTTGTTGGCAGTGGCTATGTTTGTAGACCTGATGATAAAAAAAAGGGAAGTTATACAGGCATCCCTTAGGGGTGTTGGTAAGCAATTTCCCCTGATTTGAGGAATGTTGGGTGTAGTACTGTTGAATTACTGGAGAAGTACTGACTAAATTTAGGTATTGGCTATAGCTAACAGAGGGTTAGCCTAAATACAATGGTTAGGGACTGTGACTATCTGGCCTATGAGTATTAAGCTCGAACTTGTTGTCATTTCAGGGGACAAGCTCTGCCGCGGCAACCCCCGCAGAAGAGCTAGCCAATGCCCTAACTGCATGATTTTCTTTTTTCTGTATTAGCTACAGACGGGGGGGTGATAAAAATGATTTGGCATTTATAGGAACATTATTATGGTTTGTATTACTATGCTATTGTTATTGTTTATTGATATTGATGTTGTTTATATTCTTATATTGTTAAATATATGTGTTTTGTGGCTATGGCGAAAGCTAGCCGAATAAATAAATACCATACCATACCAAAAGCAAACATTCAAAGGGAACTTATAAATTAAACTATGAGCCTCTGGGCCTTCCCCTGGGACTTGGGGGAAAGGCAACAGCCATTGGGGCACATCACAAGGCTGAGGGCCAGCCACCCGGGACTCTTCCAGCTCATAGCCGTGGAAGATGGCAAACGCCACGGTCCCTTGCACGTCCCGATGCCACCTGGAGAGCGCCTGATGGTACATTTCCAGGCGTTCGACCTCGGCGGAGACGTACTGGCCATACGCCAGTAAAAAAAAAAGTTTACAAACCTGGCAGCACCGCCTGAGCCCGCCACTTGCTCCTCATTCGAGGAGCCGGGCACCACCACCAGAGATCTAGGGGCAGCGACCTCTTCTTCTCCTCCTCCTCCTCGAGCGGCAAGTTGGCTCCTAGTCGGTGAATCAGCACTGCAGCCTTCTTCATTTTTTTTTTTTTTAAATCAATCATGCAGCCAAAACACAGTCACTCACAACACACACCAGCACTCACCAACCAGCCAAACAACACAGCCAAACCCAACCCAAACAGCCAAAACACACAAAACAAACAGCCACCCAGCCAAACACACACTCTCTCGACACACAGCTCCACACGCACTCGAATTTCCGGTTTCCGGTGTGATCACGGCTTCATGTGCTCTCGCGATACTTTTTCCGACCGCCCGAACTGAACCGAACCGAACGGCTGAACCCAACTCGGCGTATGACCTGAATGCACGAACTGAATGCACGAACCCAACGCAACCCAACCGAACAGCCAAACCCGAACTGTGATCTGTTCGCCCATCCCTAGGATTACACCATCCCCAACAAATGTTTTTTCCAGTCTCTTTTTAAGAATCTCCAGTGAAAGAGATTCCACTGCCTCCCTCGACAGCATGTTTAGTTTCCTATTTCCTTTGATCCAGCAAGTTTGAACCTGTTCTAAATTGAGCTAAACAGAAATAAACCACTCTTAATTTGAGTTAAGTGTTCAGACAGTGAATTTAATCCAGTTTAACTAATCTTGTGTTGATCTACGCCTTTTGTTAAACAGCATTCATTACCCTATATAGATAGGTGCTAGACTAGTTGGCCTCAAACAGAGAAAAGATCCCTTTGACATGACAGCCTATGTAAATTGTAAAATAAGTGTTTCTTGTGCTCCTCTTCCACTTTCCATCTCTTGCTTGTGTAACCAAAATATTTGGGAATAAAGAACAGTGTAGTAACCAAAAGTGTAATAATCAGAGGATAAAAAGCAGAGTACTAGTGTCTCTTCTCACTACACAGGTAGGAATACTCCATTAACATTAATGACGATTAGTACATCCCCAAATTCCAGCTAAAAGATCCCAAAATGCCCTAAATTCTCACTCTTTTCAGTACAACAAATAACTCTCAGCTGTATGTGCATTTTACACTCCGCAATGAATAATAATGAATAGCTTTTCAGGGCTACTTTCACACATAGCAAGCAGGCTTCATTACCACTTAAACTGCACATCCAGACACCAATTAACACCTCACTGATTCGATTAGTTGGAGTAACCTGAAATGTTAAGTCACACCCATATCTGTAAGGTGGCACTGAATTAAAGCTCTACCTTTTTTCTTTCTTTTTTTTTCTTTTTCTTTTCTTTTTTTCTTTTTTTGCAGATAAGGATTTTAAAATGTAAAACCAGCAAATTAACATGAAAGAACACTTAATTGCATTTCAAACACGAGTGATTTCTCTCCAGTGGTTTTGAATATCAATTTCTCATAAACTAGAGTACTGATTATCAGTGATGGGGAAGGAATCTCCTTGTGGAGAGAATGTCTGATAGTGCTCTTCCGAGCGAGCTTTGCTATTGATTTCAACATCAGCAGCAATAACAACAACCAGGACCTCTGGAAGTGCCCAAAAGTACATATTTCAAAAGTGCAAATGCAGCATTATGAACCTTTATATAAATCCAGAAGCAAAGAGGTAAAGGTAATTTCCAGTTCCAATTTTTTTTAAAAAGGAAAGCAATATTATGATGGAGCTTTGTGCCATGCAGTTTTATGGGGGTGTGAGGTTGACTACTGCTACTTTTTTATTTTTATTTTTTATTTTAAAAAAAAAAATATAACAGTAAAATATACAAATAAATATATAAATAAAAACCTATGTATTACAAAATAAATAATTAAATGTACATACTATAAACTTAGTAGAGGTTGGGGGGTGGGGAAAGAGGGAGGGTTGGTATTATATAACCAACTACCAAATATACATTTTGGAGGCTACCAAACTACCAACCAATCAATTTATAAACTTAACACAGATTTCATACTATGCCATATTTCATTATATTGAGCACAGTTATGTCTATTTGTCCATGTAAGCTTTTTCATTAAAGCAACATCCCTAAATTCTTTTAACCATTCTGAGAATGAAGGTACATTGGGAGTTTTCAATTTCCTTAAAATTAACCATTTAGCAACCAAAAATATTATAGCTAGCCATATTTCATGGGAGCAGACAATGGTAAAGAGTCCATAATTCCCAATATGCATAATCCAGACAGGGGTACCATGTTACCTATAAGAATCTTAGAAAGTGCTACACATATATTAAGCTAAAATTAGTAATTCTAGGACAAAAGAATGAAATTTGACTAAAGGCCCCAACCTAGTTTACACATCTCCATCAGTAGTCAGTCATCCGAGGCTAGTTCTGCTTTAAATACTCTTTCTGGGAATCGAATAATTCCTATTTAAGACCTCGTTCTGAAATTTATTTAAAGACAACAAATTAGATGTTTTACAAAGTATTTGGAAATCAGATACTTTCCCATTTCTCCTCTGTTAACAATGGGTGGGTAGGGGTGAAATGAGAATGGAAATCCATTCTCATGAGAACACATGGGATTCTCACAGCCTTGGTGAGATCTTGCACATTCTTGCAACTGTTCATGAGATTCTTGAAACCCTAAAAATGCTTTGCACATGCACAAAATGGCCACTGTTGGGCCATGAATGTGAAGAATAGCCACAGTGGCCATTTTATGCATGTGAAGAACCGGGTTTTGACCATGCAAGAATCTCATGAGTACAGGTAGAGAATCGGCCGATTCATGACCCATTTTCATTCTTGAAAATCTCAGAGAGAACCCGGTTCTCACTGAGATTTTCAAGAATTGCAAGGGTTAGTTTCAACTCTAGTTAATACACTGTCTGGGAACCCACCAGAGTCCATACTGCTTCTGCACAGCTCCCATGCAGCCACCTCTTGCAGGTCCCACATAGGGGCATAACAAATGGGCAGGCATTTGTCTCTGCCAGTACCACGGTCTGCCTAAATGCCACCCCCCTCCTCTCCTCCACCGAGTTGTAGCCGCCCTAGCAATGCTCTAGGCTGTGCCCATGCCTCTAGGGTACAGAACATGTGTAGAGACCATGTACATCCAAACAGACAGGCAGTGGCTTCTTGGACACCTGTTGCTGTGATTTGCCTGAATTTGCCTGCACAGTGGCCTCCGCATTTCCTGAGCTGATGCTGGGGGGCACCTGCCCCCGGTGCGGCCCCAGGGAGAACATCTGGCAGTCACAGAATAGACAAGCTTTGTGCAGGTCAGACCACAGCTAATGGGGGCAAATGTGGGACAACGTCTTGTTTGTTAACACCCAATAACTGTATATCCTTTTCCCACTTACCTAATGTTAACATCTGCTGGATATAATAGCTTATTGAACCATTTGTATATATTACCAATAAAGTGAAATTTATCTTTTGAATACAAAAAATATTTTTCAAAATTCGTATATGATAAAATTATTCCTTATGTGTTATTCAGCTGAGCACAAAGCTTTTTTTTGTAAAAAATGTCATGGTCATTACATTACTGAAACTTATTACATATATAGTAGGGATGGGACTCCCGGTATTGCTGAGAACCCAGAGTGGTCGATAATAGCACTCGGTTCTAATCCGATAATACCGATAATTCTCAATATCGGCAATATCTGTTCTTTTGCATTGCTTTTTTTCCTCAGATTTTTAACATTGTGGTTTTCCCCATTGAAGTCAATGGTCAAAACCTCAGTGTTAAAGATTCGATACCGATAAATACAATAGAACCAATAAAGGGAGAACCAAGAACCGATAAAACTGAGAACCGAGATTTTGCCCAAAGTCCCATCCATATGCAAACGGTGCAAGACTACCATCCTTGATGATGGAATTTATTGTAGATATATCCTTTCTTTTCCAGATATCTGAAATCCCTGTATTATCTCTAAGCTTCCATTGAGGGTGTCCCCATAAAGGAATAAAGGGAGACCTTCTTAAGTCAGAAGACGTTAATGCTTTAATTTTCTGCAATTACAATATTTAATTTCAGAGGTGTAGGTAAACTCTCTTAAGAAATGGAAATGAGTATAATAATCCAAATGTAGAGACTAAATTTTCTTCCATGCTCAACCATACAGGTTTGTTCCCTAAAATAGTTTCGTACATCCAATATTTAAGCACTCTCACATGAAAAACCAGATAATATAAATAAAAGTCTGGGATACCTACCCCACCACAGCACCATGCCCCTTTGAGGGTTTTGGCAGCCATTCTCGGATTTTTAGATTGCCATATAAAGTTGAATATAATTTTATTTATACGCTTAAAAACAGATGCAGGTACTTTCAAGGGCAATAAACTAAATGTATAGTTCTGGGACAAATTCATTTTGATTATTTCTATTCTTCCTATTAGTGATATAGGAAGTGTTTTCCATCTTTCCATGTCCTTTTAAATATTTGTTAAGATGTTATCAGTATTTATTTGCACCATATTTTAAAGACCTGTGTGCCTCAATAGTCTATTACCTTACAGTTTCTTAACTGAGAATGGAAAATTTTTAGAGAATGGATGGATCTGGTCCCTTGGACACATTAGTATTAGAGGACTTATCCCAAGTAATCATAAGGCCTGATAATTGACCAAATGACTCAAACATGAGGTAATGAATTACCTGGGTTTTTCAACAGAAGTAGGATGATATCTGCATATAAATTGATTTTATAAGTTTGATCAAGTATCTTAATCCCCTCAATGTGAGTTGATTGCCTAATAGCTGCTGACAGAGGTTCCAATGCTAAATTTAATAAGAATAGAGATAGAGGGTATCCCTGACCTGTGCCTCTTTCCAAACTGAATGAAAGTGATAACATACCATTAGTGATACTACTGTGAGAGGAGACTTATATAAAATTGATATCCAGTTTCTGAATTGCTTGCTAAAACAAACTTTTGTTAAAAAATTAAGAGCAGATATTTGAATTCAATCCTGTTAAATGCTTTTTCAGCAGTGAGAAAACAGCTGCTGGAGAAGCAGGCTATCAGACAGGTGACATTGCTAAGTAGGTGTAGCAATTGGCATGTACTGTCTGAGGCCAACCTACCCTTTATGAAGCCTGTCTGATCAGCATGTATAAAAGTTGGAATCACCACACTAAGGTGGTGATTTCAGACGTTACGTTTTCAGCATTCGCCACAGTCAACCTCAGTCAAACGCGGGGTGGTGGTGAAGAAGCCGTGCACATCTGTTGGCCCGCATCCAGATGTTCACCACAGTCAAACGCGGGCCGGGGTGAACCTAACCACGCTTCGTGAGGTCGGGGCGGGAGGAGGTCGAGAAGTGTGGTGAATGTTCACCACAGCAGGGGTGAATGAAAAGTAATGTCTGAAGGGAAAACCCCAGCCGCGGTGGAAGCAAATGACCATGGGCCGTGGTGACGGCACGCAGCGTCACTGCCAAGCAACCAACAACAAGCGGCATACAGAGGGAGATTTAAAGGGCAGGCAGCAGCAGTAGGGGAACGTGGTGGAGAAGTTGATGGAGAGGAGGGAGGAGGAAAACGTGCGGAGGATGGAGCGAGAGGGCGAGGAGGCGGCGCAGCAGCACCAGGGGGAACCCCAGAAGAAGGTAGGGGGTGCAGCCGGGAGCGGGTGGGTCAGGGCCTGGGAGAGGGGGGTGCGGGAGGGGGGGAAGGAGGGATGGATGGCAGCTACCAGGAGCCTAACCAGCAGCCCCCATTGTACCCACAAACAGACCATCAAGAGGGCATGCACCCCGGAGGAACCCGAGGCTGGAGGGAGCCAGGGACAGGTGGCGGGGGCTGCGGAGGAGGAGGAGGCAATGGAGGAGCCGGCACCCAGGTGCCGGTACCACAGGGGGGATCAGTGGGGGCTCCAGGACACCTATGACCTAATAGCTATCTGGGTGACACCTGAGATGCAGGCTGAGCTGGCGATCAATGCCCGGAACGAACAGGTGTTTGCCCAGATAGCCACTGAGATGGGGGAGGCCGGATACAACCGCACGCCCACACAGTGCTTGACTAAGATCAAGGAGCTCAAGATGGGCTATAAGGACGTAATGGACAACAACCGGTGCTCTGGGCAGGTGACACGGGCCTCCCCCTACCTGGATGCACTGAGCCGGGTGCTCCACCGCAAGGGCTCCATAGTCACCCGGTGCCCGGTAGGAGGGGGCACCCGGGAGGAGAAACCTGCACATGAGCACCCACCCCCCCCCTGCAGCCGGAGAGCACCAGGCATGGCCGGGCTCCAGGCACGGAAGCCCCGGAGGAGCTGCCAGGAACCTCGGGCACATGTGCCCGGCACACCCCCAGCCCGACCGCCGGCGAGGGCACACATGCCCCAGCCGACTCAGAGGAGGTGGAGGGCGAGGAGGAGACCATCACCCTGCACCTCACGGCATGCTGCTCTGGGGACCAGGCAGACACCAGCCCCAGCGACCGACTGGCCTCGGAGGGAACGGACACGGAGAAAGCAGGTAGGGGCAATGCAGGGCACACACATGGACCACAAGCGGAGGGGGGCCACAGGGGGTGGAAGGGGATGTCAGCAACCTTCCACCCCCCAGTCCCAGATGCTGGGAAGAGGCACGGGCAGAGGGAGCCGCACAAGGGCCAGCGGTGCCCATCCCGGGGTGAAGGAGCGTCCCGAGCACGGGGACAGGAGGGGGCAGGGGAATGGCACCCCACATGCTTAACCGACCCTTCATCACCCTACAGAGCCACATCGGAAACAGGAGGGCCGCGGCCAGGGGTCGCTGGTACCACCAGCCCAGAGGATGCGGGAGCAACGAGCGCGGGCGCGCAGGTGCTGGGTGGATCTAGCGCAGGAGCTGGTCACCACCAGCACATGGCAGACAGAGGAGATGCTGGAAGCCATCAACCGACTGGAGGAGGGGACCACGAGGGCCCTGCAACAGGTGGAGGGGAGGGACCAGGTGCTGTTGGCGGAGATGCAGAAGGACTGGCGGCTGATGAAGCGGGACATGGACCACCAATTGGAGGCACTCCAGGCCCACTCGGACCAGCAGGACCATCGGTCTGAGGAGCTTGGCCATAAACTGGACCGCTCACTGGAGCAGGGCACGTCCCTACTCCTGCAGGCCGAGGCCTTGAGTGCCTTCATACTGGCAGCAGCCCCGCCAGGTGCCGTGCCAGCGCCCAGACCCGTGCCCCCTCCACCACCACCCAGCNAGACAGAGGAGACGATGGAAGCTGTCCGCCAAATGGAGAAGGGGACCACAAGGGCCCTCCAACAGGTGGAGGGGAGAGACCGGACGCTGGTGGCAGAGATGCATAAGGACCGGCGGCAGATGAAGCAGGACATGGACCACCAACTGGAGGCACTCCAGGCCCACTTGGACCGGCAGGACCAGCGATCCGAGCAGTTTGGCCTTAAATGGACCGCTCACTGGAGCAGGGCACGTCCCTCCTCCTGCAGGCCGGGGCATTGAGTGCCTTCATACTGGTGGCAGCCCCGCCAGGTGCCGTGCCAGCGCCTGGACCCGGACCCCTCCACCACCACCCAGCCGTACCACAGGCCCTGCCGGCGCCGCAACCCCCGCCACCCCAACAGCACCTGGGACTGCGGATCCGGGGACCCGTGCCCCCACAGCTCAGATGCCAGCAGCCAGACCTCCAGGCCCCAATATGGCTGCAGGCGATGCAGGGGGGGTGGACAGGGGGCCCCCAGGGGCGGCGGTCAGGGGTCAGGGTCCCCAGCCCTTCCAGCTGACAGCACCTCCTCCTCCACCTTGGATGAGGGGGGCTCGGTAGCCTCGGCCTTCCCTGTTGGCAGGGAACAGGGACGGGGATGGCCTAGGGGCAGCAGGGGACGGCAGAGGGTCAGGGCAGCATAGGGGATGGGGTGGGGAGGGGGCATCTGGAACCACTGAGGGGGGTGGGAGGGGGGAAGGGCACGGGGCACACGGGTGTACCGGGGTCTGGGGCAGCACAATAAATGGTATTAGCACACATAACTGTGCCCAAGTGCTTTCTTTCTACAGGTGCATACACCCCACCCCCCACCCCCTGGCCTCACGGACGTCCCGCACCAGGCACAACTCGGTTGTGTGCCCCACCCCAAGGTACTGGCTATGGTCTGACACTGAGAGTACCCTGAGCAGGCCCCCAGGGCTTGGGCCGCTGCCCCTCCCTGTGCGTGTGCGTGCAGTCATTGCTGTTACCGGGGTGGGGGGAATTAGGGGAGCACTCACACTAGTCCACGCATTACCGAGGCTGAACCTCAGGGAGGGGACATGCCCCCTGCAAGAAGAATGCCTGTCAGGATAGTGTATGGGTCTTTACCTCTAGTTAAAGAGAACAGACCCCTATCATCATAGGGCGTGGTAAACCTGGGAAGCCACGGTCTGCCCCTACACTCCTGCAGACACACACTCAGAGGTAAAGAGGAGGGTAAGGGGGCAACGTGAGGTTCGGTGCTGGGGGGACAGGGAAGGGACTCCCATGGGGGGAAAGGGGAATGGGGGAACTCACGCTGGGAAGAAGGAGGCAGCCCAGGAAGGGGGAAAAGGCAACAAGGAAACACACGCTCAACTCACGCAATCCAAATCCTTTCACTCGCAGATGTCGTCCAGGTTTGAAGGGGAGGAAGGTCCAAGCACACGAAGTCTAAGGTTCAGGCATTCCACAATTACAGAAACAACAATATCTCAAATGGGGGGGGGGGCGATCTCTCAGAAAGCACCAGCGCCGGTGCCTCAGCGGCGCTGGTTCTTAAGCCCCAGGCCCCGCCCCTGTGCATACTCTCAGGCACTCCGAGCACCGCAGCAGGGGCGGGGGAAGTCCCGGACTGCGTCCCGGTGTCAGAGGCATGGCCACCGGCCGAAGTGCAAACTTGGCGGGCAGCAGCCCCGCCGAGCACTCTGGAACCTGAGCCCCTGGAGGGGGCGGGTTATCTCCAGGCTGTCTCTGGTACTGCTGGGGCGAATTCCCTCAAGGGTGGGACCTCTGGCGGGCAGCAGAGCGGACAGTTGCTATCCCCACAGGCAGGTGTGTATGCGTGGGGCTGTCCGGCCTTGCATGCCAGCAGATGTGCGCTGCCCACTCCCTTCGCATCCCTCTACAGCGGCCCCATTGTTCCCATCCGGCCATTATCTGTCGGCCTTGGCAGCCCATCTGCCTGTCCAGCCCCCCGGCCCTGCATCCCATGGTGCCCCCATGGCCGCTGTGGCTCAGACCCTCCAGGAGCTGTACCATGGCAGCTGCATCCCAGTCCGAGGTCCCGCTCGGAGCCTTCGGGGGCTCTGCCCGTGCCTGGACCGCCTGCGAGAGCATGGCCCTGTGTGACCTGTGGCGTTCGCCCATCATTCAGCGCAGCCTGTGCTCCCTGACCACCCGCCCGGATGCCTATCGGTGCCTGAACTTTGGTATGCTGCGCTTCGGCTATGTTGTGACTGCTGGAGACTGCCGCGTGCACTGTGAGGAGATGGGGTTCGCCCCCTTCCCTGAGGGGCGCTTACCGGACACACTGGGGGGCCTAGCGGTATGGAGCCCTGCCTAGACGGCCTCCACACACTGTGTGTGTGTGTGTGTGCCTTCCTGGGATATGCGACCTGCCTGTGTGAGGGTGGCCCTGCCATGTCCCACTTCATCAGCGTGCAGGGCGCCCGTGGGTATCTGTGCTCCCACAGGGCTGCCTACTACCGTCTGCTGGAGCTGTCCCACCTGCCCTGGCCCCCTGCGACCAATTATGGCTTGCCCCCCCCCTCCGGCCTGGAGCTGGCGGCCCTATCAGAGGTGTGCACCCGGCCTGATGTGCAACTTGGGATGAGCTGTGCGGACCCCTTCAAGTCCTTCTACCTGATCTACTTCCACATGGCCAGATGCGGCTTCTGCCGGGGACTGTGGCAGTGGCCCCGCTATGTGTACCTGCTGTCAGTGCTGCCCCCTCCACCCGATGGGAGCCCCTGCAGCTGGGTGTAGGGCGCTCCAGACCCATCTGACATCCGGCTGCCTCCTCAGCACCTTCATTCCATCTGTGGCCTGGGTGCTCATGCCACCGCCTGCTGCCCCTTCAGGACGGCTGGACCCACTGCCGGCCGCCTGCCCGTCACCCCCTCACCTGGGACCCACTGCCACCGCCCTGGATCCCTCCGTGTGGCCTCCATGGTGGGCCGTTGTGGTGGTTCCCTCCTTCCCGGACTGGGCCCTGTGCCCCCCTTGCTGCTGCCCCTTCTCCCGCGTGCTCCCGCTCTGTATGGCTCTGCGCCAGGCCGGTGCTGCTTGTGTCCTCAATAAACACCTGTTGCACTTCACTGTGCCTTGTGTTGCCTCCTGTCTCCTTGGGCTGCTGAGTCCCCCTTCCCCTTGCCCGCTGGGGTCCTGCGCCCTCCCCCTCCTGGTGGGCTGGCCATGCCGGCCCTTCGCCCCCCCAACCCCACCTCCCATGCATTCCGACCGGCTGTGGGGTTCCCTGTCCCCCCCCCCCGGTGTGTGCCTCCCTCTGTCCCCCTGCTCGGCTCCCCTTTGTTGTGTGGGTGTGCTGCTTCATGTGTGTGTGCGCTTCTCATTTTGAAGTGCGTGCGCCTTCCGTGCGGCTGCTGTCTGCGAGCACTGCGGCTCCCTCCACCCCCTCCCTTCGTGTTTCCCTTCCCTGGGTGGGGCCCTCCGATGTCTTTGGCTTCGTTTGCCCTCAGGCAGCCATGTTTGTGTCCGCGCAGCCCCGGTGCCTTGTGGGGCTCCCACCGCGGTTCTCGCCACCACGTCATATCTGTTGGGTTCCCCCAGCCCGGGTTCACTCCAGTTGGCCCCAGGCAGTGGTGCTGCCCTTGTCACGTCTGTTGGGGCCGTGCAGCTCACCACGGCCCGTGGTGTAGCGATTGACACCGGGGTGGGATTCACTGTGGTGAATCTCACCGGGTCACACCTGAAAGCACCCTAAGTCTTAGCACTAATAATTCTGTGAGAATCTTGTAATCAATATTCAACAAAGAGATTGGGCAATAGTCTCCACATGGTAATCTCTCCTTTCCCTTCTTTACTAGTAAAATAATTAAATCTGTTCTAGACAAATTTCCCTTTTGAAATATTTCATTCTACATATCTAATAATAATGGTGACAGACTTTTAAAAAAAGTTTTATAAAATCAGATGGAGAACCATCAGTCCCTGGAGGTTTCCCTTTATTCAAGGAATGCACCACCTCCATAACTTCCTGTAATGCGATTTCCTTTTCCAGCTCAACTGCTTGTGTTGGTGGTAGTTTCGGAAGATTAATTTTTTTCATGAACTGACTGAATTTTGTCATCTCAAAACTAACATCTGATTTATAGTTTAAAAATAATTTTAAAATTCATGATTTATCTCCTGTGGCTCTAAAATTGCTTTCCCACCAGAGGTAAGTATTGAGGAGACACTTATTTGATGCCTCTGTTTTAAGTCTTCTAGTCAATAACCTTCCTGCCTTATCCCACTCCTAATAATGCTGTTTAACTGTATTGAGTTGAAACTCTGACTATATGAAAGATGTTCAGTATAGTTGTATTTTGCCTTTTCAAAGGGATCTAAATATATTATTCTGTGGGTCTAAGTTTATGTACCTTACTTGATCTGAAATTTCCTTCTCTAATAGAAGTAAGATTGTAGATCTCTCTTTTTCCCTTTCACTAGCAATCTTTATACACTGTCCCTGCAAGGTAGCTTTCAAAGTTTCCCAAATGTTTACAGCGGATGACACTGAATGCCTGTTATCATCTATAAAGCATATGATCAGTTTCTCCATCTGCTCACAGAATTTAGAATCTTTAAGCAATTAAGTATTAAGCTTCCAACTTCCATTTTTAAAAATACAATGATTTAAATCATAAGAACGTAAGTAGTGCCATACTGGGTCAGACCAATGTCCCATCAAGCCCAGCATTCTGTCTCCAACAATGGCCAATCTCTTTCACTTGGGAGAAGTACCCAACAGGTCACAATGGGCAATCTGTTCCCTGTTGTTCCAGCCCCATCAGTAAGAGGTTACGTTCCCAAAACCTACTTGGCTAATAGTCATTAATGAACCTATCCTCCAAGAATTTATCCAGTCCCTTTTTAAAACTAGCTACCCTACTGGCCATGACCACTTTCTCTGGCAGTAAGTTCCACAAGTTAATCGTGTGCCGAGTGAAAAAATACGTTCTCTTATTTGTTTTAAATCTGCTACCAGTTAATTTCATGGTGTGTCCCCTTGTTCTAGTACTATTTGAGAGGTAAATAACTGCTCCCTATTTTTGTGTTCCATATCACTCATGATTTTATAAACTTCTATCATATCCCCTCTGTTGTCTCTTCTCCAAGCTGAAGAGCCCCAACCTATCAGGTCTCTCCTCATATGGGAGCCGTTCCAAAAACCCTTGATCATTTTTGTTTGCCCTTCTCTGTACCTTTTCTAGTTCTACTATGTCTTTTTTGAGATGGGATGACCAGAACTGCACACAATACTCCAGGTGCAGTCGAACCATTGATTTATATAGAGGTATTACGATATTTTCGTTTTATTCTCTGTCCCTTTCTGAATGATTCCTACCATTCTGTTTGCTTTTTTGACCACCACCGCACACTGAGCTGAAGATTTCAATATATTGTCCACAATGACTCTAAGGCCACATGGGCCGTGGGGGATGGGTGTGCACCAGTGGCAGGTGGAGGTGGGTGTGCAGCTGTTCCCATGGGCGCACACCCACCTCCACCCATCTTCATGCATAGAGCAACTAACATTGTCACCCATTGACCATGTTCACACAAAACGCTCTCGCACCCACTATACATGTTGCAGGGCTGCAGTGTTGCCCAAATGTATAGTGAGTGGTGAGTGTCTTGTGTGAAAACCCCCATTGCTCCGTGCGTGGGTAATGGGTGGAGGTAGGTGGGGATGGGTGGAACGCAGGAGCGTGCATGCGCCCCTCCACCGCACGCCATGGCCGCCCCACACACACATATATGCGAGGGGGGGGCACCCATGTGAAAAGGGCGCAAGATCCCTTTCCTGAGTAGTAACTCCTAATTTAAAACCCAGCATTGTATACATATAGTTTGGGTTATTTTTCCTTAGGTGCATCACTTTGCACTTGTCCACATTAAATTTCATCTGCCATTTGGGTGCCCAGTCACCCAGTCTCACAAGATCTCCTGCAATTCTTCAAAGACCGCTTGGGTTTTAACTACCTTGAATAACGTGTCATCTGCAAATGTGATCACCTCACTCTTTACTCCTTTCTCCAGATCGTTAATGAATATATTAAACAACACCAGCCCTCGTACAGATCCCTGGAGTACTCCACTAGTTACGTCTCTCCACTGTGATAACCGACCATTTAATCCTATTCTTTGCCTCCTGTCTTTTAACCAGTTGCCAAGTCACGATAGGACACTGCTAATAACAAAATCAATTGCTATTTTAATGGGAGCATGGTCAGAAATTAGGATGCTATGTATTTCTGCAGCTAAACAAGTAATAAGTAAAGACAGGGATATAAAATTATAATCAATCCTGGAGTATGACAGGTGAGCTAGTGAGAAATAGGTGTAGTATCTGGTCATTTTTAAATGGGTGGAGAGGGTGGGGGAACCGGATCTGTGTGTGCTCAGTGGAGTGCACATGCACTTACGGTGGGTGGGGAAGGGTTTAAACACGGCAGATGGGTGTGCACACCCATCCACCTGCAAGACACCTATGCATCTACACAGTGCAACCCAAAATTTAATTCAGTTATCCCCATAATATATATTTGAATAAAATATATATTATTATTATTATTATTATTATTAGCATTTATATAGCACCAGTGATGTACCTGGCACTTTACAAAAAACAAACAAACCACAATAGTATCTCACTAGTTTGCCACATTCAGTTCCCCGATGGTTTATACTAATACAACTAAACTCTAGGGTTGCCAGATACGCAACTTTTACCAGCCACCGATGAAAAATACACGTTGCAGGGCTGTATTGGTGCCAGTGCAGCCCTGCAGCATGTATTTTTCACAAGTAGCCAGTAAATATTTGCATATCTTGCAACCTTACTAAACTCCCTACCCCACACTAGGAAGTTAATGCAGGTTGCTATTGAAGCATCAACCACATATTAATTTTAAGAGGTTATATGAGATATTAAAATCTCCTAACAAAAGCAGTAAAGAAATTATGTTTCCCTAAACACCTGCATTGATACATATACTGGTAAAAACAAAGTTACTATATAGTCACGCTCTTGAGTGCTTGAACATTTGTTAAACCTTTTGTTTTGATGACCTTCGTAACGTTTAACTATTAATATACACATACAACCCCTATTGCTAGAATTTGTAATATTACTGTTGTATTCTATTAGTAACTCTGTTCCTTGCCTTGCCTTTAAGGGAGCAATAAACTGATATTCCACTATTAGAGGATAATCGTTATTATATATACTAAATAAATAAATAATCTAAAACCGTATATTTAAACTATCTACTAACTGTATATTATAAATAGTGCATTAAGGATTTACAGTTGGTCTCTACAATGTAACAGATTTATGACAACTAATTAAAGATGACTTCTATAATTAAAGTATATAAATCCTGGATCTGGCTTCTTCTGAGGTAGTTAGTTCAACAGTCCTCTTCTTCAATGACCGGTATCGTGAAGGCTTCTCAAATGGAGGGAAAGTTGCTGCTCCCTCTGCACCTCGTAAAATGGAGGGAAAGTTGCTGCTCCCTCTGCACCTCATAAAATGGAGGGAAAGCTGCCCCCAGTGCCTCTGGAGTCCTGCCACAGTCTCTCACTGCTACAGTACCTCAGAAAGAAAGAAAAAAATCTCTTCAAGAAGTTGCCATTCTCTCCCTTGATGTTCAAACAGGACACGATTTTTCCAGCTCCTTCCATGCCTCTGAGGGAGATGTGAGGCATTTCTCCTTTCTGAACAAATTCATAGAAAAAAAATGGCAGGGTATTTCATATCGTATTTGACATCTGATCCATGAAGCACTTGTCTTATTTTATTAAAGGCTGCTCTTTTCTTGCTCAACTCTTCTGAGAAATCAGGAAATAGTGATATTTTATGTTCTTTTAAATGTAAGATTTCCTATCTTCCTATTTGAAGATTAGAAGATTAACCTTGTCAGAGAATCTCAGGAGATTAAATATAATTGGCCTGGGCTTGAGCTTGTTCTGGTTAGGATTTGATCCTACACGGTGAGTTCATTCAGTCTTGGGTGGAGGCAATAATAGATCTTGTTTCAGAATTTCTGGTATGACACATTGTAGGAAACCAATCATATTTGCTCCTGCACAGCCCTCAGGTATCCCAATTAGTCTTAAGTTATTTCTACAAGAACAATTTTCCAATGCATCTTGTTGTTCTAAGTTGCTGATCTTTAATTTAAGAATAGCATTTTCTTTTTTAATTTCCATAATATCAATGCTGTTATCTACACCATTTTACTAACACTCATCTTCTGTGTTGAAAAAAATGACATTGCATGGGTCTTGGGGTAGATTTCTACCCCAGTCCTTTGGCACTTACATTGCTTGAATGTGCAAACTAGCATGAAATGTGATGGGGTAGATTTCTACCCTAGGCCGGGGTATACATTTACCCCATGGAGCTCTATTGTCACACATTTCTACCCCAGGGCTTTTTTATTCATACACCTCCTCCCCCCCCCAAAAAAAATATTAATGGTAACCAACTTTCCTTTAGGGATATTGGGTATTTTTAGACGTGATGGGCCCGGAGGCCCGCCACGCTCAATCATGGACTGGGATCCATTTCGGATCCCGGCCAGGAATCAGGCCGGCCATCCTTTAGACATGCCGGCCTGATTCCGGAGGGGGGTTGGGGAGGGGGTGGGGCTGTGCGGCACAACATGCGGCCGCACAGCCCCACCCCCTGTGCTTCCCCGGCCGCCCACCCTCCGGGAGACAGGCGGGCACAGCGACCAATCCGGCTGCTGTGCCTGATCCTGCATCGCAGTCTGGCCCACGATCCGGGATGGGTCAAAGTAACAGATATTACTTTTGACCCATCCCAGATCGTGGCCAATCTAACCACGATTGCGGAGGTGAGGCCGGCCTCACCTCCGGAATCGTGGTTATTTTGATTTCCGCCAGGTATTCACTGTGGTGAACATCTGGCAGGAATCTTTTAGACGTTATGGGACAAACGGCCACCATAGGGGATTCACTGTGGTTGACTGTGGTCTCATAACATCTACCTGTGTGTACCTGTGTGCAGGTGACAATGTTCTAAAAGGGCAAAACTGGAGAGCCACTAACATGCAAGTTTTTGCAAGAGATGTGCATCCAGGGTAGGAAAATACCCCAAGACAGAAGATGTGGGTTTTGATGTCTGTAAAAAGCCCATGTATATCCTGAGAAATTATTTCTAGTTTCTCTGACAAAAATTGCCTCAGAGAGGCAATCTCTTGAGTAGTGCTGAATTGAGCAATTGCAGCAAAAGTTGTTTCCATCAAAAACGGACCATCTTCCTATGCTTGCGCGATGAGGAAATTTACCAGCTTTTAAACTATTTTTGCCAGTTCCCATTCGATAATTGCCATTGTTCGGTACCTCTGGTCATTCTTCCTAGACAGGAGCAGCCACATACCGCATAACTTTTTTTACATGCTGCTTATGTTTGCTTGTGTACGATTGCAATTTCACTACGTAACTTTTATCATTTCCCTTCTTCGCCCTTGTTTTGACTCCTTGTAAACTGTGTTTTGATTGGTGTATTTCAAGGGCTAGTCCTTGTTTGCTGCATTCTGATGCTGGAAACTGCTGGAAATACCAGAAACTAACTTGTGGAAAATACCAAAAAATACCCCAAATTACTGGAAAATATAAAAAAATGGCAGACAAACACAGGCGCCAACCTCAACAACAGCAGAAGTGTGGATTCAATGGATAGTGAGGAAATACCAACAAGCACTCCCAAAAGGTAGGTATTTCCTGAAAGTACAGGAACAGTCATTCTTGCCTTAGCTTTGCTCTTGAGACACTTGAGACTGAGGTATCTTAATCTCATCTGGCCTTTTGGGGGGGAAGGGGGGGTCCAGATTTCATCCTCTTCATGCACTTGGATTTATTTTCAGAGCTTGCTGATGACAAAGAGTCCACAGACTTCACCTGTAAAAATTAACTGAAAATAAAGTAAATAAAATTACTCTGATGCTGATGGGATGTCAACGTAGTGTGGAGAGCTGAGGAGCTTAGTGATTAGGCAGCTGTCTTGTTCTGTGGCACCAGGTGACTCCCATCGAAGTTGAGTTCTAAGAAGCTGTGGAGTTCTGTTCTATTGAGCTCCATGGGTGGTGGAATTCTGCTCTATGGATCTGTGACATTGAGTTCTATGGAATTTTTCAGAGCTGTGCCTGTAATGGTGTTCTGCAGACAGTGGTATTTGTTTATTTCTGTGGAGCTGTCTGTTCTGTGGGGTTCTGTTTTATGAAGCTCTACGGAGCTGTAGTATAACTGATTTTAATCAATTAAAATACAGGTTGTATGGCAATCCCACCGAGATCCACATGGATTCTCTGGGTCTATCCCCATGGAAAATGTTAAGGTTTGTCCTGGATAAGTATCCAAAGATCCAGATGTTTAAAGCGTCTTCAGTATGTAAAACTGGACTTTCATAGTTCTTAAGGCCAAAAGGAAACCTGTGATTGCCTAGCTTCATCTGTCTGCCTGTTTAACAAAAGCAATAGAAAATTACACCAAGTCATTCCTACATCCAGCTCACAGCTTCTAGTAGAAACTATGGTAGAGCATTTCGGAAAACCGTTCTGATTTAAAAAATTCAAACAGACTCCACTACAGCACATTCCAGGAAAAAAGTGAGAAATTATCAAGTAAGGTGTCATCAGACAAAAATAGGGCACATTAAAGGCCAATTTCTTTTATTGGACCAACCAACTGGAGTTGGTCCAATAAAAGATATCATCATACTACTTTGTCTCTATTGTTTATATTTGGGGCCAATACAACAAACTTAATTTCTTTGCAGCACTGAGTAGGATGTTTCTCAAAAATGAGACATAACTTTTCATTGAATCAACTGCTGCAGAAGCTTGGCACTAATTGTGTTGGTTTAAAAGGTTTGCATTGTATCATTAACCTTTATTGTCAGGATTCCCATGATAGTCAGTATTAAACATATCTCATGCCATATGAGCTAATTAAACCAGGAAATACAGTTTTTGGAGGACACAGCAAGACATTTGCCATTTTTAAATGGGCACAGCTGGGGGAGCGGTCTGTGTGTATTGCGAGGAGTGTCAATGGACGTCCAATGAGTGGGGGGGATTTACATGTGCCAGGATGGGTGTGCACTGGGTGTGTGCCCCTACCCATGCACTGTCCAGTCCTGCCCCCACATGGAGCATCTGGGCAGTGCGTGGCTCACAGGAGCATGCGCGTACCCATTCCATCTTCAGATAGCCACTTGGGTGGGGCATTGGTGGGCATGGGTGAGTGTGTCCCATTAAAAAATAGCCAGCGTTCCCCGAAAACATTCTCACGGTATTTCTTCTGGTTCTGTCTGGTGGATGTAGAGAACCTGAACTTGTCATACATAATACATATGCTTTGCTATTGCAAAAGAATCCCTGGACCTCACAAAAGAGTGCTGGTTTCACCATGCCCACCTGGGACAATAGAAGCAACACAAACACTCAAGACTTTGGCTCTGAACCACTGCCTCTCTCTGTTGCCCCAGAATTTAATTGGCTCCAGTCAAGATACTTCCAAAGCCTTAAAGTGTAAAACTTCACTCCAAAAGTAGCTACAACAAAACAATGTGCATGGTTGAGGTGCCAGACCAGCACAGAGGCTACCGGAGGGACATGTATCAATGTGAATTGTATGTAGAGGAAGTGGGATTCCCCACTCCTGCCCCCCAGCTGCTTTGATCCCCATTGAAACTTTGCTATCTGAACCTGCAGCCCGGGAATGGAGCAGAAGCCATGCCTGCTTCATCACCCAAGACCGTGGTACGTGTGGGCGTGGGGGTCACGTTTGCCTGGGTTGCACCTTTGCCTGGCATGGCTGTGCTGCACACATGGCACACGTGTATACCTGAGTACATGTATTCTGGCCTAAGAACTGCACCCACGGGCGGTGTACATGGGTCATTGGATTGCCCCCAAGTTATTTAAGATGATACCTTTTATCGGATCAATTACTCTTGATGAATGTGTGCAAGTTTTTGAGCTACACAGAGGTGGCCTTCAGACAGGTTCAAATGACAGGATACTAGTAACTAACTACCACTGAATTCAGCTAAGTTGCTTCAGTCCAGTACCAGGAGAACTGGGTTCATTTTATAATATGAACATGTGTTGGGGTTTATTGGCCCAAAGAATTAGTCCTTGGAAGGGTCAGTACATCTCGTCATAGGGAGTTTATTGATTCTCCCATAATTCCATTCTCTTGTTCAGAGGCCTATTATACTTCATTAGCACCTTTTGCATTTTGGCAGAATGTTTTACTTTCCCCTCACAGGTCATTAAATCTCTATTGATTTCAAGCAATTGGTTCTCCATGCTATCTGAGCTTTGTTATAAATTAGCAATACATGATGTGAGTTTATTCAGCTCCCAGTCAAATGTCATTAACTGTACCTTGTAAATTGGTGAATTTTGAGTTTATCTCCTCCAGCATATCTTTCCTGGTACATTTGTCACAATCTTCAATGGAGGCTGATTGCTCTTCCCAATAGCACCAATACACAAATGCGAGGTCTTGCTTACGTAACGTTCTAGCCTGGATTCCTCCGAAGAAGACATTTTGGCTATATTTAGTTTTGCTTCTCATTATTTGCTCTACATCCAACTAAAAAAAAAATAAAGGAGGGCACAATGACAAGAACAAACCTGCCCCTAATGGCAATAAATCTCAGCTGAAGACAGCTGATATTCTGAATACATAGGTAACAAACCCTTTGGCTCTGTTTGGCATGTAAAACTTTGACCCTGTTCTGGGATTTTCACAGCTGTTGGATTTCATGGAAGTCACAGCAGTGGAAAAAACCACCCTGTTCTTTTAGGGACTAACCCAAAGACCTGACCCATCCAAACCAGTTTCAGAAACCAGACCTTGAACCCTCACCCTGGGGTTCCTGGAGCAGTGCCTGGTCCTGCAGCACCACTGCTCACCTTGCTTCTCGTCAAGCTACTCCCTACCAGGGGCCTCTCTACACTATCCAGTGACACTCCTCCTGTCAATCCTCAGCTTTGCCACACCTCCCAACTTCCCAGTGGGCTACCAGCCAGTATATAAGGCTAGTTGGTAGCAGCATAAAGCTGAATGGACTTGTTTCCAACTTGTTACTCACCTGATTTCTAGTTCCTGCTTAGCTCCTGTCCTCAGCCCCACTCTGCCTTTGTTCCTCCAAGCTTTTGTTCCCCTCTTTCTCCTCACCCCAATCCTGACCCGGCAGCCCAATTCTGTTGTCTGCCTGCATTCCAGACACTTCATGCTCTTTACAACTGACCACCCCAATCTATGCTTTCATGACTGCCAGTCTTGGTTACTGTAACTCATTACTTTGGAAAATGAACTCACCAACCCAAAATGTAGCAGCCTGCCTATTAACAACAAAAGTTGCCAGGAGGGCATCGACCCAGTATTTACAGCCATGTTTGTGGTTTTGATCTTGAGATTGAAAGCCCTCGTGGGATTTGTGCAAATTGTGTGGGAGATTTTCCTCCACGGCCACAAACGGACAGGCCATTACAGCTGTGTTCCGCTGGAACAACGAGCCCGCTAACCTGTCATGTGGAGATGTGTGAATGCAGGAAACAGGCTTTTCCCAGCAGGTGCAACTTTGGAGCTTGTTACGGGCCGGATCCAAAGCCCTTAAAGCTAACGGAGGTTCCCATTGCAATCAAATGATTTTAGATCACACCCTATGAGTGGGGTTTGGAGAAGAAGTAAGAACAACTGCATTCATCACCACATTCAGGACAAAAAAGTAGCACTTGGCTTAGCTATCTTAACATTACCAAAAAAATATTGAGAACAATCAGTTAATGCCTTCTATTATGGGATAAGAAGATGATGGAACAGAGATTTTGATTAGACCACAAAGAAATATTCAATGCGAAGACCAAATTCAACAAATTTGGTATATTTACATTCATTCTAGCAAAGTGACCAAAAGCAAAATTTGCTTCCATCTTCATTTACAGTCACAGATCTTCATTTTGGTTTTTTGCTTGAGTAGTTCGAGCACTTTGTCATTTCAGTACTTGTTACTTTGTTATTTTGAGGATGTTGGTATTCAGTACTGCGTGTGCTACGGTATTCTGGCATTTTGTGGCTTTGGCAGCACTATTTGGCAGGGTTTTTTAAATTTCTGAATGTAAATGTGACACAATGCGGCAGAATGTCTCAAAAGTATCAAATAAAAAGAGCAAAGTAACCAAAGTAATCAACATGCCAAGCATGGAAGAAACAAAGAAGTGAATTTTGCTATGGGTGATAGTTGTGAGAATGAATGTGAATTCACCAATACAAAAATGCATATTGATTTCAGCCTTAAGATTATCAATAACTTAACTTTTCTAGCTCTTTTCAGATTCTAGGATAGTGGTTTTCAGATCCACGGACCACCCCCACCCCACACCCATCTCCATGCATGCATCTGGCATTGGTGCCCATTGCTCCGTGCGTGGGTGATGGGTGGAGCGCGGGAGTGCGCACAAAACCCCACCCACTGGCCAGCGTTCAAATGGACGCCCCCATTCCCCCTCAGCGTTCAAATGGATGCCCCCATTCCCCCCAGCATTCAAATGGATGCCCCCCATTCCCCGTGTTCAAATGGACACCCCCCCATTCCCCCCTGCATTCAAATGGACACCCTCCATTCCCCCCGCGTTCAAATGGATGCCCCCATTCCCCCCACGTTCAAATGGATGCCCCCCATTCCCCCCCAGCATTCAAATGGATGCCCCCC
>QEPC01006888.1:1879555-1902456 GCA_003113815.1 Sphenodon punctatus
TGGATGCCCCCCATTCCTCCCCAGCGGTCAAATGGATGCCCCTCATTCCCCCCCGCATTCAAATGTACGCCCCCCCATTCCCTCCCCCAGCGTTCAAATGGATGCCCCACCCGCACACATGGGCGAAGGGGGGGGCGGGGTGTCTGTTTGAAAAGGGCCTTTATGCTCTCAGTACTGTTTAAAAATCATTCTTGAGAGGAATCATTGGGTGTTTGTTAACAAACAAGGTGATAGCTCACTGCAGTACAGGTTCAGTCTGTGCAGCCTCCCACTCACATGTTTAACATGTACAGCCTAATAAATGCCCCCCCACCCCTCACAGGTTTAGCAATACAAACCTAATGCACAGGCAGATGTTCTTCCCTGCTGTATAATTGATGAGACACAGACATGTGGGCCCACATTAGCCTCCATTCACCTGTCTTCTCTGAGACCCCACTGTGAGCGGGAGCTGCGTGTCCAGTAGGTGATGGCCACATGGCTAGTGGGGACAAAAACCTAATAAACAGGCAGGTGGACACCCACCAGGTGTGGGCTACCGTCCTGTTTATTAACACCTGTTGTGGTATATTTTTCCAAGAGGTTTTACTGATTTCCAGCCCATTCATGGAGACATCAAAAAGTTCCCTGCTTGGGGCCAAGTACCAAGCATCCTGAACTAGGGGAAAGCATGTAGGTCAGACCCACCTTGGTTTTAACTGGAGGGATAAAAGCTCAATATGAGGGATTTTTAAAGAAATATGAGTGTTCAAATTTATTTTCTTTAATATATTGGATTCAGCAAGTGGGATGAGCTTCAGATTTGCCAATAATCCTCCTTCTGCATTTCTCAGTTTCACTTCTCATCCTCTTCCTACTATAAATTATTATTTGTAATGTGCCAACAGTGTACAAGTGGCACGAAAGACATAATCCCTGACACGAACTACTTAACGCTCAAACATCTCTCTCATTCCTACTCCCACTCCTTAGTTCCCCCCCCCCAAGTCATGGTTCATTTGGAGGATGCTTGCAAATGTCATTAATAGTGTTAGAAAAGAAAAAAGGGACAGATAAAGAAAACGAGGAAAGTCTGAACTAAGTAGATCAACCTTTTCTTGTTTTACAAATGAATTTTCGTGGCAGCCCTTGAAACCCTCCGCAATTGTCACAGCGGTAGAGTATCAGAGCGTAGGACAGACTTTAGTTTCATACAGTCTGTTTCAAGGTGTTCCAAAACATAGATCATCTTCAGGCTCCTAATCCAGCGGTTGTGGAGGTAAGCAGGCAAATGTAATAGCCAAAGTTCAGTATCCATATTGCAAAGGGCAATAACCCTGCTGCAGCTATGGACATTGGAATCTACTTTATAGATGCAATGTTGGCCGGGATACCAAAAGCTCCCATCAGCAGAGGGAACTTTTCCATGGAGTTCATTGGACACAGGATCAGAACCTAAAAGAAGCTCCAAAGTGTCCTTTAACTTACCCCTGGACAGACACTAAATTAGGTAGACTGGACCTTAATGTAACCATTCCTATCCAGCATGTGCTTTAGCATTAGTCGTCTATTTCTATGTTCTGTACAGTGCCAGGTACATGACCGGCGCTATATAAATGTTTATAATAATCATCATCATCATCTTGTGACATATATTTACATCAGCCTTTTTTACCACTAGTAATATTTTGAAGGTATATGTTTCACCAGGCAACAGACTGCTAGCATTTTTGACCTTTTAATGTAACATAAAATATTTACCAGCTTTGTTGAGAATCTTACAAAGGCAGCCAGCCCTACAACAGCAAAGCTGGGGACAGTGCTATATAATTTTCTACTGTTTGCTACATATTGAAATTGATAAAATGGAAAGGAGGCAAGAGCAATGCCAATTTGGAAATAAATCCCATTGTCATTTGCAGATTCCATTAAGTGACTGTGAAAGAATAGAGTGGAACTGCATATTTGGGAGAAGGGAGGGCAAGGGGGTATGGAATAATGAGGAAGACACCAGGGAGAATGGGTGGAATTTATTTAGTTATTTAGTTTTATATCCCACCCTATCCCCTGAGGCTCAGGGTGGTTCACAAAAAATACGTATAATACAAATATTAAATACATAATAAAAAACCCATAGAACTAAAAACACCCCCTCACCCACTCTTCAAATCTGTTGCTTCCCATTCAATGCCTGGCCGAATAAAAAGGTCTTACACTGACTCCAGAAGATATTCAAAGTAATTAGGGCTCAGGCGAACCTCCAAGGGAAGGGAGTTCCAAAGCCATGGGGCAGGCACCGAGAATGCCTCTCTGTGGGCCTGAGTCATATGAAACTGGGCCACGGATGGAACCTGCAAGAAGGCACTCTCGGTAGACCTTAAGGGCCATGAAGGGACATAAGGAGAAAGGAGATCCTTCAGATATGTAGGGCCCAAGCCATTTAGGGCTTTAAAGGTCAATACCATCACCTTGACTTGTGACCGGAACGCTATGGGCAGACTCTTAAGCACTGGTGTAATGTGCTCCCGGCAACCCACCCCCATCAAGAGGTGAGTTGCTGCATTCTGCACCAGATGCAGCCCCTGAAAAATCTTCAAGGGCAGCCCCATGTATGACAGGGACTCGGAACACGGATAGGGTGAAGCAGCAAGGAATGGCAGATGGAATGCCATGAGAAACAGGTAGAATGGCAAAGTTCTGAATGAAATAAGTGATTCAAATGAGTGATAGCATGCCATGGGCAGCACTCCTATCATTCTACCTCATTTCCATAGCTGGCTCCCAATCAGTCCACTCTAAGGATGGGCGAACAGATCGCGGTTCGGGTTCGGCCGTTCGGTAAGGCTGCGTTCGGTTCATCCATTTGGTTCGTCAGTTCGGTTAGTTCGCCGGGTTCGGCCGTTCGGTTCGGCCGTTCGGTTCGGGTTCGGCCATTCAGAAAATGTTTTGTTATGGGTGTTTTTGTTGTTTTTTATATGGTTTTTTATTTGGTTTTATATGGTTTTTTTTGTTTTTTATTTGTTTTTTTTGTTTTTATATGGGGTTTTTTAATTTAATTTTTTAATCTAACAGTATATCTATCTATCTACACTAAATCTAACTGCTATTAACTATTCTAAATGCTATGAACTAAATGGATTATCTAATAAGTACACAGGCCTACTCCTACAAACACTAAAACTAAATCACTAACGCTATCTCTATCACTAAGCTAGCTCCTACAACTACTATCCCTAACCTATCTATCTATCTCTCTATATCTATATCTCTCTATCTCTCTATATATGGGAGGGGGGGGAATCACAAACACAAGGTTTCAGTTTAAGGTTTAAGTTTCATTTCAGTACAAAACTGAAATGAAACTTAAAGCAATCTAATAATCCTACTCAACGCCTGCTGTTCAGGAACAGTGACTAGCTCAGAAGGTGTTGGGAAGCGGGGAGGCAGATAGTTTCATTTCTTGCAAGCCTCTCCACCCCTGGTGCCTGGAAGTCTGCTCCTCAGTGACTAGTACTACCCCTCCCTGTCACGTTCGACCTTCCAGTGAACCTTTTTTTGCCACCCGAACGCGATTCGAACTGACCGAACTGTTCGGTCATTTCAACATTCGGAATTGAGTTCAGTTCGGCCAGTTCGTGTTCGAATTTGGTCGTCCGAACAGGTCGAGTTCGGGCTGAACTCCGAACTTCCGAACCGCGTTCGCCCATCCCTAGTCCACTCCCTGTTTCCTCTCTACCAGTTATTCCACCCCTGCTACTGTTTTGTTTCTGTCATTACACACACACTGTATTTTGCACAAATCTGGGTTCACTGTGAAGAGAGTGCAGGCTAGTGAATTAGAGGGGAGGGCTGGGTGTTCTTCCTGAATATACGTCTCTCTCAATACTTCCCTGCCCTTTCCTGATGCATACACTTAAGATATAAGAAGCTGTCTAACTGAGTCAGACCATGGTCCCTCTTAAGCCAGTATTGTCACAAACTGCATGGCAGCAGGGTTTCAAATATGTCTCTCCAGGGTCTCTGACAGAGACCTCACCTAGACGTGCTACCTGAGACCCTCAAGGATCCCCAGCAGAGGCCTCATCAAGGCATGCTACCTCAAGACCCTCCAGGATCCCTGTCAGAGGCCTCACCCAGGCATGCTACCAGAGATCCAGAATCAGAGATGCCAGGGATTGAACTTGGGAACTTATACATTCAAAGCATGCACTCTACCACCTACGCCATGCCACGCCACCCAGTCTCCCTCCCTCCCCCCCCACTTGCTTGCTCACTTGCTCACTCCCTCCCTAGCCTCATTGATGCATGTGCATCACCTGTTTCTAGGGATTGTTCTGCATAAACATACCTCAACCCCTTGTTTCCCCCTCCCAATGAACACTGTTCTTGCACTGCCCAAGTGCCCCGACTGTTGTCTGCGTCCATCAACCTCCTTTCACCATATACATCCTCTCAGTACTCAGCTGTCCCATTTACACCAACCGAAATGAAAAGATACAGGGAAAGGTGGGGGCTGCTACTCCCTCCTTTCCCCAGCTTCAGTGTTTTTCTTTCCACAGTAAAGTTTTCCTTTACTGTGTTCAAAGGCAACTACTAGCACTGCTACCTCCTGTGTTCCATCTCAGGCACTCTCTGCCTACAAATCTGTCTGCCAGAGGTGTATTCCATGGGGCAAGGAAGACCAAGGCCATCATCTTCTCTCAGGGGGAGGGGGGGACAGAAGGTACAATATTCCCTGATCAAGTGTTATCTGAATGAGGCAGTGTTCCAGGAGATCCCGGCACAAATGGCTCCCCAGGGATATAACAGGGACATGAACCAGTCAGTGTCAGCAATGGACCAAGGATTTGCACAGGGGGGTACAAGGAGATTTGGGACAACAACTTTGCCTCTGGCTGTGGAGGACAAACCTCTCCCTACTACGAGCTTCTGGACTGGTTCCTCTGCATGGATGGAGCCATTGTGGCATCCTGCCTGTATGGCTGCACCTTCACCAGGGGCCAGAAGTGGGTTGATATGGCCCCTCCACTTCCTGCTCCCACTGCAACGGCTCCCACTGTAACCACTCCTGCTCACCCCACAGAAGCCATGATCACCGGTGGAGATCCCTCCATTTCCGTCCCCACACCGGAACCAGCAACAGTTGAAAAGAACAGGAGCACCCCGATTCTGACAGTCCACCCCCTAAAGCTCAGCATAGAAATATATATGAATGAATGAACTGAAATGAATAATAAATCTCAAGAGACCGCCTCTGTTTGAGGAGCCATCGGAGATGCTTGTGGAAGGTCCAGAGAACCCAGAGGCCACATTTATAGAGGAGATGGAGGAGAAGAGTAAGTTAATGCACTGGGGGGCAGGCTGCATTTTCACAGCTGTATTATAAGGCTTCTAATTATGTGGGTTTTTTCTTTACTGTGTTCACAGGTGGCCAGGATAGTGCTGGGAAGCAGCAGGATACTCCCCGGGACACAGCAGCACTGGAGGAAAACGGTCTGTGTGGCAAGGCCCCATGGCGGGATGGCAGGCTTGGGGGGGAGTGGGGGTGGAAAACAAAATGGCGGGCATGGAGGGAAGGAGCAAGGACTTGATTTCTGTATATTCTTGATACAAAAATACAAGATCTTGAAGTGGTACATAATAACTTTTTGAGGACATTGGTATCCGTTTCCTCTACAACAGTGAAGGAGGGATGCACTTCTATCAAAGTTAGGATTACTTTGTGTCTGTTATATTACTGGCTGAAACTTAGTAGAGCTGGAGACACGCTGGTTAAGTTGTGGCCATCCGAGCAATACCAGCTTTTAACTACTAATAACGGGTCTTGGCTGGCCAAAATTAGGTCTCTAGTGTTGCAGAATGGTCTAGATTTGAATAGATTGTCATAACTGGATATTCAGGCCGCAAAGATTTTATGTAAACAACACATAGGGGATGTCGCCATGCAGAATGAAATAGGAGTTGTAGGTACTTCAAGATATTCTCCTTTTGGGGGATTATATAAGTTGAGTTTGGGATTTGAGAAATATCTAATTAAATGGAAAGGTTATGATTTAAGAGGTGTGTTTACTAAATTAAGATTTCAGTTAATGGACACGGTTTTTGCGTGGTAGATATGCAAATATCTCAGTGTCCTTTTGAAAATGTATTTGTGGAGATGAAAGTATTGAGGATTTACCTTACTACTTGTTTAAGTGTTGTATTTATGAAAGTCTCCATAAAATGTACTCAAATTTTTTTCTAGAGCGCACTTTAAGCTGGCCGATAAAGTTCAAATTGATATATGCTCTTATTGGATCTAACACTAGAGTTACTAAAGAAATAGCTTTCTTTGCATTAAAAGCTGCAAGACAGTCAAATTTGTGGAAAGCCATTTGTTGGACTGCAAAAGATCAAGACATTTAGTTTTTGTAATTCTGTAAAGAAATTGGACTTTTTATTGTTTTTATTGCCATGTTTTTATTTCTCATGTATATATTGTTTTTTAATGTATTGTTATGGACTTGTTATGGCCTTGTGGCCTCAGCAATAAAGATACATTACTTACTATTCTCTTGATGGTGCTTGATTTTTGTTCTTTCTTCAGTGATCATGAAAGGAGAACTGTGTGCCACTTCAATCCTGCTGTAGAAACCACCCAAGCAGCAACCTATCCCAGATACACATTTCCACTTCCTTTTGTGTGGGCAGACGATCGTTATATTGGGTGGGAAGTGAGGACCATGATATTGGCGGAAAGTGAGGGTGAGGGCTGAAACCCCAGGGTGGGGTGGTCTGAATGAAAGCTTTCCTTGTTGCCTTGCTACAAGTCTGCCACCACAGTGGGCACAGATGGAACCCCCAGCCACAAACACTCAGTGGAACCAGGACCTGCGGGTCCACAACTGGCAGCACAGGGAGGATTTGGTGAGGGTGCTGCTCAGGGAGACCAAGCAGTGGGTGGATGAGATCCAGGATGCTTTGCCGCCACAGCCTGCCCGGACTGCCGACAGAAAGACAGGCTCTAGGCCCACTTCTGGCAGCAGTTGGAGTTCTCAGACAGTGTGCTGGAGAAGGCGAGCAAGGAGACTGTCTCAGTCTCTCCAGACCTCTGGCATGTAGCTGCTGCGAGCACAACTGTTTCTCAGGGGCAGGCAACATTTGCCAACCCCCTTCAGCAGTTCAACTCTGCAGAGAAACCACCTGAGGCCTCTCTGCCCAGAGCTCATGCAGGTCAACCCGCCCTGGTCCAGGCACGCCTCCCCTTCCACCAGCAAATCCAACACACTGCCTCCTCCCACTCCTCCTCAACCTCCACAGGCAGATCTGTGGGGGGAGGAGGAGAATGTTGCCCCACCATTACCCCACCCAAGCAAGCATGCCCAGCTGCACCAAAAAGGGGAAGGCGCAGGAAGAATATTTTGTTAAAAATACATTTCCCCCCCCCCAAAAGTACTTTGTCATATAGTAAAGCTAAATAAAAGTTAAATTGATATGTTAATTGTTTAATAAAGTCATTATATATTTCTCAATTCATGGCTTCCATGCCTATTCTGGGAAAGGCAGGAAGTTTGGAAGAGTGGGGGCAGTATAGCATTGAGAGGGGTTTGAAGGGAAGGGAGGTGGTGGGTGCACCAAAAACAGGGGGTGGGGGACTCCTCTGGCCATGTACTTGCATGTGAGGGTGAGGGTGAGACATCAGGGACTGTGGAGAAGGACAGTATGGCAGAGCGATATGCAGCTTAGGGGGCTGGGGGTTGGAAGCACTTGAACCTGAGGGTGGGGGGAGGGGGCCTAGGAGCCAGCAGAACACCTGTGCCTCTACACTTCATATTGCTATTCCCAGACCTGGCCAGCCTGTGAATGCCAATAAGAAAAAGCAGGGGTTCATGCTTGCAGCTGGCTAGCCTGAGAGTAGAAAGGGCAGGAAATAGCAAGGGCTGGAAAGTGGGGCCTCAGGAGGGAAAGTACATTGACACATGGGAAACAATTCTAAAGGCTTTACTGAACATTTTTAAAGGTTTTATTTATGATCAGTAAACTGTCGCTTACGGTTGGGTGTTTGTGCTAGCAATTTGGTTTATGTGGCGGCACAAGGTATCCCAGATCTCTTGGCTATGCACTGCTCTTTTCAGTTCAGCTGGTCCTGTGGCTCACCGGAGCTAACTGCGGGTGGATTCTCCAGCGCGGCCCTGTCCGTCTCATAGATGTTGTGGTGAACACAGGCAATGGTGGTTAGCAGGGGAACGGTTTCCAGCTGGAAACTGATCCTGGCTGTGATTGCTCTCCGGTGCTGCTTCAAAAGCCTAAAAGCCCTTTTGACAAAAGAGCAGGTGGTGCTGAGCTGCCTGTTGAAGTGCCTTTGCTCCCAGGCAATAACCTGCAGGCATGGGTGTAAGTTTAAGCCTTCATAACCCCGGGCTTCAGTAGGTAGGCAAAGTTCCCCAGAACAACAGGCTGCTTGACAACTATGGGCGTCTTTAGACATAACAAAGACTGGGTGTCAAAACCCCTAAGCATGTGTTTGGCCATTGTGTGTAAGACCATCCCAACACCAAATTAGCAACCTGCTGAACACGCAGTGTGAACACCATTGCATCACAAGAATAATTTGCGTGTTTTAGCTGAATACATGGCCAATGTTGTGCCTAATGATATCACATGGCATGTTAGCAGGTACAACATGGGGAATGAGACGGCAGTGCTTACAGGCTGAGATCGGGTGGCGAGCAAAACATTGATTTCCCCCAAGATAGGCTGTGTGTCTAAGCAGCGCCACACGGTAAACACAGGGCCAAAACGGTGTTCATATCAAGGTCAAAACACACATTCAGACACCCGTTGGTGTTATGTCTAAAGACACCCTATATATTGTCCATGCAGACTAGGGTTTTTGACCGCCGCCACACACTGAGCTGAGGACTTTAATGTATTGTCAATAATGAACCCAACATCCTTCTCCTGTGTGGTAACTCCTAATTTAGAACCCAACATTGTATACATATAGTTTGGATTATTTTCCTCTACGTGCATCACTTTGCACTTTTCAACGTTATGGGTGTTTTCAGACCAGACACTCCCCACCCACTATACATGTTGCGGGGCTCCCATAGGGCAACACTGCAGCCCTGCAACATGTATAGTGTGTGGGTAGTGGGTGGAGAGTGTCTTGTCTGAAAAAGCCCTATATTTCATCTGCCATTTAGATGCCCAGTTGCTCAGTCTTGCAAGAGAACCCTGCCATTCTTCACAGTCCGCTTGGGTTTGAATGACCTTGAATAACTTTGTGTCATCTGCAAATTTGATCACTAATGGAGGCTGGACCTTCCCTGCCATTTTTCTTCATCACTGCCCTGATGACAGTGAAAGGATACCTGCAGGGCCACCAGGAGTGCCTCGACTGGATAGTGGAGCTGAATCTCTGAGGGGTAACAAGCGACTGGGGTTACAGGGAATGTGAAGCACTGATGGGAGAGCTTCTTGCCCTATATGAGGTTTGGACAAGTAGAGAAGCCCTGGCAGGTGGGAATTTCAACCCCAACTGTATGATGCTGCTGAAGATGCTGGAGAATGGGTACAAGAGGCATATGTTTGACTGGGGAGGTTTATGCAAATCATGAGGGGATTTCCATCCCCATGATGAGTGAGACTCCAATCAAACTGTGTGCTGCTACCTGCCTGTAAGCCATGAACTGTGTTGTGAGCCATGTATGCGAGACACCGGGCTGAGAACATGATTGCTTGGACTGATGGCTTTTGCTCTGAAGTTTTACTTCATTTTCAGTTTTCACTATAGGTGCTCGATAAAGTATGCAATTTGCTCAATCAACTCAGCATTGTGTGCAAAGCAAAAGGTTACTTCCAGCTGCCAAGTGGTGGCAGGTGTAAACCCAGGTATGCAGTTCTGTGGGTGGGCGGGGAATGGATAGCAGACACTGGGCCCACCTGTTAGGTTTTGCTTTCGCCGCTGCCAAGGCTAGCCCGCAGGGGGACAGGACCCAGGCCGCACGGCACGGAGGACCTCGGGGGATACCCCAAGAAAGGGAATCCCCCTCTCTGACGCGGGAGTCACGGCACCGGCAGACAGGCCAGTCCCGGGCGCCGCTGTAGAGACACAAGGGCAGCCCCAACAACATGCAGCTGAGACTGACAGGGCGGGGCCACCCACCGCGCTGCGCCGCTCCACGCAGCGGCGCAGGCGGGGCTGCCAATACTTAAGGGCTGAGGAACACAGCGTTGCTGGAGATCAGCAACACTGTGAGACTGGCCCTTGTGTGGAGAGAAGCGAGGATTGTTGAATTCCTTGTTGGAGAGTGAAAGTGAGTGTGCCTGAGAGAGTGGGGGTGAGTGTGAAACTATATCTGTGGAAGGAACTGAGTGACAGGGAGAAGTGGGTGTGGTTGGATCTGGGTGAAGATTGAGTGGGTGGTGTGTGTGCCCCTTGCTTCCCCCTACAGGGTCTGGGCCCCCTCCTTCCTCTATTCCTGGGGTATATGGATCTCGGGTTCCTCCCTTCCCTGTCCCAGGCCTGATTTTCCCCCATCCTGCACTAATCCCTTGCACTTTGTTTCCCCCCTGGAGAGTTCGCTGAATGCCTGGTGTAGCGAGTGAGAGTACGCGGAGTGGGAGAAGCTTCACGAGTGGATGGGCTTCACTCAGGGCCTTGCTGTCGCTCCTCCCCTATGATGATCTGGCCCTTTCCCATTTGGGAAACATAGGGCCACCCAAGATCCTGAGGAGTTGTTTTTCCACATCTAGAAGAGCGGAGCCCACGGGTGCAGCAGTGAGTGGGGTGAGTGCGTGCCGTGTTAGTGTGCTGGGTCCACGTTACCCCATTACCTTCCCCAACCCTAACACTGCCTCCCAGAGTCATAATAGTCCAGAAGAAAGAAACAGCTTCCCACAGTTTACTGCAGCTGCGAGTCATGACAGGGAGTAGGATACTGGGATGAGGGGTTGGTGGGAGAAGGGTGGCAGGGAAGAACACTGGCCCATGTATTAGGTTTGTCATGTTAAACCTGTGAGAGGGGGCTGCCCGAATGCACAAGAAATAAACCTCATTTACTAGGCTCTACAAACTAAACGTGTTTGTCAGCGCATCGGGAATGAGACAAGAACAACGTTAATGGATTTAAATGGCCGCACTCTTTATTCAAATCAGAATTGCAAATTAGGTCGGTGGGGGTAATTGCCCTATGGCAATTCAGGTCCAGTGCCACTAAACATAACTGTTTAACCATAACAACAGAATGGGGGAGGCTTGGATGTGCCCTCCAATGCCATCCCCGATGATTACCTCAAACGTCTCCCCTTGGGCCTTGACTAACTGCCTACGCCAGAGGGGACTGTGTCCTTTCGGACAGAAGTAAGGAATTTTGAGGTACTGCCAACTTGGGGACCGTGCTTGTCCCTACCCGCCTTTGCTGTACACCCCTCCCCAGGAGGCTAACCCTGGTGCTGGCCGTGCCCTGCCAATGCACATGATGTTGCCTCCCCATCTCTTAGGGAGATGACTCCTCAGACTATTTAATCTTAACCACAACTCAGTACAGCACTGGACCCCTGCAAGAGTGTGACAAAACAACCACATAACTGGTAACGAACCCATCCCTCAATTCCTGACTTCCTAACCAAAGATCAGCCCAATTATATTAGAGACACTGCGAGGAAGGCAAAAAACAAGAACTCTTATGGTCCAATGTAGTGTTCCTGCAAAAATTCCTTCCTGGTCCCAGAATGGCGGCCGGATAATACCCGCAGTGCTCCTTGGGAGGGAGGGTTGGGGCTTGCTCTTACAACTCCAGGCTCTGACTGAGCCAAAGAGGGCGCAGCGGGCAGGAAGGCCCCACCCAATATCCACTCAGAAAGAGGAGGGGCCCCCAAGCCCATTCCCGCCATTGGCTAGAGCCCCTTTGTTGCTGGGCAACCCTGGCCATGCCGCCGTTCCCCCAGCCACGACCCGGCTGTCTGCCCAGCAACCTGTCCCGCCGGCGGCCAGCTTGCTGTGGGGGGAAGGGAGCACGGCCATTCCTCCTTGTCCCCTTCCTCACAGGAGTGCGACAAGAGTCCCTGGTGACCGCCTGTAGGCTGGCCGAAGGGCTGTGTGGGGGCTACACGGACCAAACCCAGACTCCAGCAGGCTATTGTCTCATTTGTTAACACCCATATGAGTTTTTTCACATGCTGAATAAACATGCTAACCACTTGTGATTCCAGTGCCTAAAGACTATTTAACACACACTTAAAGTACTGTTCTCTTAAAAATTGTTTCACAGAATGAATGGATGGTTATACAATGAGTAAAACTTGAGGGAAAGGATGCAACATATAGAAATTTCATTAAAACTAAAAGATTCTTAAAATAAACCCTGTTTACATTTTTCCCCACAGAAGAAAATGACTTAGGGCATTTTTGCTGCTTTAAAAACAAAAGAGCAGTTTTCCTTTTAAATCAGCCTCACTGTTGTTGCTTTCTTTCATTTTCTCTTTTAGTTTAATCATATATTATGCTGAACCATTTTGAAAGCTATAGCTTCCATTTTAAAGTCATATCACATTATCTGGACAGGAATTTGAAAAGGTCATTGTTAGAAAACAAAATGTAAAATAAATCTGAAAATAAGGCAGTTCCAGTACTAAATAGCTGTAGAGTATTGATGTTTAATTATACTTTTTGAAATGTACTGGAAATATAATTCAAGCTACTGATAAATCAACATTGTTTATAATAGATTAAATTGCAATCAGTCTTAAGCAATTTGCACTAATCATAGGGAACCCATTGTAAATTAATGTATTAAGGGCTGGATCCAACATCCATTAAAGTCAACGTACAGGGTTGTGTAAGAGTCCTTGAACAACATGATCCCAAAGCCATTTGGCATTGGTACTAGCCTTCTGTGCTGATGAGAATCCTTCATTTCAGTGTAACTGGTGTTGGTGCAAAGGGCTAGTGTTGGCACCAGACAGTTTAAGTAGTACCTATAGACTAACCCCAGCTAATGAAACTATCTGTGCCTATTGCTGCCATTCATATTGCAAAGTCTTCCATATCACAGACAAAGAGTAGTGTATGAGGTTGCAATTCCTGTGGCACTTTCTGCATATGCCATTATGATTAAGTAAATGGCCGCAGCCGAAAGCAAACAGAGGCTGGGGGAGAGGTATATACTGGGTAATTTCAGACGTTACAATACCATGGTCACCCACAGTGAATCCCCTGTGGTGGCCGTTCATACCATAACGTCTGTTGGGATTCTCGCCAGATGTTCACTCCAGTGAATACCTGGCGGGAATCACATTGACCATGCTTTCAGATCTCCGACTCAGAGATATTTATTAAAGATCATTCATATCTTGTTTCAGGAACTGCGGGTCCTGAAGTAAGAGGGGCGACGGTTGGAGCGATGGTGGTGTCAATCCCGAGCTGAAGCCGACAGATTGTGACATAGAGCTAGTTTACGAGCCTATGCCGTGGCTATGCGAACAGCAAAGAGGGAGTTTTTTGCTGCCCTCATAGCGTCTGCAAGATTCCATCCAGCAGAGCTGTTCCAGGTGGTACGGGGGCTGGTCATTCCGACCTCCCTCAACCCGGGGGTTGAGTCATCTTCCGCCCATTGTGACCTTTTTGCGGATTATTTTGTGGAGAAAATTGCTCATATTCATCAAGACCTCGATGCTGCATAATGCTGCATTATGCTCCACTTAATGCAGTGGAGGAGGGAGAGGTTGTAGAAGCCCTGACTTGTCCGATTTTATGAGATCACTTTCAATCAGTGACACCCACTGATGTGGTGGAGGTGCTGGGGGCTGTTCGAGCCACTTCTTGTGAATAAGATCCATGACCATCCTGGCTGATTAAGAGCTGCCAGGAGACAATAGGGATGTTGCTGGCTGGGGTGGTCAACGTCTCCCTACAGGAGGGCAGAGTGCCAAGCTGTCTCAAATAGGCGGTGGTATAGCCTCTGCTCAAGAAACCATCACTTGACTTTGACTCCCCTGCCAGCTATCGGCCTGTCTCTAACCTTCCCTTTTTAGGGAAGGTTATTGAATGGGTAGTGGCGCAGCAGCTCCAAGAGCATCTCGATCGTGTCAGTTATCTGGATCCCTCTCAGTCTGGCTTTCGTCCAGGGCATGGCACTAAGACAGCACTGGTGGCTTTGGTCGATGATCTGCGCTGTGAAAAGGATAAGGTTAGATCGACCCTTTTAGTCCTATTATATCTGTCGGCTGCATTTGATACCGTTGACCATGAGATGTTGGTGACGCGCCTGCGGGACAGTGCGGCGGTGGGCGGGATCATTCTTGAATAGTTCCGCTCATTCCTGACAGGAAGAACTCAGTGGGTGGTGCTCGGTGATAATTTTTCATCACACCGAGACCTCTCGTGTGTGGTCCCAAAGGGTTCAGTTTTGTCCCCTCTCCTGTTCAACATGTATATGCAGCCGCTTGGCGAGGTGATCAGGGGCTACGGGGTGAGGTGTCATCAGTATGCGAATCACACCGAGACCTCTCGTGTGTGGTCCCAAAGGGTTCAGTTTTGTACCCTCTCCTGTTCAACATGTATATGCAGCCGCTTGGCGAGGTGATCAGGGGCTACGGGGTGAGGTGTCATCAGTATGCGAATTACACCCAACTGCATCTCTCATTTTCAACCGATCCAGGCCCGGCTGTCTCGGTGCTTACAACTGTGGGAGACTGGATGAGAGCTAATCGACTGCGACTGAATCCTGACAAGACGGAGGTGATTAGTGGGTAAGTCGATGGAGATGACAGCCCCCTCAATTGAGGAGGTTTGTCCTCCACTGACTTCCCAGATTTGGAACCTGGGGGTGCTCCTCGATGTGCAGCTCTGCCTGGATCTCCAGGTGGAGGCTGTGGCGAGGGGTGCTTTCCACCAGTTACATCTGGTGCGGCGGCTTCGGCTGCTGGTGTCAGTTTCGGATCTGGCCATGATCATCCATGCTTTTATTACCTCTCGGTTAGACTACTGTAACGTGCTCTATGTGGGGCTATCTATGGTGATGGCTCGGAAGCTGTAGCTGGTGCAGAATGCAGTGGCCCGGCTCCTGGTGGGGCTGGGCTGCCGGGAGCACATTACACCAGTGCTCCGATTTCTGCACTGGCTGCCACTAGTCTTCCGGGCCCAATTCAAAGTGTTGGTTTTAACCTATAAAGCCTTACACAGCCTGGGCCCTGCCTATCTGCGAGACCGCCTCACTCTCCAGATTATAGATCGGCCTCTGCGGTCGGCCAGGGTCGCCATGTTGGAGGTCCCCCGGGGGGCCACGCAGGACGGTGTTCTCGGTGGCCGTGCTGCAGCTGTGGAACTCCCTCCCGGTGTGGGCCTGGTTGGCCCCAGACCGCCCGGCTTTCTGCAAGAACTGTAAGACCTGGCTGTTCTGTCAGGCTTTTGGCGAGGGAGAGGGGCAGGGTTGGGTGCAGTTGGGGGGGTTGTGTGTCCCCCCCCCGCTTTTGTTTATTATGTTTTTAAATGTTTTAATTGTTTTATATTATATTTGTATATTGTATTTTGTTACTGTTAGCTGCTCTGGGCTACTGTGAGGTAGGAAGAGCGGGATACAAATATGGTTAAATAAATAAATAAAATATTGCATTAGTAAATGTATTGTAAAAATAAGTCTTAGCAATATGGTGGCTCACTGCAGCAGTCCCTCATGTAGATTATAGTTAAATGTGTAGATTAGAGCTGTTGTGTTGTGCCATGTTAATTGTATCAAGCATGAATTCAGCAGCTCCAACTGTGTCCTATGTAGTGGCTTGATCCAAGTTTCAGGTCCAAAAAGCATGACTTCCTTGGCAATGTTACATTCGAAAGCATGGACAAGTGTTAGCTAGCTTCCAACACAACTCGTTAAATGGATATATCTTGGTCCCCTCTCTATTGATCTCCATTCTTGCAGTGTGACCAGTCTTCAGGCATATAACAGTGGATGTTATTTTCTGATTATAGTAGATTACAGTAACACAGATTAGAATTGTTGTTCTGTGAATCACACAAAGGAACTTCAGCAAAGGTGTAGCTAGGTTGGAATAGGCCCTCATGCGGAAGATGAAATCTCTCCACATACCAGCCAGGGGCGGCCATCCTAGCTACAATATATGTGCAGGGTCTGTGCGTGGGGCCCCAGAGTTGTGGGCACTGGTGCAGCTGGACTTCTTGCACATATTATAACTACGCCCCTAAATGTCATCTCTTTCACAAAGCCTTATCATATACGTCGTATCATCATTGATAACTGATAAATATTAGGGGAGCTATGAGACCATGCATAGCTTGGGCAAGAAGCAAGCAAAGAAATCTGAGAACAGAAATAAAGTGAAACATTACTTTTATGGAGAGAGGCTATTTTGGAAGGGTGTGTGTGAATGTTTTAGCATGAAATATATGTTCTAAAACAGGTGAAGAACCAAATCTGACCCTGGGCTGTTTTATTATTCAATCTCGTTCCAATTCCTGGACCTGTCACATGGCTCCAGCCAGGGCTGGCCTTAGCACAGGGTGACCTGGGGTGACTGCCCCGGTAGGGTTGTCTCCTATGCAAATTTTTAAGGAACACTTATGAAAAATACATGTTGCAGCGCCTGCATTGCACTGCTGTAGGCACCAATGCAGGCCCTGCAACATGTATTTTTCATAACTGTTCCTTACAAATTTGCATAGGTGGCAATGCTAGCCCTGGGCCCCACTATTTTCTCTACTTCTGGGGGACCTTCAATGGCCCCCATTTTCACCAGGGCAGGGTGCAGGGCCTCCACTCCCTCTCACACAGGGCCCCAAACATGACCATCTTATGGGGCCCCAAGGAGGGTGTCCCTAAGCGTATGTGTGCATGTGGAGTCATGGGAGAAGGGGAGGGACAACCAGAGTCCCCACATTTTATCTTCACCCTGGGCCCTGCAAATTCTCAGGCTGGCCTTGGTTCCAGCCTCTACCCTCAAGCACTGAGACTGAGCTCAGGGGGAGGGTGCAGAGAGAAAAGCATGCACTCAGGACGAGGGGATGGATCCATGGTATAGATCAGGGGTAGGGAATCTTTTCCCTCCAGGGGGCCACTATGAAAGCTTGCACAAGCTCCGAGGGCCGTAGAGAAGTTGGGGTGGGGGTGTTTAAGGGACGCACTCAAGGAAAGGAGGGACCAAATCATGGATCTGTACCATGGAACTGTCTCCTATCCTTGTTTGCACGACCTCATCTCTGCTCCCTTCCCTTGAGCTCAGTTTTTCAGTGACTGGAGGTAAGAACTGAATCCAAGGGCCCGATCCAGGAAGTGGAAAGGGGCCACATAAAATCTTGCCATGCGCTGCATTTGGTCACCGGGCCTGAGATTCCCCACCCCGGGTACAGATCTATGGTTTGAAACCTCCCCTTCATCCCCCCACCTGAGCACCCTCCTTCAGCACCCCTTAACTCCAATTCATATCCAGACTGGTGAGCTTGTATTAATTTTGAAAGTGGTCAATGGGAGGGAATCCCTACTCTAAAAGGTGTGCATGTGTTGGTTTGAGATGGGTAGTACTTCATGATGCACTCTGTCATTTCTGAGAGAAAACACTGGTGTTTGTGTACCCTGTTGTAATATTTGTTGTGACAGCTAAATCAGTCAGTCTGAGAACCTAGTTCATGTTTACAGCTAACATGTTGCCTGATTCTGGGATCTGAGTGTCTCAGATGTCTTCAACGCTTCCACCTCTGGAAATGTTACAAAAACTCTTCCAACGGCAAAGATGGGGATGTGATACTCTGGGAGTAATAACACTACTTTGCATTTCTGTAATGACTTGCAATTGACTATTAGCACTCTGCAGACAGACTTGGGGTATTTGCAGACGTTACGAGAGCACGCTCAACCACAGTGAACCACAGTTAATCCCGCGGTGGGGCCAAAGCGCCCTGAACGTCTGTTCAGCAGCCGCCAGATGTTCACCACAGTCAATACCCACATGGGGTCAAAATCAGCCTCGCTTCCGGAGCTCCCCGCCGGACCATCTCCGAAAGCGTGGTCAAAGAGATTCCCGACAGGAACCAACAAAAAGTAACGTCTGGCCGGCAACCACCGGCCAGAATCCAAGGAAATGATTCCCAGCCAGGGACAAAGCACGCAGCATCGCTGCCAGGCAACGAGCAACAACACAGGCCGGGGAGGGAGATTTAAAGGGCACATAGCAGCAGGGGGACGGGGCGGGATGGAGTGAGGCAGAAGGGAGAGGTGAGCGGAAGGTGAGAGAGTAAGGGAGGAGGAGGTGGAGGAGGCAGCAGTAGAGGCGTGGATGGGGGAGGAGGCAGTCGTGCTGCACCTGGAGGCGGTGGAGGGACAGCAGCAGCAGCAGCAGCTGGGACGGCTGACCCAGTGCCTTCTGGGTGTTTTGACCACGGCCAGGAATCGGCGCCACGTCTGTTGCTCTGCCCCAGCCCGTGATCTGCCGGCCCGATTCACTGCTGTGGTCCCAGTCCCGTCACGTCTGTTCGGGGCTTTTTTTGACCATGGGGGTGGTTGTTCGGTTCACCCCCGCCGGGAATTCACTGTGGTGAATCAGGACCACGTAACGTCTGAAATCACCCATTAATGACTCAAACTCAATAGCATACCTGTGAAGTAAACATAATTATTTGCATTTCGCAGACAGAGACACTGAAGCACAGAGAAGCAAATTTGTGTGTCCTATGTCCCACAGTGAGTCAATGGCAGAACTGTGAATAAAAGTCAGATTTCCTGATTCTCAGTCCTGCTGTATAGTTTAACCACAAAGCCCAACAATTAAGCAGGGAAGGCTGTTGGCTAGCAAATTATCTAGTTCAACTTCAGAGAAGCTTGCTATCAGGCCTGTTCTATTTCCTATTCTCACACAAACCTCACCTGTTTAACTTTGCTTTCCTACAGTCAATAAGCCAAAATAAACCAAAATCATATGTGGGGAACAAGGAAACGTAAACATACAGTGTTTGTCATTTTAAACTTACAAGTCATTCAGGTAGTATAGTGAAGAGAGCAGCGTAAAAAAAACAACTCAGGCAGACAGATAGACTTCTTCTTGTGAAGTTCCCAGAGAGACAAAACTCACGGTCAAAATACAAAGCCCCAGCACAATACAAAGAACATAAAGCAAGACACCCAGTCAACACTGAAGAGTCACAATTCCAACTCAAGATTTCAAAGATAATTGCTTTAAAACCAGACAATGTTGATGCCTGTTCCAACAGATCAGGAAATTTACACCATCTGTTTGGGATTAGCTCTATCCGCTGCCTTCGTATAGCTTTCTGGCATCAGGTGCTATTCAGTGTCAGACAGTACTGTTTGGGATGTGATATTTAAAGAAAATAGTTGCAACTGTAGCACCAGGTTTTTATAGATATGTCTTTAAAAGGATCCTCTTTCATCACTGCTTTAGGTGCCTGTCCTGAATGCTGTGCAGCTGGACAAAACAACTGCATTTGGTGCAGTGTATAGCACTTTCCAGAAGTCCAGAGCAAAGGAAGGTCTAAGGAAGCCACCTTCCATCTTCTCAGCTGCTCTTATCTCTAGTTCTGTTTCTAAGGTCAGTAAAATATACCAAAACGATTATGCAGGAGCTAACTCTAAGGGATTATGGTATTTGTCAGAGTAATAACAGTGAATTCAATATGTGTAAATCTCTTCTCCCTATGCAATGCATTCGTGCTCTTGGATACCAGTGGGACTTTGATAGGGATTGTTTGGTTGGCAGCTTGTCTTTTGGGGCAGTTTTCAGCTGATATACGAGAGACAAATTTCCTAGAAATCTAAGAGTTACTGGGGAAGTCACCTCTGCACTGCAGATCTTTTGCAGTAATTAAAGCAGAACAAAGGGTTCAGAAGGCACCCTAGACTAGAGAATGCCCTGAAACAGTATCCCCTCTGTGGGAGCTATAGAACTGCCTGGGTGACTTGATGGGTGAACTCACACATAACTCTGCTAAGTCATGTCCATCGGGCCCCAGAAGCTGCATAATCAGCCCTGAATGATTGTGTGTGTGAGTGAGACACTCCGAGTTCCAGCCCTGCTTTAAACTCGGATCTGACAAATACATCAGATGTAAACGTCAGATCTGAGTTTAAAGTGGGGCTAGAAATTGGAGTGCCTTGCTCACATGCATCTAGGGCTGTTTACACAGCTTCCAGGCGGACATCCGAGTTAGCAGAGAGTTACATGTAATTGATTGATTGATTGATTGATTATTTATTGGTCAAAATTAAACTTAACAGACCAGGCGTGACAAAGCCATTGCCTCAAAGTACAAAAATATAGAGCTAATTAAAAGCACCGTACTTAACACTTATCTTAACAAATAGAATATAATTAAAAATAGATAAAGAATAATTAAATAGTTGGATAAGATAAATAAAATATATAATAGCTACAATTAGGATAAACTCTCAATATCACAGGGCAGAATCTGTTCCAAACCAGTTCCCAACAATTGCATGAATAAATACACTCATATTAACCTATTGATCAATGAAAAGAGGTGTAATCTTGAAAGTCCAAAAAAGCAACACGAATCTTGATGGCTTTACACAGGAATTGAGCTATATTTTTCAAAAGGGCACAGTCCTTAGCTGACATGAAAATCTGAAAAAGCTCAGAATTAACTCGTCCTGGATATTTATCCAAATAAGGTTGCAGCAATTGTTGTCTTAAATTAGCATACAAGTGGCATTCAAACATAATATGGGCCAACGTCTCAATCTGCTCATGATCAAACAGGCAAAGACATTCTTCAGTGGGTATTTTGTCCATACAAACCTCAAAAACTTTGGTCGGAAAAACATTCAGACGAGCCATAAATAAGCTCCGTCCAAAAACAGAGGGCAAATCTAAATTCCAATAAGGAGTCATATCCCCCTCGGCAGGTAATAGCTCCAAGTAATTACCCAAGGAATGTAAATTCCTAATCTGGACAATGTCGTCCTGCTGTACAACATCATTTGTCCTTGCAAAAAGTTCACTTTTAACCGCTCTACCACCTTTTGAGGCAAAATAACCAGCCAAAAAGCCCAGATGGAAAATTCTTTCCCTCATCTTGCCTCTCCTACATGTAACTGAGCAAGGCTTGAGGAGGGGTCCGTGGCCGCTGAGTGACATGGCTGTGGAGCACCCATGCACATGGAGTGAGCAGAGAGTGATTCTAGCTCCCAAGGTGGCCACTGCACCCACTCAGGCAGCCTCCACACCCCTGCTACCACGGACTGACCTTGCAAACAACTCATATGAGTTGCCGTTCTCCCACCCAATTGCCCACCCTCTGTCATGACACACAGCTCCAGACACCATGGGAATAGCTGCAGCAGCTAGTAACCCCTTCCTGCCCAGTCGCTGGCAATCCCAGCCAACAATGGAGGTGCATACTGGGCGTGACACACAGGAAGCTGCTTTCTGAGCTGCTGTACTCCATGGTGTTGGCTCTTCTCTTGTGCACTGCAGGGGGTAGGAGGGTGGTTGTGCTTTGAGCCAACGCAGTGTTGTATTTTGTGTGCCTGTCCTTTAAGGGCTTCCAGAGGATTGCGGGTGGGACATGGGTGGCGGCTAGGCTGTGGACATGTCTGCTGGCATGGGTGACCACCCCAGTTCATATGGCCCGGGGATGCGGGGGTGCTCATTGCCACACAGTTTTTTGTCTTGCCCTGCACGGGGCACTCTGGATTTTTTGGCAGTGCCCCAGAAATGGCCATGAGTGGGTACTGCGTGGCTCATGGGAGTGCACATCCCCCACTCCACCTTCAGACAGGCATTAGATGAGTGGTTACTAGGTGGCCATACGTGGTAGCATCTCGTTTAAAGACACCCTCTAGATGAACACGTCTCCACTGAAGTCAAGGAGAGTTTTTCCTTTGACTTCAGTACAGCCAGGATTTCACCCTAAGTCATGGCAGGGTTTCTGCAATATGCTTATAACGGTGGTGGGGAGGGGTGACACTCTCTTTAGATGCTGACACTCTATTTAGAGCACGGTAGTCTAACACCATATGCCATTTCCCATTAGGTTTAGGCACTGGGTATACTGGAGTATTCATGGTGCTATACTGTTTAATGAGTGCTCCTTGTGCAATTAAATCATTAATTACCTTTTGAATATCATCAATTGCAGCTTTATTGATAGGATATTGCTTTTGAGGCTTTGGCTGAGTTTTAACTGACAAATCATGAGGCTGTATTTTTCTATGGCCAATTTGATTATCAATTTGCTGAAAATATGGTTTCAGAAAGTATAGAATATCTCTCAATTTTGTTTTCTCATTTTTAGCACAATCAGCTAATGCAAGTTGCTCTTTAATCTGCTCACTCCTATTGTCTTGGTTTTGAATAAAATTCACTGAACCTATCGGAAACAAATCCTTAACTCTTTCATGAGCTATGACAAGATTATGTTTTGTAAAATCACATATTGCAAATTCAGTCTCCAAACATTGTCCTGCTATCTGAACAGGTAATTTTACAAGAGGTACAAATCTCTCTTCTAAAAAATAAGATTCTAGTATACACAGGGCCCCGAGGGAAACGCAGGTCTGCGATTCGCAGATTTCCCGCGGAATTCCCCTCCCCCCGCAGAATCTCCTGCCCCGCTTACCCCAGCGCAGAATTTGTAGCCTGCGCTGGGGAGACGTGGGACAGGAGATTCCACAGGGGGAGGGGAATTACCAAACTCTCAGGACTTCCCCTCCCCAGCCTGCAGGGCTTGCCTCCCCCCGGTTAAAAAAATTAATTTACTTAGCCGGCAGCAGCTGCTCCAGTGCGCTCGTCCCCATTCAGCTCCTGGCCTCTTCCTGGCCCCTCCCAACAGGGCCTCCCAGAGCAGCGCAGCCAGATGACATCATCCAGCTGCGTCGCCCTGAAAGACCCTGTTGGGAGGAACCAGGAAGAGGCCAGGAGCTGAATGGGGAAGAGCGCATGGAAGTAGCTGC
>QEPC01006888.1:1903176-2006611 GCA_003113815.1 Sphenodon punctatus
GGGGTTAGGAGCTGTGCCCTCTGCTTTGCCATGTGTTTGGGGGGGTTGCCTGATATTTGAAATACCCATACACAGAAAAAATTATAAGCAGATTTTTTTATTCATTGGTACAAGGAAATGGATCACCAATTTTGCTAGACTTGTTTTGTAACTTTATTGGGTCACAGAATTTTCAATTTGGGGTCGCAGAATTTTCAATTTGGGGTCGCAGAATTTTCAATTTGGGGTCACAGAATTTTCAATTTGTGGTCGCAGAATTTTGGAAAAAAAATTGCAGAAGAATCGGGGCCCTTTAGTTTTATATACATGCGGCAAACATATAGATTGAACACAAGATTGATTAGCTCCTGTGTCTATTAGGGCAGCGAAAGTCTTATTTGCTATTTCTACAGAAACCATAGGAAATTCAAGGCTGACCTGAGCTTGCATGCTCTCTGCCATCCTGTGTCACAGAGGGAGTTTCTGAACTTTTCTGTGAGAATGTTTGTTGTTGATCAGAGTCTTTAGGGGGCTGATAATTCCCTTTTTTGTTAAAACCCCGCTTGTTTTCCTTGTATCCACCTCTGGAGTTAAAATCTTGCTTTGATTTATCAAAGTCTCTATGGGGAAATTGTGATCCTTTTCTCAGATCATATGCAGCTTTATCTTCTGGATTTTCAGAATCCTGGTTTTTCTGAGCTTGGAACTGCTTTCTATTTGAGCTTTGATTCTTCTCTCCTTTGCCTCTATAATTTGGCTGGAAATTTTGAGAAGCAAATTTATTTTTAGAATGAATATTTGAGGGAGATTTCTTAGATTTAGAATTATTCTGCAGAAGCCTTTAAGGATTCCCCAGATTAAATCATGATTAGGGAAGAATTTCATTCCAACCCCATAGGCCCTTACAATGCCTTGTTCTTGGGTTACTTTATCTAGAATTTCATTTAAGTCTGCTATTGCTACTTGCCCATGAGTTTTTACATATAAATTAGCAAGTACACTTTCCCAATCATTGCTTTCCTGCTCTGTTAGAGATGCAGAAGCTGGAACTAAGGAGTTAACTAGCCTCATCTTCTGGAATGGAGTTGCCGTAAGAGTGACAGCTTCCAAAGCAGACAAATGAGATTCAAACCACATAGGAATTTCTTTAACATCCTTTGGAGTAGGTCCAGTTACAGCTCTTATATTAGTTATGTTTAAACCAGGGATTTCAGCTGGGTGTATTCCTGGCACATTAGGTTGCCTACCAGGAAGATCCCTTGCATATTCTCTCAGATTTAAATATTGGGTGATTTCAGATGTGACGGGGTGAATATTCACCCCACCATGACCACAGTCAAATGTGGGCCGTGGTGAACTGTGGTGCACGTCTGTTTGCTCACATCCAGGTGCTCACCACAGTCAACCACGGGCCGCGTTTGCATTGACCACGCTTCGTTACCTCTCACCACCCGGAGGTAATGAAGCGTGGTCAACGGCCACCATGGCCGTGGTGAAAGGTTCATCACGTCGGACGGGTGGTGCGGCCGGATAGGCCGCAATTCCTGCCTGTCGCGCTGGGGAGGTGGGCCGACGGCGGCACTGGGGGGCGGGGCCGTGCGGCCACATGTAATGCCGCACAGCCCCACCCCCTCCGTGGTGGGGGGAGGCAACAGACGTTACACCCGCCAAGATTGACCGCGGGCCGTGGTGTCTCATTCCCCACGGGTGGGGGTGAAGGGGGGAACATCTGTTCGCCCACCCCTTCACCCCCACCCATGGTCCGAACCACACCATGGCCCGCGGTCAATCCCGGCGGGCGTAATGTCTAAAATCACTCATTCTCTTCTCAAGAGAGTATATTCTTGTTCCCATTGGGCTAGAGTTAAATTCTGCAATTCCTCAGTAGTGGCTGGAGTGTAATTAAACCCAGTTCCAGAAAAAGAATCAGCATTGCTCACAGAAATGGGACCATGCCTCCTTATACTCCTAGTAATTTCAACAATTCTCCCTGACATCAGGTTCAAATCTTGCCTATTGATTGGCAACACAGGCATTGCCAATGGATCAAAAGCTACATCTCTTAATCTCAAAGTAGTTATTACACCTGCATCATCTGCTTCAAAAAAGAAAATCAAAAATCTATAGCCTAATCCCCATTCTCCATTTCTAATTTGCATGCAATAGTTTTCTCCATCTCTGATGGTCACATTTTGCAAACTAGCAAGTCATAGTGCATAAGGCACTTGATTCAGTTGGATAGCCATGACAAGAATGCACACAAATCCTTTTCTTTAGTTGAGCTCAAACAAACTTGAATTTATCAAGAGGATAAAAGTTGCTGACAGTTTGGTGAACACCCACGTGCACTTAATTATATTCCTACGTCTCGAGCCCCACGTTGGGCACCAATTGTCACATTGCGTGCCCCTTTTTTTACAAAAGGAAAGAGAGCTATGTTTCCCAGCAGACAAGATCTAACTAGATAGGGCCACTCTTTCCCAAGTTGTATAAAATGAGTTTACACTTTACTTTGAAGCTAGACTAGCAAAGCAGAGTAACGTAAAGACAATAATATTTATAAATAAATGGAACAAGAGACTTTAGAATATAAAAAATAAGCATAGTTTACTTAAATTTAAATAGAAAATATCAGTAGCTTATATAGAATGGTATTGATAGTCAATCAAAGCTACATGATCTAAAAAACATTTCTATTTTAAGAAAATAGCTTCTAAAAGCTTAACATATGCTCAATTCATTGGCTCAAAGGTATCAAAAATAATACATTACATTCTTTCCCAGTTCTTCCCTTTTTTTCTGCCATGAGAAAAAGATCCCAACGTCAGTTAAGAACTCATTCTGAGAAAGCAAAGCTAGTGTCTCTCTCTTAAAGCAAACTTGTAGTCCTGAGACACTGATGCTGATGACATCAGTTAGTATGGAAATACACAGGATTCCAATTGGTTCTCTTAATTCTGAGCAAGTAAGGAGACTGAACAAAGAGTCAGATTTCCTTCAAAGTTTGAACAAAACTTCATATTTCCATCAAAATTAATTGTCAGATTACAGAGAGAACTCACCACAGCTTCAAGGTTTCTTAATCAATTAGTTAAAACTTTCACTTTGGGAATGGCTGTACCTGGCATAATTTGTCATTTAGACATATAGACTCTGGGTGATTTCAGATGTTACGGGCGCCCGAATCACCACACTGGATTCCCAGTGGTGGTGACCCATCTAACCACCCCCCGCAGTCAAGAAAGGCCCCAAGCAGACGTGATGTGACGGGCCAGCAGACCACAGCCCGGGGCAGCGCAACAGACGTGACTCCGATCCCAGCCCGTGGTCAAAACACCTGGAAGGCTCCGCGGAGGGGCGGGACACAGACATGGCTGGCTGAGGGCAAATGAAGCCAAAGGCGCCTACAGGGAATGCCCACACGAGGGAAAAGGGAAGGATGGGGGAAGAGGGAGAAGAGCTGCTGAGGCAGCACACACAACAGGCACAGGGAATACGAACGAGGTCACTGTGGAACACACAGAACAGAGACACGCCCGGGTGCACACATACCCGCACGGGAAAGGAAGGGAAGGGGGGACACAGCGGGACAGACAACACACGGCACAACGTGCACAGGGGGGAGGGGGGGACCGGGGGAGGGGGGAACCGGCCCAGGGGCCAGGGCAGGACACGGGGAATGGCAACCAGACCCGCACAACAGCACAGCCTGCACGGGCACCCCCACAGCTACACTGCCAGTCCCAGAACAGGGGGACCCCACAGGGGCACAACATAGGCACAAGGGCAGGCCACACAGTCCAGGGAGCGGCCCGGGAACAGCCCAGGAGGCTGTCAGGGAGCCCATGCGCTGGCCAGGGTGCAATGGATGGGATGGAGGGGAGTCAGGGCCAAAGAACGGAGCAGCCCTTCCACAAGCCTGCCCCCCCAGGAGAACACCGGGAGGTGCAGTCTGGGAGCCCCAGCACCCATCAGTCACAGAGGCACCCAAGGGGAGTGGGGGGGGCACAGGCACAGGAGGGATCGAGGCCGGACCAGGAAAGACAGCAGCACCCGGGGCGCTGGGAGTCACCTCAGCATTCAGGAAACAGCCACAGGAGACGACATCCATGGAGTGGAACACCAGTCGCAGAGGCAGACAGGGGGCCCCTGGAGAGGGGGACAGAGGCACAGGCAGGGGCAGCGGGACCCCAGGCACCAGCTAGCACAGCACCAAGTCAGGGAGATCCTGAGCGGCGAGCCCCACCTGCACATCAGATCGGGACCACACACCAGCCAATGCCGACACCTCCGCTTCAGAGGGCTCTGACAAGCCACAGTAAGCAGGTGGGGGCCACGGAAGGTGACCCAGCTCCAATAGGTGGTGATAGATCGCCCCGCGGGACCGCTGGTAACCTCGGGCCCTGTGAACACAGCCAAAGAAGGACACAGCTAAGGCAGGGCCTGCCTCCACCAGACAGGTCATGTAGGCAGCCAGGCTGCACACAGAGAGGGCGGACATGGTCTCCGATGCCGACCACCCCACATGCGAGCACCTGATCCCTGGGATGCGCCCGTCAGGAAAGGGGCACAGGCCTAGCGTCTCAGCATGCAGCCGGCAGTTGTGGGTGCTTACCACATAGCTATAGTACCAGAGCCCAGAGCTCATACTCTTGTAGGCACCTGTGAGGCTGTCCGGGCAGCTCAAAAGCAATTGCACGGCCAGGGAATGCCACAGGTCACACAGGGCCATGGTCTTGCGGAAGGTCCAGCTATGGGAGGCCCCAGGCATGCTGAGGCCCGGGAGCCCTGGGGAAGAGTGGCCAGCCATGGTCCAGCAAGTGGCGGATACGAAGTGCAAGGAAAGGAGGGCCCCACAATCCCTGGAGGGATGGGAGGGGAAGCAGGGGAGCTCCAAGGCCAAGCGATAAGGTCACAGGCCGCAACATTGTACGGCTACAGAGTGAGGCGTGGGGTGCGGACCCAGCACAGCTGCTGGAACAGAGCACACAGACAGAACAGCCTACACACTACTCAGGGCCCCAAGGACAACAGGCAGCCGACACCGGGCGATGGGGGGTGATGGCAGCAGGAATGCAGCTGCTGCCCGCACACCCGGCTGAAGGCAGGACCATGTGCCATGCCCCCTTCAGGGAAGGCATGTGCACGCATTGGGCTGCCCGCGGCGTCCCTGCCCTGCTCGCCCTGCAGGAGGCCGGCCAGGGTGACCCAGGGCCCTGAGCCCGGTTGGCAGGGCGCGACCGGAGGGCGGGGCAACACAGGTCCCAACTTACAACAGGTTGGGACCCGATGCCACGCCCCTTCCCCCCCCATCTCTGGGGCCTCCCTCGCGGCCGCCCGATGGGCACCATGGAGGTCTGGGAGCTTCCCTCCTCCCCCGCTGTCTGTGTCCCCAACAGTGTCCTGGGAGGCCTCAATGTCCTGATGGTGCGGCAATGGTGGGAGGGCAGGCGGGCGGGCCAGAAGGGGCCCCCCTGGCTGGCAGCTCCCTCCGGAGGCCTACAGGGACCGGTAGGCGGAAGCGTGGCCCCAGCGAGCGTGCCGGCGGCGGCTGTGGCTGTGGGGGCGCTGAGGGGCGCAGCATCAGGACTGGGGCGGGCAGGTTGCCCGGCGGGGCGGCTGCCATTACATAGGCACTCATAGTACCCGCATGTAGGATCAGCGAGGTGCCTATATCATGTGACCAGTCTATCTTTGCGGAGTGCTCCTTGACCATCCAGTCTATGGCCTGTTCCAGCTGCCCGAATGCCTCCACCTGCCTGCTGTGCTCCCGCCTCCGTTCGAGGCGCACCTCCGCCTGCAGGCTCCGGTCCCTGGCCTCCGCCTGCTGCACGGCCCTTTCGGTGGCCGCCTCCATGCGGTCGATGGCCTTAATCATTCGCTCCCCCTGCTCTGTGGTGGAGCAGACTATGTCCTCTGCCTGCTCCTCCCTGCGGTGCTGTACCCATGCCGTGCTCCCTCATCCGTTGGGCCGGGGGCACGGGTCCGCCTTGCTGGTCCCCGGTGGGTATACCTATTGGGGGTGCATGGTAGGGGATGGTTAGCTGCCCCAGCCGCACTCCCCCCTCCCATGCTGCAGATGGGGGGCCCTGCCCCCCCTTTGGGAGGGCGGCTGGTGCCCTCCCCCGGATGCCCTGCCCCGCCCCCAACCCAGGGTCCAGTTTTCCCACCCTGGCTCCCTGCCTCCCCCCTTTGTCGTGTTGCCTCACCTGGGGCCTCTGGTTGCTCTGGGGGCTGCTCACCTCCGTCCCCCTCGCCAGGCTATCGCAGGTGCTGGGGCGTGCCGCGACCTGTGCGGGAATGAGGAGGGGTGGGTGTCGGCGGTCCGTGTCCCCCAGCGGCCCCCAGGCCCCTTCTTCGGGGTCCAGGGCATAAGGGGGTTGCTGTGGCCAGGCCTATTCCCCCCCCTCGGGCCTTCCCCCCCGGTCCATGTCCTATCCCACCCACCTGCTTACCCTCTATGTTGGTCTCAGAACCCTCTGAGTCCGGCCCCTTGGTGTGGCTGAGGTCCCCCTGTGTCCACTGGCTGATGGTGACCAGGGTGCTGGCCTCGGATCCTCCCGCTATGGACATCCTCTGGGGGCTCCGGGGGCTGGTGCATGAGGGGGGGTCTGCTGATCCCCGAGGTCCCGGAGCGTTCCTCTTGGGGGGCGAGGCTCCTGGAGCTGGTGTGTTCATTGGGGGTGGCGAGGGGGTACCTCAGCCTGTTCCCTGCTCTGGACCACTGCACTCCCCACGAGGCACAGGGCAACTATGGACCCCTTCATGTGTAGGATGCGGTCCAGGGCGTCATAGTAGGGGGCGGTCCGGGCTCTGTGCCCGGACTGCCGGTTGTTGTCTTTAATGGCCTTGAACCCCCTCTTCAGCTCCTTGGCCTTCGACCGGCACTGGGCCACTGTCCTGTGATGCCCTGCTGCCTCCATTTCCCGCACGATCTCCTTGAAGACGTGCTCCTTGAAGACGTGCTCCAGCTGGTGCTCCAGGGTCCCCCAGATCCGAATAAAGTCCTGGGTTTCCCTGTGCCCCCATCAATGGTATGGCCATCTCCCGCGGGCACTCTCTGGGTCGTGGTCTTCCCCCTCCTCCTCCTGCTTCTCCGCCTGCCCTCCAGCCCTCTCCTCTGGGGGCTCGGGCTCCCGGGCCCGTTTCCATGTCTGTGGGTCGTAGGAGGGGGGGAATGGTTAACGGGTTGCCATAGCCTCGAGTCCCTCCCCCTTCCCCCCCGCTGGCGCACCCACCCGCCTTGGTGCCCCTGTGCCGCTGCCCCCCCCTTTGGTCCCCTTACCCGTTTCCGGGGTGCCTCGTCCCCCAGGCCGGCAGCAGATGCCAGATCGGCCTGTCCCGGCTGCTGCTGTCCCTCCACCACCTCCAGGTACAGCACGACCACCTCTTCTGCCTGCGCCTCCACCACCACCTCCTCCTCCTCCCTTGCTCTCTCTCCCACCGCTCTCCTCTCCCTTCCGCCTTGCTCCATCCCGCCACGTCCCCCTGCCGCTGTGTGCCCTTTAAATCTCCCTCCCGGCCTGTGTTGTTACTGGTTGTCTGGCAGTGATGCTGAGTGCTTTGTCCCCGGCTGGGAATCATTTTGCTTGATTCCGGCCAGTGGTTGCCGTTCAGATGTTACTTTCTGTTGTTTCCCGGTGGGAATCGCTTTGACCACGCTTTCGGAGATGGTCCAGGCTGGAGCTCCAGAAGCGTGGTTAATTTTGACCCCTGGTGGGGATTGACTGTGGTGAACAACTGGCGCCTGTGAAACAGGCGTTCAGGGCACTTTGGCCCCGCCGCGGGATTGACCGTGGTTCACTGTGATTGACTGTGATCTCGTAACGTCTGAAAATACCTTGACAAGGCCCTTGGTCTGGCCTCCAACTTTAGCCATTTTTTTCTGTTTCCTTGGATACGGTGAAAAGTTCACTGAGAAATTTTTTTAAAAGTTCATTGGAACACACGCTGAGGAGGCCTCAGCCTGAACCAAGGTACAAGGAATTCCTATACAGACTGATTCTAAAAATCAATTCATTGGATACAAATTAATACAGTAAAACACAAGTTCAATACATTGAAACAGAAAGTTAATATATTGAAACTCAAAATCAATACATTGGGAACACAGATGGCCGAAAAAGATATGCTTATAATAGGAAATACATGACATGACTTCATCTGTTCATGTGCTTATTCCAAAATCCCAAATAGCATGTAGAATTTTTCTTTAATATGAATGAAATATGTTACATAAGGATAAATGAAAGAAAAAGCCAGTGAGACTTCGGGGATTACACTGAAATCATGGCAAAATATCACAGTTCAGTTCTCCAAAAACATTCGTGCACATCTACTGAATTTAGAACTTTCAGTTCTACTTTTTTACAGCTCATTATAGTTTCTAGAGCAGGGGAGAGGCAAAGTCAAAAAGAAAAAGATCATATTGACCTAATACAACAACCTCAGTGAATCTGGCCCACTGTTTTACCTTTCCAATGGAAATCTGAACTGGGAGGCTTGTGTCTCCTTTCCTTCATGAAATGCTCCAAAGCACACAAGAAGGGGGAGTCTGCTTTAGCTGTACTTACTCATTAAACAGTGTTGTGTCTCTGTCTAAATAGCATATGCTGAATTCATTCTTTCATTTTATGTAGTGACTGAACACTTGCTATTAAAAAAAAAATATATTGAAAGGGAAGAAATACACATTTCAACATGAGTTGTTTACACAATCCGGATGGAAAGAAAAAGGCGTGTTGTTCCTACCAATCCATCTAGGAATCTCTCTCTCTCAATTATAGCCCGAGTCTGGTCCAAGTGAAACTGTACTGGGAATTAGGGGCGGGAAAACCGGTAAATCCGGTATCCGATAATGCCGGTACCGGGCGTACCGGCATTATCGGATTCGACCCGGTAATCCGGTCCGGGTACCGGATTCCGGGGTACCGGATTTTTTTTACATTGCAGCCATTTAAAAATGGCTGCAATGTAAAAAACTTAAAGCCCCACCAAAAAAGTTACCAAAAAAACCAAACCCTCCCCGAGTCCAGGCTGCGCGGGTGGAAGGGGGGACACCCCCCACCCACCCTGCCCAGCCTGGATTTTTGTTTAAAAAAAGACTCAGAGGTGAGCCCACCCCCCAGCACCAGCAGCCGTGGCGTCCCCGCAGCCGCTGGTGCTGGGGGGTGGGCTCGCCTCTGGGTCTTTTTTTAAACAAAAATCCAGGCTGGGCAGGGTGGGTGGGGGGTGTCCCCCCTTCCACCCGCGCAGCCTGGGAGGGGGAGGGGGAAGGAATTAATTTATTTCATTGATTTCAATGGGGACACAGCGCCCCATTGAACTCAATGAAATAAATCCGGTACCGGTATACCGGATTTAATCCGGGAATCCGGTTTTTACAGAACTGGTAACCGGTAAATCCGGTAGCCGGTAATGGGCCCGGGGTCCCACCTCTACTGGGAATGACCCAAACTCAGTTCCCATGCAGCCAGGGTCTTCAAAGCCCAGGCCTGATATAATCAGGGTGACCCTACCCACTACAGAGTGCCATGATATCACTGTGCCCCAGGGAGACTGGGCCATGTCAGGAAAGGGGAACACCTTAGCCCTTTTCTGACATAGCCCCACCCGCACGATGCTCCATGGGGATGGAGGACATATCAGAAAAAGGGCGGAATTAAGCCCCTTTTGTGATATGGCCCTGTCTGTGGAGCACTGTGACATCACAGTGCTTCATGGGAAAGGAGCTGCTGAGTCTTGAGGGGCTTGGGCTGTGAAGGCTCCCAAACCGAACCAAGCCCAATGGGATCATCCAGGTCCCTTTGGGCTCGGTTCAGTCTATGAGGCTCTACTCTTAATAAGGAGAGACCATAGACTGATTTCTGAATGAAAACGTTTCTAATTGTCCCAGCAGCATTTTTCTGTGGAAATCCAGAACAGTGATACATTATCTCTTCCTTAAAAAAAAAAAAAAGTTGTGAAATGCACAATTACATGAATTTGGCCAATACCCTCTTCTTCAGATCAGCCAATGAATGGCGAGGTAGAAGCACAAAGGGGGGTGGGGGTGGGGAAGATAAGTAGATAGATAGATAAATTTATTAGCGTGCCTGTGGGCCATTGCTTTAACATACATAAACAAGGAATGAACACACAAACATAAACACATACAGCCACTAAAGAAAAACAACAAAATACATTAAAAAAACCATGGTCATTGGTAAATACAAATTGACCCAAAATCCCAGCTTCCTATTGACAAAAATCCAATAAAATTGATTTAACTAAAACTAAAAAGATTACCTAGTCTCCTGGTCTGACCTACTGCTCAGAACCCAAGGAGACAAAGGAAGCAGCCTAAAATCTAGTTGATCACTAAGAAAACTTAAACTTAAGCAATAATTAGAGGAAAAGAAGAAAAACACCCACTATCAGCCCTTATAGCCCAGAACAGCAGTTCTGCATGTGGCATCTACAGCCATAATTTCAGCAAAAATCGAGGCCCATCTAGGAGGAAATCCCCCTTCTTCTACAGAAACCTGATTAAACAAACGAGGGCTTGGAACGATGGGAGAATAAGGCTGGGGCACAGGCGAAAGCCCGCAAGTGGGCGTTTGGCCTACTGTTACCAAATCCTTGGTTAGTCCAAGGGATTGTGTCTCCCTGGGGACCTGTGAATCTATCTCCACAGGAAGAGACCACCCTGAATTAGTCGGGGAAACAGGCCTAGAAGGCAGATGATTTTACATTAATGAAGAACCAACTTCTGATAATATGGGAGGCCCACGGGGCAGAACAGGGCCTGGTATGGCCATAATAGTTTCCTCCTGGGTCAATACTGTAGATCTACTAACAATTGGGGTCTCTAATGGAGTAGGTGTCTTCCTTTTAGGTGCCTGAGCAGGATATGAGTTTTTCTCAAGGGAACCCAAAATATTTGAGGAGATTTGATGTAAAAGCAGGAAAATTCCCTTTTTGGATTGTAGACTAACCATATATACCCCCCCATAAAGAAAAAAAACAAAAACAAGACAAGAGGTCCTCAACTATAGCTGGTGTACGAAAATAGATCCCCAGACGTATAACACCACCCCTTGTGGGTAAATGAAAAAAATGACTAATATCGGAAGGCGAAAAAGAAGAACCCAGAATATCAGCAATATGCTGACTAATCCGAAGTTTGGAGTCCCAAGCAGAAAGTGCCCCCGATGACAAGGGGTAGATTGTAAACACCAAGGCGTCTGGCACCTGGATAAGATTCTCGACAACCTTTAAAACTGGTGGGCCAGGATAGCTGGAACTATATGAAATAGATGTTTGAGTTGCCTGGTCCACACACATGGGACCCGACCCAGCCCTGGGCCCCCCAGAGACATCCATCCGCTCCCCGAGTCTAAGTAACTGCTGCAGAATGCCCTGTGAATGGGCTTCAAGGCCTTCAATTCGTGCCTTGAGCAACAGAAGGGACTCTTCTACCTGCTGGTGCTGATGGAGCACATGAGCCTCCAATTTGTCAAAAGGGGAAGAGTTCAATTTGGTAGGAAGGCCAAAATGACCATTAGGGGATCCCCTCGTCTCTATGTTAGGCCTAGGATGGACAACAGGCAACTTCGCAACTCGATGATTGCAGTTCGATGGATTTGATAATGGAGGAGATACTTCTTCCAATTCTCGCACGGCTGAGAATTGAGACTCTATCTCCTTGGTGTGGGGCTGAGATAAACTAGCCGCGTCACCAGGGGAGAGAGGCTGAGTACTAGCTGTAGAATGTAATGATTCCCGAGACCTTGCGGCCAAGGCATGCCACCTTTCGCCTTGCTTTTTAAAGGCCAAGGCACAGGACAGCAAAGAATCAAGAGGGGCCTGCAAAATTGGTTTATTGGGCTGAGACCCAATGACAGCACCTCCCTCCTTGATATTCACAACAGCCTGAGGAGGAACACCGGGAGCCGAAGTTGTGCAAGTGGCTAAACGGACCGGCCCTTCACCGGGAGATTCCACAAGAGAGTGTATGGAGGATTGAAGGAGGGCCGTCCACTTAGAGTCTTTTAATGTCGGCACTGTAGAAAAACAATCCTCAAGTTGTAATTGACCCGCCCGTGCCCTAGTGGTCACCGCCTGCTTCTTCTTCTTCTTCTTCCCCAACTTAGGCATGGGACCAAAGGAAGATTACAAATATAAAATAAAATATGAATAAAATGAGTAAAAAATTTTTTAAAAATGTTTTAAAAAAAAAAATTTCAACCCCAAGGGCAATAATCTAAATCACAGTCACGCATACACAAAATCAAAGGTCAAAACCCTGCACCGGCCCTGCGCCTAAGGCTGCGCGCACAAGGGCGTGCCCTTGCGCATGCAGCCCTTAGGCACGCTGCCCTGGTGTGCGCCGCCGGCTAACGTGGGGCTCTTAACTTGACCCGGAAGCGTGGCTCCTCCCACCGCTCAGCTGGTCCGGCACACGGGTCAGTCCTCCGTGTCTACAGCGGGCTCCTTCTGGTCAATGGGGCTGCCTGAGTGCCTCTCCCTCCTAGGAGCAAAGCAGCAGCTGCAGCAGCAGTGGGGACTTGAGGGAAGATAAGTAAAATACCTCCACCTTTCTATTTAGCCACCAATTGGTTGATTTCATATAAGCATCAAGGAAGAAGTAAATCTGTAGGTGGGTGTGAGGAGCTGGTGACTGTGGATCTCAAACCTGAGTACTCCATGTTCCTACACCAGGGCAATTACCACTCTGCCGTCCTTTTAAACTGCAGTGATGCTGCAGTCACAAAGTTACTTGGAACAGCACTCTGGCAGGGGCCTTCCTTCCCAAGGTCTCTGATTGGCTCGCACTGAACATGACTTCGACTCTGCCCTTTTGGAGACAGTGCCGGAGCCAGAGGTTAGGAATGCCCTGTCTGGTCAGTGTTTGTGGGATCATTTTCAATTGGTGATGCCTGCTGAGTCAGGGAATGTGCTGGGATCTGTTAGGGCTATCCTGGCTGGCTAAGGCCAGCAGGGAGTTGGTAGAGCAAGTGCTGGCCGGGGTCATCAGTGCCTCCTTGGGGGAGGGGAGGGTACCGGATTCGCTTAAGCAGGCAGTGGTTCAGCCGCTTCTCAAGAAACCATCTCTTCGCTGATTCCCCGGCGAGCTATCGGACTGTCTCTAACCTTCCCTTTTTAGGGAACGTTACTGAACAGGTGGTGGCCCGTCAGTTACAGGTGCATCTAGATCGCATTGGTTTCCTGGACCCCTTGCAGTCAAGCTTTTGGCCAGGTTATGGCACAAAGACTGCACTTGTGGCCTTGGTCAACAACTTGCGAGTTGAGCTGGATAGGGGGCATTCAACCATGCTAGTTCTGCTCAATCTCTCGGCGGCTTTTGACATACGTGTACATGTGAACCATGAGGTGTTAGTGAGCTGCCTGTGGGACCGGGCTGGAGTGGACAGGATAGTTTTGCAGTGGTTCTGTTCCTTTCTAGCAGATAGATCACAGCAGGTAGTCCTGAGGGAACGTACTTCATCCCTCAGGGGTCTCCCGTGTGGGGTCCCACAGGGTTCCATCTTATCCCCTCTCTTGGGAGAGGTTGTGCATAAATGGAGAGTACGATGTCATGAATATGTTGAAGATACTCAGCTGTATCTCTCCTTTTCATCCAACCCAGGCCCTGCAGTTTTGGTGCTTTCCCAGTGTCCAGCTGCTGTGGGGGACTGGCTGAGGACCAGCCGACTGAAGCTGAATCCCAACAAGACAGAGGTGATGCTTGTTGGGGGGCCAGTGGTCTGGGTGAGGGGTTTTCCCATTATTGACGGGGTTCGCCCAGTGCTTGCACCTTGTGCGCAGAACCTGGGTGTGCTCCTGGACTCACAACTGTGCCTGGATGTTCAGGTGTCGGCTGTGACCAGTAGTGTCTTTTGCCAGTTATATCTGGTATGACTCAGACTCTGATCACGCCACTGTCATCCATGCATTCATCCCGAGGCTGGATTACTGTAATGACCTCTACGTGGGGCTGCCCATGGTGATGGTCCAGAGACTGCAGCTGGTGAAGAATGCAGCAGCCATATGCTTAGGGGGATGGGTTGCCGGGGGCACATTACACCTGTGCTCCAAACTCTGCACTGGCTACCTCTAGTCTTCCAGGCCCGATTCAAGGTGCTGGTTTTGACCTATAAAGCCCTCAATGGCCTGGGCTCTAGTTATCTGAGGGACCGCCTCACTTCCCGGGATCCAGGACAGCTATTGTGGTCATCCAGGGGGGCATCCTCCTGGAGGTTCCCTGATATCGTCGGGCGGGGACCAGCAGGCGGACGTTCTCAGTGGCTGCACTGGTGCTTTGGAACTCACTCCTGGTGGGTGTTCACCTCAGCCCAACTCTCCTTGTTTTTTGACACCAATGTAAGACGTGGCTCTTCCGCCAGGCATTCGGTAGAGGGGATGGTTGTGGGGAGGGTGGGTTTTATACATCTTCGCATATGCTCTTTGTTTTTATTGAATAGATTTTACTGTTGTTTATTTTATATATTTTTACTATTGTTTTGTTGTATTTATGGACTGAATGTTGTGAGCTGCCTCAAGCTGCTGGAGGCAGGATGGAGCGGGATATAAATATATTTATAAACAAATAAGATCTTCTACTCTGATTAGCCAGGGAGCTCTATGTATAATTATGAACATAAGTGCCATACTGTGTCAGACCAATGGTCAATCCAGCCCAGCATCTTTGTCCCCAACGGTGGCCGACTTGGGTTGCCTCAGAGAGCTGCATAATAGATCATAATGGAGTGATCCATTCCCTGCTATTTACTTCCAAATCCTGACAGTCAGAAGTTATGTACCCTGATCCACTTGACTGATAGCCATTTATACACCTAAATTCTATCCAATTCTTTTTTAACCCAGTTTCATTATTGGCCACGATAGCATATTCTTGCAACAAGTTTCACAAGTTGATTTTACATTGAGTGAAAAAATGCTCCCTTTTATTTCTGTACACTGCTCTGAGCCTTCGAGGAAAGGGCGGGATAAAAATTGAATAAATAATAATATTTGTTTTTAATTTACTGCCAGTTAGTTTCGTAGAGTGTCTACTTGTTCTGGTACTACCTGAGAGAAAACAACAGCTCCCTCTCTACTTGTTCCGCACCACTCATGATTTTGTACATTTCTAGCGGAACCCCCTTCAGATGTCTCTTTTCCAAGCCAAATAGCCCAGTCCTATTGAGCCTCTCCTCAGATGGAAGCCGTTCCATACCTTTGATCATTTTTCTTGCTCTTCTCTGCACCTTTTCTAGTTCTACTACACCTTTTTTGAGATCTTTTACTGCATCAGAGGCCAACTTCAGTTCTGAACTTCCAGCCAGTAACTTGGTCTGCCAGTTGCCTGACTTCTGTTCCTGCCTTCCCTCATGGACTGACCTCCTAGTGCTGGTCGGAGTCATGCTCTGGCCTATGACCCACTCACTGGATAACCCAGTATGAACCTGATGCCAGTAGGAATAGACCATGTGGCTATACAGTATGCTTAGCCTCTGGCCTGCCTGCTTAAACTTGCCCTGAGATAGATGCCACGGATATGCATTTGCCCTGGTTTACCCACATGCACCCCTGCCCTTCCCTGCCCCCCAGCCCTAATTTTGGGGCAAGGATACTGAAAGGGAGATTTCAAGAAAACAGTAGTGGCCAAATTAATAGAATATATATCCTTAAAAATAAAAGCATAGCAATGTAGTGAAAGGAATGCATTTACTGTACATCACATAACCCCCATTAGGAGATTGCTATTATCACATTATTATGTGTTTTGTCTTCAAACAGAGACTTCCCTGGCTTTTCCACCCATAAGCAGAGAAAATACTCACCACACTCATTATCAGTCTCTTGGCTCTGATTTTTCTCTCTGATGTGCAGCTACTTTACTTTGGATCTCAGCTCCGATAACATCTATTATCGTCACCTCTTCTGTAACATTCTTCTAATTCTAAAACTAGCTGACACTCGAGTACAGTGTCCCGAGGCAGATGCATACCTAGAAAATGTCTCGGAATGCTACAGCTTGTGTTAAAATGTTCAAAGGCATCTGAGTGATTTAGGACCTTGAGTCCCATTTTCAAAGGGACGTGGACATTCAAGGCTCCTAGATCTCATTGAAAGTCAGAGGGATTTTGACTGCTAAGAGCCTTAGTGGAAATGGAACACACTGTGTGATACTGGCTCCACAGAAGTCAAGGGCCCAGCTCCCATTGACTTGAATGGATGAGGATTGTACCAATGGACTCTTTGGTCACTTTGGTACTTTCGTAAATGTAACTCTGTGTGAATGGCTTGTTTTAGTTGTTTGTTCAGGGCAAGTTACAACATGCAAAAACATACAGAATCTAGAGACATAGATAAAGCCATTTAAAATTGCCTACCGGCACCTCCTCATCCCATATACTTATTTTTAATATCTGGTAAAAATGATCCCTTTTCCTATTATTTCAGTGCAATGTGTTGTTTAGAAACTCTTCACCTTGGCTCTTGAACCCAGTGACTACTGGGCTCAAGAGTACTCCAGACTAACAGGACTACTCCAGACTAAATAGTTTGAGTCCCAAAGCCTTGGTAATTGTACTGTGACAAATAACAAATTTATGGTTTGGATTTTCAGGTGAATAAAATCCATAGAGCTCTAGGGTGGGGCTCGGAAACCTTGCCTCGGTGCCCACTGCCCAGTGGTTGTAAAAACACTTGAAATAACATGACCTGACAAATTACAGCAAACCAGACTGGCAAAGTGCTGTCCAGAAGTTCATAGTAGGACAGCACTTGGCCATGTTTTTTAGGACATTAATTGGCCATACCTAGAACAAGGCCTTTATAGAGATGAGCCAAATCCCCAAGGGAAGACCAGGAGGGAGCTGGCTTGACAAAGCCCAGAGGCCAGAAGGCGTTCACCTCATCAGAGAGAGGCTGGGAGCTCAGGGAAGGGACTTGCTTGAGTGTGAGGCCTGGATGGAAAACAGCAATAGGTCATATGTTATATGGTGGCAATTTCTTCTATATTAATTAATACATTATTTGCTCAAGGCTAAGTCTCTGAGTTATCTTCAGGGGGGAAAAAAATAAATAGGAAGGGGGTCAGTCTTTACCCTGTGAAAACTCCCAGCACCCCATGCCCTTCTACACAGCACCTACACTCTTATTTCAGAAAGTGTTCAAGAATCTTTCTTTCATTTTTGTTCAGTTCTATAGAATGCAAAACATTCCAGGAGCATAGCTATATGCAGCTGCGCCAGGCCTGGCCCACGTGCCTGGGGGCCCCACATGCATGTAGAATGCATATGCACACTGGAGTGGAGTCCCCCAACAGGGGGGTCCATTCCATCTTCTGCACCAGGGCCCGCCCCTTTCTCATCTAGCTACACTTCTGTAACTTTCATACTGTTGGGCTGAAATCAGCTGCAAGTGATAAACCGGGGTGGGGGGGGAGAGAAAAAGTGCAATGCATCATGTAGGGAAACACTGATGTCGTAAGGGTCTTGGGGAACATTTGTAGTTATTAAGACTTTGTAAAACTCACTAGTTTTCACCTACATTTCAGGCTATGGGGACAGCTAAAAAACCTTAAAACAATATATAGATCAATGTATTTAAAATTAAGGAAAATTGGGGTTTCTTTTAGGTTTTGTCTATATGTTTAGGTTTCTGAGACTGTTTCAAGAAGGATATTGTCAAACTGGAAAGGATTCAGACAGGACAATGAAGGTGATCGAGATTCTCAGTTAGGGCTGAAATGAGCAGGTAAGTTGCTGCTCATGAGAAATGTCGCCATATCAGGAATTGGGATTGATTTCCTGTCTGTTTCCTGATATCAATGTGATTTCTCTGTTCTCACAATACCGTGACATACTGTCCTAATTTACCCAACCTTTGGCTTATTGTTTACCTCATACCACATAGTATTCATTTACTGCTTTCTGCATTGCCGAGGATACCGTTTTACTTCCAGGTTTGTTGTTTTGGAATTTCTGAGGCAATCCCTGTGCAAACAGTCTACCCCTTAGCCTCCACTCCTGTGCCACCAATAAGAATTGTTGCTGTATGTTGTTTCCTGTGCTTTGACCAATCTGCAACTAGATTGCAGATTAGTAAAGGAATCTGCATACCAGCCAATAAGTGATGAGGAAGTACAAGGCCAAATGGTGTACAAGAAATGCAGTATTGTGTCAGAATTACCTCTTGGGATTTGAAATGGATGGCAAAGCAGTAGCAAAGCAGTAATCAGGATCCCGGTAAGCGAAAAGTCAGCAAACTGAGAAATGAATGTCAGTTGAGACATGACTGAGAACAACTGAGAGGTTCTTGATTCGACCGAGACGGTATCGGGAACCAGGATTTTGATGAGATTTCCCATTTTGGCAAAATCTCATTTCAGCCCTAGTCTTGATGTACACAATTCCCAAAGGACTATGAAAACAACATAGAAAATCACAGGTTTAATAATATCTCAAACAGATCTAAGTAATATAGTGGACTCAGTCACAACGTGTAAATTACATAAAGAAAAATGGCCCCAAAAATGGGAATAGACAGAATACAAATGATTATACAATGTACATATTTAACTATTTTAAATCTCATCTATCTATGAAAATTAATCCACAAATGACTTGAATGACCTCACAGTGATCATGTGTTATAATACTGAAACACAGTATATAGAAAGATGTTCATAAAAAGTCTTAAGTAGCCAACGTGTTTTGATTATCTTCATCAGGGCTAAATCTTTAATATGACAACTTTTGGCCCAAAGGAGTTCTGCTATAGAGCATTCATAGACTGTAAAAATGTGGTAAGAGAGCCTTCTTCTAATCTTGTGTTTCCTCCATCATAAAGGTGAATATACAGTTGTCTTCCTTATACTCAGGGAATATATTTTCCCATTCTATCAAGAAAATAAATCAATTGTATTCTACAAAAACTTTAAAGAAATAAAGTTTATATATACTGCCTAAAATGTACATGAAAATAAAACATAGGCCCTTTTTACACAGACGCTCGAACACCGATAAAATGAGTGTTACATTTTATTATACATGGTACAGGGCACCACATGCGATGCCTCCACCCAGTTTCTCTGGGTGGAGATGGGTGGAGGCGTCTGTGTAAACACCACTTCCAGTGAGTGTTGGTGTGTGCATGCTCCTGCGCAACGCCCATCTCCACCCACGGAGCAACGGACTCCACTGCCGATTGCTCCATGGGTGGAAATGGGTGTTGCGCGGGAGTATGCCCACACCAACACCCACTGCAAGTGGTGTTTACACAGACGCCTCCACCCATCTCCACCCAGAGAAACTGGGTGGAGGCATCTCGTGTGAAAAGGGCCCATGTTGCAGGGCTGCAGTGTTGCCCTGTACATAATAAAATGTAACACCCATTTTATCGCTGTTAGAGCATCTGTGTAAAAAGGGCCTTACATTTGTCTTTCACAAAAGCAGAGGACATACTTCCAAAAATACACTAGTATTCATCAACTCTGCCAAGGAAATATGAAATAATTACATTTTGAAAAGAGTATTAGTATTCAAAGGGATTGGATATAATGTACTACTGAAAAAAATTAGGGGGAAAATGGGAAGACTTTGAAACAACGTAAGAAAAAATGTAAGAAAAACTTACCAGTGTCTAGACTTGATATCAAAAAACATAAAAAGAGGAGGCACAACTCTCTCCTTCCTTAACAGAGTCAGCTTACCCAAACAGAGCTTACCCAAACCCAGCTACAGTACTCCTTAACGGAGTTAACTGTAGGAATATGCAAGGCGTTCATCATACTTAACAAGACTAGTCTCGATAACAAGTGATATGAGGAAACGTAATAACAAAATAATACGCGTGACAAAATTGGACATGTTTAGCCTGAGAAAAAATTGGCTGTCGAATATCTCTAAAAGGATGCCATAAAAAAGATGGACAACATTTGTTGTTGAGATGCTTTTGGTATAGAGTATCCTGTCTCAGGGCAGAAGGTTGAACTAGGTGACACTTAAGATCCCTTCCAGTTCTCTAATGCTAGGATTATTTAGGCCTTGTTCTCAAAACAAATTTTCTTACTCAGGGGTCTCTTGTATCCCTGTCTCTCCCTATGTTCCCCCTTCCTTGTTCAGCCTAGATTGTAAATCCTTTACGCAGGGCCTGTTTCTAATTAAAACTTTTTAGTGTCAGGCACATTTCTGGTGCTATATAAGTTATAAATAAGAATAAAACAGGGTAGGAATTGTCACAAGAATGTCTTTCCTCTTAGGTAACCTAACCTGGTTCACTCCCATGTAGGCACATTTCCTATAAACAGACTGTGACAAGGTCACAGGCATCCTGTCAGAGACTGTTTTTAAATGACCACACTATACCATTCTGAACTTGTTCTTACCTGACTTATCTGAATTATGCCATCATCACAATCAGTTTGGTTTCTGTGACTAATCAACCACTGTTGTAACATTCTATTAATTTCTGGATGTTTGAAGGATTAGAACGTTCTACCTGTATAGATGGTAAAAATGACTGTTGTATGACGTTCTTTATTTAGAACATTCCGATAAAAACTTTAAACAGGTGTTTTACGAAAACGTTCTAAAACCTGGAAACAAGCCAGAAGTGTCACAATTTTTAATGTTTCAACTATCTAGATAATCACCTTTAGAACTACATAAAACCCCCTAGAACATACCAAATGTATTGTTTAAAAACAGCCAGAATCAGGCTCGGGAACTGGGATAAGTCCTGGCAGGATACTGCCTGAACAAGCAAACTGGGATTTTGCCGGGCGTTGGCCCTTTAAGGACTGAAACAAGATAAGATACTAAGTAGGTCAGCTGAAAGGCTGCAGCTGTAAAAGCCTCAGCTGCCTATAAAGAGAGTGGGAATTCTCTGTGGAGGGGGTTCAGAGGGGAGAAGGCTGGAAGAAGCCAGGGGCTTGTTGACAGCTCTGTCTGCCAAAGCTGGGCTGAAAGAAAAAACCTGGCTCTGCTAGGCTGATGGAAGCCAAGCAGGAAGGAAACCTGATGGAGGCCACGCAGACCTATGGAGTCCAGGTGGGATTTGACCTTGGCTGTTTTTAAATGAACCGTGGTGGGTGGGGGATGGGTGTGCGGCCACGGTGGGTGGAGGTGAGTGTATGCCTGTCCCCATGGGCACACACCCATCTCCACCTATGGAGAATCAGGCATTGGAGCCCATTGCTCCAATGGAGGTAGGTGTAGCATGAGAGAGCGCACGCACTCCCCCATTCACACGGGCGCCTCCACCCATCTCCATGCAGCAAAACTGGATGGAGATAGGTGGGGTGTCTCGTGTGAAAAGGGCCCTTGTTGCACCCAGCAGGGGATTATATTATGGGCTACTTTGGGGACCCATGCTTGATGGAAGAAGTCCGTCTGGAGGATTGGGCTGGCTATTGGGGAGGTTTGGAGGCCAGACTTTAAACAACCCATACTGAGGGTAACTATTAACTCGGGCTACAAACCCTGCATAGAACTGTGTGTGTGGTGTAGCAGTGGAAGCGAGCCATATTCCCTGCAGTGCTGATTTGTCGTGCTCCTCTATGAGTGAATGGCCCATTGCTACACAGACTCTTGAGGCTCATTTACACAACCCCCTTGCAATGGGGGAGAGAACATGGAGCACAAGCTATGCTGTCTTTCCCTGCAGTGACTGGGTTGTATGTAGGGGGTTTATGCTCTGTCTGGATTGATTTGCATGGGTTTGCTGGTGCCATGAAACCTTCATATTGTGCTCTGTTTCCTTCCGTGCTACAAGTGTATTGTGTGAATGAGACCCTAGGAACACTGATTTAAAATTGAATAGGGTTGCAGATGTTATTTCACCAAATGTGAGCAGGAGGGTGCGGGGGTAGAAATATAAATAAATAAATAAATACAATTTAAAAACTGCAAAGGACAAACCAGTTACAAATGAAGTCTCCGTTCCTGGTATAACAGGATCAGCAGAGGGATCTGCCTCCAGCAACCAATTTCTAAAAAGGAAATTGGGGGAAGGAGATGATGTTCCTGCCAACTTGCTTTCCAAGGGGCAAGGAGTTTGGGGAAGGGAAGCTTCTGGTAACCTTGCCTTCAAAGAAGAGTCTGCTGGGAGATGGTGCCTCCTTCTACTAATAGGATGTCTCCCAATTTGCAAGGAGTATCCCTCTTTCCCGACACGTCTTTTAATTGGCTCTTTCTTCCGCAGCAGGAGCTTGGTCTTATTCAAGGCTCCTTCTGCTATGTGCTGCATGGGGCTTACACTGGGAGGCCTTGCTGCATAATTTATATGGCAGTACTTCACTAAATGCTGCATCACTAGGCAGGAAAGTTAGCAGATTACAAAAATAAATCATTTGGATGGAGGAGTGGTGGAGTGAGGAGGGATAGGCAGTAACCTTGAAGTGAAGGTGAAGTTGGGAGGGTGAAGGAAATGGCTTCTATCCAAGGCTTGTGAGCCCCACTTCCAGCAGAGATATGTACTACCAGGATCTCCTTTCTCTACAACTGCCCTGATGATGACACCTTGTAATAGGTAGATTCCCCAAGGCATGCAACCACCCAATCCCCACCCCCCAATGAAACACTAAAACTAAGGCAAACGGTTTTTCCTTTCCTTGATGAAAACCTGGATCCTCAAAACGAATACTTCCATGGCATATCAAGATATCATACTGCTTTGTTGATAGTCACCTGCACTTAATTGGGTCACTGCTAATCAGGAAAGCTGCATAAATGGAACAGAACTCTTTGAATAGTTTTTTGCAATTCTGTAATAATTTTTTTTTCTTTAACAAAATTTGTACCCCGCTCTTCCTGCCACAGGCAGCCCACAGCGGCTAACAATAGAAAAAATATAAATATATAAAACAATTTTAAAACACTTTAAAACATAATAATCAAAAACTCCATCCACCCGCATCCCCATCCTCCCGTACCCTTCTCCCTTGCCAAATGCCTGACAGAACAGCCAGGTCTTACAGTTCTTACAGAAGGCCGGGAGGTCCAGGACCAGATGGGCCCCCACCGGGAGTGAATTCCAAAGGCGTGGCGCAGCCACCGAGAACACCCTATTTTGCGTGACCGCTGGGAAACCTCCAACATGGCACACCCGAACGACTGCAGGGGCCAATCTAGAACCCGGGGAGTGAGGCGGTCTTGCAAATAAGCAGGGCCCAGGCCATGTAAGGCTTTATAGGTTAAAACCAACACTTTGAATCGGGCCCGGAAGACTATTGGCAGCCAGTGCAGAGATCAGAGCACTAGTGTAATGTGCTCCCGGCGGTCCAGCCCCACCAAGAGCCGGGCCGCTGCATTCTGAACCAGCTGGAGCTTCCGAGCTGTCACCATAGGTAGCCCCATGTAGAGCGTGTTACAGTAGTCTAACCGAGAGGTAATAGAAGCATGGATGATCGTGGCCAGGTTGGGAACCGAAACCAGCAGCCGAAGCCGCCACACCAGATGTAACTGGCAGAAGGCACTCCTCACCACAGCCTCCACCTGGAGATCCAGGCGGAGCTGCGCATCGAGGAGCACCCCCAGGTTCCGTACCTGGGAAGTCAACGGAGGGCAGACCCCATGAATCAACGGGGCCGTCAACTCTGCCAACTTACACACTAACATCACCTCCATCTTGTCAGAATTCAGTCGCAGTCGGTTAGCCCTCATCCAGTCCCCCTCAGCTGCCAAACACCGGGTAAGCACTGAGACAGTCAGGCCTGGGTTGGTCGAAAATGAGAGATACAGTTGGGTGTCATCTGCATACTGATGACACCTCACCCCGAACTCTCTGATCGCCTCGCCGAGCGGCTGCATATACATGTTGAACAGGAGAGGGGATAAAACCAAACCCTGTGGGACCCCACATGGGCGGTCTCGGTAAGATGAAAAAGAATCACTGAGTACCACCCGCTGACTTCTTCCGGTCAGGAATGAGTGGAACCATTCAAGAACGATCCCGTCCACCCCTGCACTGTCCCGCAGGCGTGTCACCAACATCTCGTGGTCAATGGTATCAAATGCTGCCGACAGATCTAAAAGGATCAATAGGGTCGAATGCAGACCCTATGCAGATTTCTCCTGTTCTGCATATAAAAAGGACAAGAACTTGGTTCCCTCTACAGTAATGCTCATGCCCCTTCACCTAACAAAGCCCTGTCAGGCCATTCTGAGGGTTATGCTGATGGAAGGGTGTGTCTGAGTAGGGTGGTTGTGTCTGTGTTTTAGGCAGGGCAGTGTATATTGCAGGGGTGGCCAAGAAGTAGATTGTGACATCTACTGGTAGATCACAAGCCAGTCTCCAGTAGATCGTGGTGTGGGGAGGGTGTGGGGGGGGATCAACCTCTTGAAGATCACCTCTGGGAAGGAGAGCAGGATTGGTGCCCCAGGGAGTGTCTCAGGGAAGCAGATGGGCTAAGAGAGAGCTGGTGGGGAAGGCTCTCTCTATAGGGGCATGCTCTCTTTGCTCCTGAGACCAGTTGCTGAGGTACCTTAAAACTGGGAGCCTGCTGGAAGGTTCCTGGTAGATCATGTAAGGTTGATGCCTGGATCAAATGGATCATGTGCACCACACATTTGGCCACCCCTGGTACATTTTCTCCTCTCCTCTTTTCCTATGGAACTTACACCTGGAAAAAAACCCACACCATACTATTGCATGGAGTGGTGGGAGTTTCTGTTGCCCTAGCCTGATAAAGCTGAATAGCCAAGAAGCAGAGGGGGTAGTGGAGAGGAGAGCTGATTTGGAGGCAAATAGTAGCATCAGAGGCTCTCAAAACCATTATTTCATTTATTTATTTAAATGTATAGCCCACCCTATCTCGAAGGCAGGTAACATCATATAAACATATAAATTAATTAATTTATTATCCCAAGGACTGGGAGTAGGTTGCAAAACACAAAATCATAGAGACGCAAATAAAACCAATTAAAATCCCCTATCCCTTCCTGCCAAATAAAAAGGTTTTACACCGCCTCTGGAAGGTGAACAGGCTCGGATGAACCACCAGGGGAAGGGAGTTCCATAATTTTGGGGCAGCTACAGAGAATGCCTTGCTGTGAAAACGTGGTGAGCAGATGGTATAGGCAAGAGAGCACTCCTGGCTGATCTCAGAGGGACACAAGAGACATAATTATATATCTATTATTATTTATTTACATTTTTATAAGATACAAACCTGCGTGAACATATATAAAAATGTATCCCTGCCCACCAAATGCCTGACCAAATAAAAAAACCAAACCTTTGTATTTCTTTCAAAAGATGGGATTGCTTTTATCTCTATCTCTCTTTTTAAAATGTGAGTCTTTCAAGATGACTATTTCTCTTTAAAGGGAGAAATTGTAGGGAAGTACTAGGTGAAGGCAAGATTTGCATGAACTGGAACGTGGGTGGGACAGAAGAGGGTTTCCTTCCCCTGAAGTAAGGCTGGTAACATAAGGTTTAGTCCAGGTGGGGAACCTCAGGAATGGTGACCAAATGTAGCCCATAGCTAGTTTTTATTTAACCTCATTCCAGTTCCTATATCTGGCCCTTGGATCCAGTGTCTGTCCATGAACACTGAAAGACTAAGGGTGCTTGCACATGAGATGGGAGGGCGTGGGGACTGCTACGAGCCGAAATCGCAGTAGGGCAATCGTGGGAAGCTCTGCTCATGTGTGCGGGGTTTTTAACATCATCAGCCCATTTCTGCCATGATTTCACTTATGGGAGACAGGGTGGGAAGTGCCACTTGTGTGCACACTGTTTTTAATGTCATCAGCCCATTTCTGCCGTGATTTTACTCACAGAAGACAGGGTCTAGCCCTGTCTCCCAGAGCCGGCCTTAGCATATGCGGGGCCCAGGGCAGGGAACAAAAGCGGGGCCGTATTCTGCTGCCGGCAATGCCACCGCCAGGCCTAGGGGCACTCCCCGGCTCGGTCTGGGGGCAGCGTGCTGCTCGGGGATGGGCGGAGGGGCACTCCCCTCCGCCCATTCCCAAGCCCAGCCATTGAATCACTTATCTGATCCATGGCCACTGGCGCTGGCCTGGGCCCCGTGCCAGGCTCAGAGCCTCAGGTGGGGCGGGCACCGCACCAGCAGATTAAATCTGCCGCTGTGCTGATCGCCGCCACCAGAAGTTCTGCTGGCTGGTCCTCTCTGCTGCCCGGCTGTCTCGCCCAGGGGAAATGAGGGAGAGGTAGAGGTCCCGTCTCTCCCAAATTTCCCCTGGCAGAGAGACTAACAGGCAGTGGGGGGTGGGGGGTGGGGCACAGAGTGTGGGAGAGGTGGGGCCTCTGCCTCTCCCTCACTCCTGCTGGGCCCCTCCACTGCCTGTCAGTCGGAGTTGGCCAGGGCCCCCACGCTCGGGATCCCCAGCTCCCAGCCACTGTCAGGCCGAGAGCTGGGGACCCCAAGTGCAGGGACCCCCCAGGAGTGGGGCCCGGGGCACCCGCCCCGAGCTGCCCCATGGTGTAGGGCCAGCCTTGCTGTCTCCTGTGAGTGAAATCATGGCAGAAATGGGCTGTTAAAAACCCTGTGCACATGAGTGGAGCTTTCTGCAATCACCCTGCCACGATTTTGGCTTATGGCAGTCTTCCCTCCTGTGTAGTGTCCAAGCGTCGTAAGCTCAGTCTAAGGGAGCAGAAATGAGGACAAGCACACAGGGATAGGGGACAGATCCCTAGTCCTAACAGGTGTTTGATTACAACCGGTACGGACCATTGCAGGGAACTCTCAGTTCCTGGCAGGATTGAACAAATGGTCCACTTTCCTAATAAAACTAGATTTTCTAGTTATTCCAGCCCAGTGGTTCCAAAACTGTGGTCCACAGAAACCAGACTGGGCTGTGGAACTAGCTGTGGGTACAACAATGTGGGCTTTTGTTCCTGCTACCTCCACAGCTATCTCTGGAAGGTGAAGAGGTAATCATGGACAGCACACATACATTATAGTAATCCCTGGCAGCCAGTGTAACCTAGTGGATAAAGTGCTAAACTTGGACCTGGAAGACCAGGGTTTCAATCTTGTTTTGCCATGAGCTTATTGGATAGACTTGGGCAAGTCACTATCCCAAGACTGGGCATTTTCACACAAGGCATTCTCCACCCACTCACTATACATATTACGGGGCACCCATAGGGCAACACTGCAGCCCTGCAACATGTATAGTGGGTGGAGGGTGGGTGGGTAGTGGGTGGAGAGTTTCTTGTGTGAAAATGCCCATTGTTGTGAGGGTGATAAAGATTGTAAAACACTTTGGACACTGAAAGTGCTATAGAAACAATTTTATTATTAATTATTATTATTCAATAACAATAACAATAACCAACAACAACAATAAATAATCCCTCTCCATAGATGGCCATGGCACCATTGGATATCAAAGCCACCTTTAACCATAGCTTATGAATGAACTTAGTGATTTGTGAGTAAGGCCCTTTTCACACGAGACGCACCCACCCATCTCCACGCAGTTTCGCTGCATGGAGATGGCTGGAGGCGTCCATGTGAATGGTGAAGGGGAAGGATGGGGGGGGTGCGCTCCCGCACTACACCCACCTCCATCCATCACCCACACATGGAGCAATGGGCTCCAATGCCCGATACTCCATGGGTGGAGATGGGTGTGCGCCTGTGGGAACGCCACTTACCTCCACCCATGGAGCTACCGGCATTGGAACTCGTTGCTCTGTGGAGGTGATGGGTGGAGGTGGGTGAAGAAGGGTGGAGCATGGGAGCACGCACCCCCCCTACCCAGCGCGAGCGCTGTTCCTACGGACGTCCACCCCCCCCGCACCTGCTGTGGTGTTTGCATGGGCGCCCGTGTGTAAAGGGCCTGAGATTTGACGGTGGTCTGTTGAACCAAAAAGGTTAGGGTCCTTTGCACTAGCTCATGCAAAGGTGTAGTTTTGTTACATCCAAACAATATTACAAAGCACAGACGACATTTCATAAACATTGGTCATTTCTTGCATCCATCTATCTCTTGCCTCCCTCAACAACGTAACCATCATATCTTTCCTCCACCCTTTTCTCGTCTCCTAGCTGAAAAAACCCTCACAACCCCCCCATATAAAAATAAAATAACAATAGACTCAGAAAACATAGCTGCTTCTTTAGTCAGACACTCTCCTGGAGAATCTTTTATAGCTTCACATTATATAATGAAATTAACACTCTAGTTGTTCTCCCCCCCACAATACGCACACACACACACACCCATTTTTGAGGCAGCTGCTGCTAACCCCTATTTTTCTCTAAGCCAGAATGACTCTTTATTCTCTGAGATGTATTTGCTATCATTTTTAAAGCAGAAGCCTCAATCAAGGATTCTGTCTAAACAGCGATGGCATAATATGACCTCCTGCCTGGCATAAGACAATGACACTCAGTTATTATTTTTCGAGTTAAGAGTTTGGCCTTGAAGTGCGTAAATGTCTGAATGTTGGACTGTGCTCATAGACTTGCATAAAGAAGCAGAAATAAATCAGGTTGCGATAAGAATATCTTAATATAGGACTAGTCAGGAAATAGATGTCCCAACCCACAGAAAACCCCAAACAATATATATAAAGTGAATTGGGATGAAGTCACTGGTTTGGTTTTGTTTTTTAAAAAGGGAAAAAAATAATAATTTATTTTTGGAAAGGGATGAAATAAAAACTTCCTTGAAGAGGTAGGTGGAAGGTGGGATACGTCGACAATTCTCCACCATCAAGTGGAGGATTGCACCCTAAGTGTGCAGTGCATCGTGGGACATTATTTATGTATTTATTTATTTAAATTTTTACCCCGCCCTTTTCCTAATGCTCAGGGTGGCTTACAAAATAAGAATTTATAAAACAGATGAAAATAAAATACATACAAATATACAAGTCCCCTAAAAACTTCAACCCAACCACTTACTCTCACCTGCCAAATACTTGGTCAAAAAGAAAGGTCTTATGTTACCTTTGGAAGATGCTTGGTCTTAGATGAACCTCCGCAGAAAGGGAGTTCCACGGTGCTGGGGCAGCAACCGAGAATGTCTCTCTGCAGGGCCAGCCCTAGTCATGTGCGACGTGTGTGGTCACACATGGCCCTGCGCCAGTCTGTGCCATGGCAGTGCTGCCCAGCCTGCTGCCCTCTTTGCCAGCCACGGCTCAGGCTGTGTGCGAAGCGTCCAGTGCAGCTACGTGACCCCACCCCAGCAGCACCATGTGGTGGCTGGTTGGGCAGGGCTGCTGCTGGAGCTGGAGGAGGCGTGCACACCGCAGCAGGCACTGCACGAGGAGAGAGGAGTGAGGCAATGACGAGTGGAGTCGATGCTAATCGGGCTGCAGCAGCAGCACAGCACCGAACCACCATCACTGCAAGAAGGGGTGGTGCTATATGTAAGAGACAACACGGAGTCAAGCAGGATTAATATTGTAAAAGAAGCAAACGGTACTCTGGAATCTCTGTGGATAGAAATTCCATGTATAACAGGAAAGTGTATAGCGGTCAGCCCATACTATCGTCCTCCTGACCAGGACAGTGAGACTGACTGTGAAATGCCAAGGAAGATTAAACAGGCTACTAAAGTCGGAATCGCAGTAATAATGGGCAATTTCAATTACCCTCATATTGACTCGGGTGAATGTCTCCTCAGGGCGGGATGCAGAGAGAAAATTTCTAGATGTCATAAATGACTGCTTCCTGGAGCAGCTTGTCCTGGAACCAACAAGAGAAGGAGCCACTCTGGATCTAGTCCTAGGATTAGTGCGAGGGGTAACGGTGCTGGAGTCGCTGGGCAATAGTGATCGTAATATAATCAAATCTGACATACTCACAGGAGGAAAAATGCCAAATAAAACCACTGCTGTAACATATAACTTTAGAAAGGGGAACTATGTAAAAATGAGGAAACTAGTTAGAGGGAAACATAGGAGCAGTTGCAAGAATTAAATGTCTACAGGCAGCGTGAAGACTATTTCAAAACACCAGCTTGAAAGCTCAGATTAAATGTATTCCACAAATCAAAAAAAGGTAGGAAGAGGACCAAACGTCTGCCTGTGTGCTTAATGGTGAGGTGAAGGAGGCTACTGGAGCCAAAGAGGCATCATTTAAAAAATGGAAAGAGTCCCAAAGAGGTAAATAGGAAGAGCATAAGCATTGCCAAAGTAGATGTAAAAAGTTAATAAGGCAGGCCAAAAAGGAATTTGAGGAGCAACTTTCTAAAGATGCTAAAACTAATAATAAAAACTTTTTCAAGTGCATCAGAAGCAGGAAGCCTGCTAGAGAGTCAGTTGAACCATTAGATTACCAGGGGTTAAAAGGGGTGCTTAGGGAGGAAAAGGACATTGCAGAGAAGCTGAATGAGTTCTTTGCTTCGGTCTTCACTGCAGAGCATGTTGGGGAGATACCCACGCTGGAACCTTACTTTGTAGGTGATGAATTGGAAGAGCTATCACAAATCAACGTGACTCTGGAGGAGGTTCTAGAGCAAACTGACAAAACTAAATACTAACAAATCACCAGGACCAGATTGCATTCACCCCAGAGTTCTGAAGGAACTCAAATATAAAACTACAGATTTACTGTTAGTAATTTTTGTAACCTATTGTTAAAATCTGCCAATGTACCTGAGAACTGGAGGGTGGCAAATGTAACCCCAATATTTAAAAAGGGATCCCGAGGTGATCCTGGAAACTACAGTCCAGTAAGCTTGATGTCTGTGCCAGGCAAAATGATGGAACTATCATTAAGAACAGAATCACTGGCCATGTTGATAAACATGGCTTAATGGGGAAGAGTGAACATGGATTTAGCAAAGGTAAATCATGCCTCATTAATCTGTTGGAATTCTTTGAGGGTGTAAATAAGCCAATGGACAAGGGAGACCTGGTAGATATAATGTACCTGGATTTCCAGAAAGCATTTAATAAGGTCTCACATAAAAGACTCTTGAGAAAATTAAAGTCATGGGATAGGAGGTAGTGTCTTACAATGGATTGGTAACTGTTTAAAGGACAGGAAGCAAAGAGTAGGACTAAATAGTCAGTTTCCACAATGGAGAGATGTAAAAAGGGGTATTTGGACTGGTGCTGTTTAATGTAGTCATTAATTATCTGGAAAAGGGCGTTAAGAGTGAGGTGATCAAATTTGCAGATGACACCAAGTTAGTCAAGGTAGTTAAAACATGAGCAGACTGTGAAGAACTGCAACAGGATCTTACGAGACTGGGTGCCTGGGCATCAAAAGGGCAGATGAGATTTAATGTGGACAAGTGCAAAGTGATGCACATAGGGAAAAATAACCCAAACTATGGGTGTTTTCAGACGTTACGGGGCCGCTTGGCCCCGTACCGAAAACAACCCTTTCATTCCCCGCCGGGGTCACCCCGTCATGCCATATCAGACGTGCCGGGGGGATCCCGGTGGGGAATCTGGGAGGGGGCGGGGCCGCACGGCGCAATGTGCGGCCGCCCGCCCCCTCCACGCACCCCGCTGCCCGCCCTCCAGGGAGACGGGCGGGCGGCGGGGCCACTGCGGCCGCCGCGTCGGGCCGGATGTGCCATGGCCCGGGATCCCGCCGGGGATCCCGGGCCGTGGCAACCGGCCAGACGTTACTTTTTTTTGTCCCCGCTGGGGATCTTTTTGACCACACTTCCGGGGACATTCCCCCGGCTAGCCTGGGAAGCGTGGTTCAAATTGACCCCATGCAGATATTGACTGTGGCGAACATCTGGCGGCCGCCAAACAGACGTTCGAGCCACAGTGACCACAGGTGGGTATTCACCGTGGTTCACTGTGATCTCGTAACATCTGAAAATACCCTATGAGTACACAATGCTGGGTACTAAGCTAGGAGTTACCATTTAGGAAAAGGATCTGGGAGTGATTGTGGACAATACACTGAAATCCTCAGTCCAACGTGCAGCAGCAGTCAAAAAAGCAAACAATGTTAGGAGTTATTCGCAAAGAGATAGATAGAGAATAAAACTGAGGATGTCATAATGCCTCTATACAAATCAATGGTGCAACTGCACCTGGAATATTATGTGCAGTTCTGGTCGCCCCATCTCAAAAAAGACATAACTGAACTAGAAAAGGTACAGAGAAGGACAACAAGAACAATAAAAGGTATGGAATGGCTTCCATACAAAGAGACGCTTGACCAGCTGGGTCTCTTCAGCTTAGAGAAGACTGAGAGGGGACATGATAGAGGTTTATAAAATCTTGAGTGGTGTGGAACGAGTAAATAGGGAACGGTTATTTACCCTCTCAAATAGTACTAGAACTAGGGGACACTCCATGAAATTAGCTGCTGGCAGATTTAAAACAAATAAAAGGAAGTACTTTTTCATTCAACGCATAATTAACTTATGGAATTTGTTACCAGAGGACGTTGTCAAGGCCAGTAGTATAGCTGGGTTTAAAAAAGGCCTGGATAAGTTCTTGGAGAGTAGGTCCATTAATGGCTATTAACCAAGTAGCTTACAGGATGAACTTGTTACTGTCGGGAGCTGGGAGTGAACAACACGGAATGAATTGCCCATTGTGGCTGTTTGTTCTTCTCCAATGTGATCGAGATTGGCCACTGTCGGAGGACAGGATGCTGGGCTTGATGGACCACTGGGCTGACTCAGTATGGCACTTCTTATGTTCTTATGAAGCTTGTGGCAGGCAGACCAGGAGCAAAGGACCCTGCCTCCTCTTCCAGCCTCTAGCATAGGCAGCAGCCACTAGACCCTGCTCCCCCCCCCACCCCCAAGCAGAGCAGCAGCAGCACAATGGTGCCAGTGCCAGGCTGGCCCGAGGCAAGTACAACTTTAAGCCCCCACTCCGGGATGGAGGCAGCAGGTGGTCATGGCAGGTCCCCCTCCCACACCGTGTTTTATGTTTAGTGCATAAACACCAATGCTGCCCACCCCCTCCTGTCATTCCCTCCGTCTTCATGGGGGGAACTGTGGGAGGAAAGCTGGGGTGGAGGGGGGGGGGGAAAGCTAGGCAAGGGGGAACCCAGTGGGGATGTTAGGGGGTGGGTGGAACTGTGGACAGAAGTGGCGAGGAGGCGCTGTGTGTGTGAAGCTAAGGGGTAAGTGGTGGGGCTGATATGGTGTGTGCACAGGTATGAGGGCAAATTATGTAAACTGCGCAAATGAGGACCCATAGCAAGACTTCGCACATGGCCCCGCAAACCCTGGGGCCAGCCCTGCCTCTCTGCATGCCCTTGCTGTGACATGCAGTTCACTAGGAAACTACATCTCCCAAGATGCTTTGTGTGTGAGCTATGCATCCAAAAGAGAAGTCTTCATTTGTAGCACACCCAAAGTGGTGCATCCAAAATAATAAAAATCCTGTTGAAACAACATTTTTCTCAATGAAACTTTTCCCCAGCAAAACGGGAATTTTTCATTTGGGAAAACGTTTTGTCAGGAATTTTCTAACCATATGAACTTGTTTACAAACAAAAAGAAATGTCACTGGTATACGATACACATTTCTGATTGACTAATGAATATAAGTTTTTCTCATCAAGGTCTCCATCCAGGAAACTATGCCATGCTTTTGATGGACTGGGGATTTCAGACCTAAGAAATTAATTTAGGCAGCACTGCTACCACCCCAGCCCACAATCCTAAAACCACTTACACCAGAGTAATCCCAAAGATATCCATGGGGCTCCTCCAGAATAAATGGTTTTAGGATCATGGCTGTACTCATGTTAGTGAGTACATGCTCACATGAGTTCTGCAAATGACTTTTCATATGACTTAAGTAAGAGTTGTGCGACTGGGTCCTTTAAAACACTTCTTTGTATGTAACATATCACATAGGCCCTTTTTAAACGGACATTGCTGTGGGCCAGGGTGGGTGGAGATGGGTGGGGGCGTCTCATGTGAAAAGGGCCATAGCGAGGGTGCAGGGTAAAATGGTATTTCAGCACTAACGTTCCCCCTAGATACTCTGATCGCTATGAAGTTAAATCAAAATACAGATGAAATCTAATCAGTCTCCAAGAAATTAGTTTGATGGTATCTTTCAAAATACATATACTGCTTTGTTTTTTAGATCACAGAATTAAAAATGTCAAGGTTACTCAGTACGTCTGAACAAATCTTTCAAAAACACACAATATATAATTATTTAGTTTAGTTACACTGCTTTCTTTTGAAAATGTATGCTTTGGCAATGAAACCAAAAAGCTAATTCTCATTAATGGGATGCTAAGAGAAATCAGTGCAGTTGAGCCTTAAATTTCTGACTCCGTGTATCTTCTTCCCAAAGTTTCAGTTTAATTAGGTGTGTGGGTGGGTGATGATCTCCTTACATGCAGAAAGCTAATCCTTGCACTAAGGTTCAAGAATGAAAATGGACAGTTGCTTCTAACAGTATGGCTTCGTTCAGCCTTCTATCCTTGTAGCTGTGGTGTGCTGCAGTGTACTACAGACATATGTCTGAGGCAACTAATAGCCAGGTTCTATATTAAACACTATGTTTACCAGCAGAGCTGAGTAAAATTCTCCATCCAGTTGACTGCAGATCGCACAGGCTGAACTGTAAAGACAATTAATTTTCTCTTCTTTATAGCAGAGAAGCAGGATCTTCTCTCCTATAAAGTCAATGGCAGACCCCAAATTTACTAATTTTTATCAGTTACAGCTATAAATTGTTTACACCAACCCCCTCCAAGCTATATATATGTAATACCCCAGTGCCTTCTCTGTGTCTTTACCAACAAAGTTCTAAACTATAGTGGGTTAAAGATAAACGGACATTACACCTTCAAGTCTGGACACATCACGGATCCTCTTTCAATATTTTTCAATGCCACTGATTTCTTTTATGGTTTTAAAATCCTCTGTTCCGCCCTTCTGTGCTGATGGCTAAGACATTCAGGGGAGAAGATGGTCTTGACAACGGGCACACCAGATATTTATAATAACAGGACATTTTGGTCTGCGTTTTGTTTTAGCATGTGGGGGGAATAATAATTGTATTCAGACTTGAAATGGCTTGGGTTATGCAGTTCAGAGCACAAGCACCTGCAGCAAATTAATTTGTTGTAGCACATTAATTATCTCATAGCTTCTATTTAGGCTGCAGCTGTTGCTATTATGTTAATAATATATTTTAGCACCACTGTATACAACAGGTTATGGCAATATTAGAAAATTCTTGGGGTGGGTCTCACCCCCCCCCCCCCCGCCCATTTCTTCAGAGGAAAAGATGGAAACAAAAAATAAATAAATAAACACACACCAACATCGAGCGGGCATTCCATTTTCTGTTTATTAACTGAAAGCGAAATTAGAAAAGAATAACAATGGACAAAGATGGCGCGTGCAGAATTTGTGAGAGGAAAAAAAAAAAAAAAAAGGGGAGAAGAAGAAGAAGGGGGAAAAAGAGAAAGAAAGACTGAACACCGCAGTGCTGAGGCGGTGAGTGGGGGGCGGGGAAAATGCTGCAGTTTTCATGAAATAATAAGGTGGAAAAAAAGGCATACAAAGAGTAGGTTTTTCATTGTCTGTAAAATATAAACACAGATGAATTCTGTCTTTGGTTTGTTCATGCTTTTCACTCTGCACAGCAGGGATGTTCTTAAGAAGTTGCCCTCTGCGAAATTTCACTAAATGGAAACCGTGGACCCTGCATGATGTGATTATAATCACACCAGCCATTCTTTTTACATAATTTTTTGTTTAAAATCCAGTAATGCTTCTTGTTTTTAAAAATATACGGCTATATTTGTATGGCTATCTATAAAACCACGCTGTTTTATGTCCCTACAAGAATAGGGTGAGCTGAAGCTATAACCGGTTATATACCCCATCTACAAATCTCCACGGACTCAAAAACAATATGAAAATTTTGAGCTGACAAGAACATGTCTGCTGCCTGCAGTCCCTGCAATAGCTCACCATGTTGCCTACTAACCAAAAGATCAAAAATTATCGATTTCATGGCGCTGCGTGCTAGGGATAGAAAAGCTACTTTAAAATTTGCATTATTTAAGAAATGAAATAAGAGAAAAGACGCATGTTTTTAGGACACGTTGGAATGTAAAAATGGCTTTATGTTTTAATCTTCTCAATGATTTACTATAATTCTATTATTTTTAGCAGCTAGGGTCTGAAAATGATTTTTTTCCCGATGAATTTAGGATTTTGCCGCAGTATACATCTGCAGTCCCAGAATCCTCTGGTAAGATAATCCCTCTTGCGATGGGGGAACGCCTTTAACCTTTTCGTGAATGAAAAAGCAACCATTTTGAAATAAAAAAGGGGGAAAGAATGATGTTTTCTAAGAATTGGAATGATATTTCCTCGGCATTGAAAGACCTACGGAAAGGAAAATGTACTGTAAGCGCTTTATGTCATTTGAGTTTCTAGCTGTTGTCTCCATTACTCATAGTCTTCCATCAATGGTAACCATAAATATTCACTTCTAGCGTACGATAACTGTATTTCATGCTGTTAAGAAACTGAGAGCCCAGATCTAAAAAACAGTTTGTATAATTACAGAATAGCCACTATTACTCCTATGACTACACAGCAGACCTAGATCAATGTTTGTTTAGCAACTCCTATCGAAATTTGCCCAGTGGATTCTTACATACTTGCTTGTCTGAGAGTAGCCCACTAAACTATCTAGTTTGACAAGAGGTATTTACAACTCTTTAGCCTTTTCAACTGGTAAGAAATTAAAAGATTAAACTGAGCCATGAGATATACCATAAATCTAAAGTCCTCTTTGGAGGTCCGTTAAAGTGAAACTCTTACCCTGATGTCTAATATTTTCAGGTTACACGTTCATTAAGAAAGATCAGACTCAATGAGAAAATCTGGCCTAATAAAAGGACAAACTGCCAAACAGAACATTTTTCTCCACCAACTCACTTTTAAAGGTGCTTTCTGTGTGATTGCAGGCAGTCTTCATTCTTTAGAGAGTACTGACATTGAAAGGGTTACATATAAGGGAAATCAATGGTTCCCTGTGGATGGAGTTGAGAGAGGAGGGGAGGGGGAAGAGGTGGGTGTCACACCTTTGCCACTGCTGCTATTGTTTTCATTTGTTTGCAGCTAGTTTTGCTGCAAGGCTGGTTGAACACAGCAATCACACATTGATTTAAACTGAGACGGCAAGGTACATCATTCAGAACACGCTAGAGATATATTGAATGAAAATTTACATTCTGTGGGTTACTGGATATGATAAAATTCCCATAGAGAAAAGACCTGTGTATTTCTATTGGTCTTAATCGTAATTAGCCATGATTAATATTATACATGGAAAGCAATCTTACATTTTACTATTCCAGGTTACAATATATATGTGTTGTGAACAAAAAACTTCTTATTCCTGTTTTGCTTAGGTTCACTGTGGCACTGGTTACTGCTTAATATACCACTAATCAGATATTGTGATGAGTAATGCTTCAGCTGCTAAATCAGTTGGAGACTTCTAGTTTCTAAAATACACATGAATTGTAAAGTTAAGACTGCTGCAAGCTGAATTAAAGAGGTCATTACCTACAACCTATTTTTTTAAAAGGAAAGAACAGGGTTCTCTCTCCACCTCCCAAAAAAACCAAAACCAACCATACGGGTCACCGGTAATTCCCTTTCAAATATCTGGGACCACAGTTATGCAGCACACAATTTTACATTATACCAGCCAGCTAGCCACACAGTTTCATCCATTACTTTCATGTTTTGCTTTATTAATGTTGCCTTTTGCTTTCATACCAAGTAGGTAATTTACACCTACACGATAGCAACATTTTTATTTGTCCCATCATTTTAATGAGAAAACACAAAACTGATCAACATATCAAACTCAATAAATTCTTTTCTTTTTAAAAAATTAAAGTGTCTGCTATCAGTAATATTTTAGCAAAGTAATATCTAGCTATGGATAACTATTTCTCCATTATAGCAAAGTTTCTGAATTCTATTAATAAAATATTATTTCCCAACTTTGTGGCAGACATTGTGTTAGCTAATCTGCATCACCTAGAACATTTAAACACTAGAAGCACCATATGCTTTTCTGTGTTAATTTGTGATTTTGGTGTTTGTTTTCTAAAAAAAGCAAATACATGTCCTTTCTACACCATAGCGTCAATGGACAGGATACCGATTTTTGATTCATAGAAATGCTCACTAGGCAATATGGCAGCACTAAAAAGACCTACTGAAAGGAAAACGTTTTGAATTTTGAAAAAGGAATTTTGTTTTGAGTATCTTTGTGACACTGCTTCTCATTTTTTAAAAATTGTAAATTGATTCTGTAATCTGCTCCAAGAACACACATGTTAAAACTCAACTGCATAAATCTTTTAAAACTCTGAATGTAAAATTCAGTCTGAGGTCCATGTATGAATATGCTTTAATTGTTAATTTTGTTTTGAGTATCTTGTGGCACACCTTCTCATTTTTTACTAGGTCCCTTATGAAGCTATATTTGAACCCTTAGTAGCGAACTAAGTTTACTTTAACCCATTTCCTTCCCCTGTTTTCTGTTCCCTGTTATGTCTTGTGTAGTGCTAAAGATGTCAACTACAAAGTGGCTAATCAAACTCAGAAAAGGATTTGAGTCATTATCTTCAAAAATTAAACTATACAGTTCTTTTTTTACACTGAGCATTTCTCATTGTAGAACTGCACAATGGTGACGTTTGAAGGCTATTTGATCTTTGGGGGGGCAGGGGAATATCTACAGCAGTCAGCTGAAAACAGCGACCAAAACAAACCTATGAGTATAAATCAGATTTGAGGAAACTTCAAAAAATTGTGAACATCTCTTGAAAAAAAATACAAATATGTGGCTTCCTGGAGCTCTGTATATAAATCAGTTTAGGTGAACCTTGTTCAGAAATAGCCAAGACAACCTCTTCTGTTCATTTTCTGTACTGTACTGGATTATACTGTGCATTTGGATAAATTTTAATGAAAGCACAACAATATTAAAAAGCAAATCATATTTGTCCTATTGATATAGAGGCTAAGGTTTTTTTTAGTTCAGCTTCTCCTAAAAACAGAAAGTGAAGCCCTAGTGAATGGTTAACTTCTTACTAACTAAATACCGCACAAACCAAAACAAAACAAAATTTCATTTGCATATTGCCTAGATACGAAAGTATGCTAAGAACTCTCCAATAAGATGCAGATTCAATGGCTAAAAATACACCAGATTGGAACAACACTGAAAATCAGAACCAAGCCAACAAGAGATTCCAAAGAAGGCCTCCTGAAATGTTAAAAAGAAAGTTTAAAATCCTGATTTAAAAGGGGCTTACTCCAGCAGTCTTCCTCGGGTCAGCAAGAAGGGCATCCCAGAGTCTTGGGGCTAGAGGCAGAGACACACAATACCCCTCCTGCTTCTGCTATATCCACACTCCAATAGCCCCATCCCCTCAGAGGGTGGGATAGCACACAAAGAGGCTTTGAAAGGTATATGGGACCATGCGATGCATCAAAGGTGTTTGGCTGATTCTACTGTTGTTATCAAGTACCCAATGGAATTGCTTGTAGTTAATTTGGTGATAATACCCTCTAGCAACAATTCTTTTAATTTAGACAGCATCCTTCACACAAGGATCTAAAAGGTGGGTCAGTATCCTTACTATCCCCATTTTACAGAGGGCGAAACTGGGGCATGCATTTGAAATCCTCAAAGCAATTGTGCAGGTGGAGCTGCTGCACTGAAGTCAATGTATCCAAGTCCATTTACATGAGATGCTAAGTCTATGACAAAAATATCCTTCCCCCGCACTTTTTAAAAATCATCTGAAAAGGTTAGGATGCAGGATGCTGCAGGTATAATGCATATTTAATCAACTCAGAAACTGAGGTTTAACATCATGCTTATCCCTTCACATGTATTTTTGTAACATATGAAGGGATTAATCCTGCTGTCAGTCCTCCTGCATTATACAGAGTCAAGTATTTTGGAGACAGACAAACAACATCATGGGATACCTACATAGCAGCGGCCACGATAATAAGCTAATAATTTTTAAAACGGGGAAGGGAATGTGGGAAAACTCAAAAACCCACAATTTCAATCTCATGCAGGAAATTTAAGAGACAGGAGAAAAAGACTGTGTGAATGTGTCCTTTGTCCAAGGGCACAGCAAGGCCCTGTTCTGTAAACACTTATACACACTTAACTTTTTACTATTTCAATTTGACTATTCACTGTAGTAAAAAGCTAAGAATATGCTTAAATGTTTGCAGAATCACTAGCTATAGCAATGTAACTCCTAAAAATAAGATCTTGTTCATACAATGCAGTTACCTCAGGGTAACTCTCTTTTACACACAGTCCGATAAACCTCAGACCATGTGAATGTAATTTCCTTCCGCCCAGGTGATTTGCGAAGGACACTACTACGCTTCGGATGAGGGATACCCTCCTCCCCTATTCCACCACTTGTATACTCTGAAGTGAGTTTACTATTACCCAAGAATAAATTGCTACAGAGCATAAATTCCCCAGGGTAGTCTGCTCATGTGAATAAACTTTTGATCTAGTAGTTTGGTGCCCCACACGGTGAAACTGTCTATTATAAACCATAATAAAATCTAGGTGTAGACTGAAATGAAAATAATAGTTAAATTCCCCATTACTTGTAGAAAAATAGGTTATTATTTTTAAAAGAACACTTATTTGCATGTGCTCTGACCTGATTGACAATTACATAAGTTTTGAGAAAAAAATGAAATCCAAAATGACACTTTGGGCATTTATGCCAAAATTTTATTTCCGTGAAAATTTTAATCCCCCCCTTCTTTTTCTGTGTTAAAAATGACAAAATTGCAAGGTTTACATGTCAAGTACCAATACAATTTCATCCCCCCCCCCCCCATTTCAACACAAAATACAATTCAAATCACATTTTTCAATTTAAATTTCACCTCCCTATGGAAATCTGACCCAGCTCTAGTCATATTCCAGGATGAATTGATTTTTCCTGAATCCTTGTTTTCTTAGGTGGGGTGGGTGGTGTTCTGCTAGCTACAGCGGCAAAGAGGAGTAGGGTAGTAGACTAAGGAAAGTGTTAGTAGGATCGAGGAATGAAAAGTTCCAACAACAACCGTACTTAATAAATAGCTCCTCGCTGCTTTCTTTAACTTGGAGGCACTCCAGGGTTATTCAGACAATACTTATCTGCCACCATTTGGGTTTTGAAGCTTGACCAGTTGGAAGGGGGTGGAATGGCCACAAGAGTTAAAGGAGCAGTCGGGAGATTTTTGCATGATGCTCTGGAAGGGAAAAAAAAGAGGCTGTTAAACTCAGACCCGGCCAAGCGGAGTAACTTACAACAACAGGTACTCGACCCCTTTCCCGAGTGAGCCAGGGGCTTTACTCTGCGGGTGCCCACCCCCACCTGCGTGGGCAAAAGTGGAAAGTAGGAGGGAGAAGGGAGGCCGCCTTCACTTCCCCACGTGGCCTCCTGGAACCCACTTCGGTTCCAGCACCGAAGCCACCCCTGGTAATATGGAGAGGCGGAGCCTAGGCGGCCGCGATGATAAAATCCAAGGTAAAGCCGGGCTACAGCCAAGGGGTCCGTGCCAAAGCGACCCGGGGGAGGGTGTTACCGGCGGCAGAGTAACCCGTGATGCCTTCTCCTCTAAGGATCAGACATCTCCGCCCTCCCGCTCTCCAACTACTGGCTTTGTAATAGCTGGGTGCACTTGGGGAGTTTTGTCTGCGCGCTTTGTTTCAATTCTGTCTGAAGTAGCCAGGGCAAAATCATGCGGACCTAGAGCTACGACACTCCGCCAGGGCGAAACTTTAGAGTGGGATCCTCACTCTGTTGAAGACTTAAATGGATTCAGAAATCAGAATCGCGCTCTCACTCCTCCCTAGTGTAGTACAAGATAAAGAAAGACGGTATAAACTAAGTGGCGGGTGCGAAATTATGAATAAAACATACTCCGTCCAATCCAAGATCGTGCAAAACTGGAACATATTTTCCTACTCCCAGATCATGAACATATCGGCGGGGGGGACCTATGATCGTGTTTTAGCAAAATATTCCCCCCATAAACATAGGGCGGGATCCTCACCCATTAAAATGGATGGAAAGGTTTTAAAAATTAAGTGGGATCAGCCTTGCAGCCATAGTTTACATTCGTGATCTTGCATTCGATTTTTTTAATACAGTGGGTGGTGTTTTTTCCCCCTTGTAAATGTGAAACATACTTTGGGTGTGATCCTTACCAATTAAAGCTAATGGGAGCCATTGACTTCATTCAATGAAGACTGGTTGCGTGCTCTTCGCCAGCAAACAGCAATGTGCGAAAAAAGTGTGCGCAAAGTCTTTTGGATGCGCAAGACCATGCTTGCAAATAAGCTGAAATAATATGTGCCATCGCAAGATCGTGCAGGCGAATATATCATGTCCTTTTTAAAACTAGTCAAAAAGCCCCAAACAATGTAGTTTCTTCCCTTAAATAAATAAATAAATAATTCCCACTGCACAACTAGCCATTTTCTTTGGCAACTGCTCCCTGATAAGTATTTATAAAGGAATTGCAGAAAGCGTTTCCGCCTACGTGAGAGACTCCCAACCACCTTCGCTAGCCTGCCTGCAACTTATTTTATTTTGCTTCGGAATGACTGGAAGGTAAGGAAAGTGGCGCAGTGTGGATCCAGCAAAATCGTGTGTGCGAGGTGGGCAGTGGATGGGCTTTTCCTTTGCTAACAGAGATGTTATTTCTTCTTGTTGGGAAGCAGAAAGTTTGCAGCTCTGCGGGCAAGCCTCGAGTATTATCACCCTCGATTGGTCTAGAAGCGCTTGGGAAACATTCAGCCCAGTTGCTTGAGTTGCATGAAACCCTGCAAGCAAACCTCGCCTCTCCCCCGCCTAACCCTAATACAGGATGGAAAAGATTCAAAAAAGGCGAACGTGTTGCCAGAGAGTCGCTGCACCTTTAAGAACAACACACTCAGCTGCCTCCCGCCCCCAGGCAGCAACTTCTCTCCCAGGCAGGAACTAGTCTAATTCTCAACCTCTAGAAGAAGGTGTCTCTCTGCTGCCCCCTCCCCCGCCTGGCCTCATCACACCTCCCCTCTCTGCTGGATCACTGCACCCATCCTGCCTTGTTCTCCACAGCCGCTTTCCCCTCCTCCCCCCCCCCGGGTACCCAGAATCCCCCCCCCAATCCTCTCCCCCACCCTATCGATCTCCTCCCCCATAACCCTCTCACTAGCTGGCTGCTCTTCCTTGCCTGCTCTTTATCTCCCTCCGCCCTGGGGGAAGCGGTGCACTATTTCTCCTCCCCCTGCTCTGGGTGCCTGTGGAATGCTGCGCACTGGACCCGGCGCGGTAGCCCAGGCGGCAGGATACAGTCGAGTTCTACGCTCCCCTATAAGAACCTCCTTGTAAGCGGCGCCATTTTAAGCCTCTTGCTCTGGTCGGCGGCGGTAACAGCAGCAGCTGGAGGAGGCGGAGGACGACTGCGACTATCTAGGCAGGCGGGGGAAGGAGCCGGGCTGCAGCGGGAGCAAGAGGAGGCGACCGTGGCCGCGGGGGACCCTGCGCTCTCGCCTCCCCGCAGCGTTAGTGCCGGTTTCGGCTCCCTTTCTACTTTTTCGCCCCGGCCCCGCAAACTTGGGTCGATCCCGCCCCCCCCCCCCCCACGGGGCTGGGAGGTTCCGAGCCCGCTTCCCTGCGAGGCGGGGGGAGACTGGGCTGCTCCCCTGCAGCGGGGGAGGAAGCGCGGCTGTGGGGGGGGAGAGCGAACTTGGGCTGCGGGGAAGGGAGCCCCGGGAGGGGACTGCGCTCGGGAGGTCCCAGGGTGGGTCGGGGAGGGCGTGGGGGGTGTCAGTAGTTCCAGGTCGCTTGACCCCGTGGACGGAGGGTGGGTGAGGACATGGGGCTGGGCGGGGGAGGCGGCGGCGGCGATGGGCAGTGTCGGAGGGGTGGGGGCGGGAGGAGGCCTCTTTGCAGCAGCCGGGACCGAGGTATCTGCCTCTCGGGAGACTAGGGGGCTAAGAAGGGCGATGGGCGGGCTGCCTGCCTGGAAGGCAGCGGATGCTTTCTGTCTCGCGGCCTGTAGCTCGGAGAAGGCTCCGACTTGCTGGCGCGCTTTGGAGCACGGGTCCCTCTCTCTCCCCTAGGAAGAGGGTTGGGGGCAGGGACTGGGGTTTGTTTGTATTGTGTGTGTGTGATTAACTCGACAGTCAGCAGCCCTTATGTATTGGTTTCGCTGGGGGCTTTTTGTCCTAGAAGCAAGCAGGTTCGCGGGGACAGGCTTTGGCTTGAACTTCCACTGCTGCTGGGTAGCTTGAGTTCAAGTTATTTCGGAGCAGGGTGAAATCAAAGCAAGTTATGAACCACCACCACCACCACCCCATAGCGAAACACGCCCCCAGGAGCTACCTAGGCGGCTTGGATCTTGATTAAGAGTGGAGGGAAATCTGGCCCCTACGAAATCTAGTGTGTGTATCATGGTGCTTTAGCCTTCAGACCTGATGCATTTTGGGGGAAGAAAAGGAGGAGGGTCTCTTAGCAGATGGAAAACTTCCAGAAACCAGGTTTCTTTCTTCTTCCTTCTGAGGCTTCCCTTTCTTCAAACTTAAGTCTGGGTTAAGATTTTTATTTTAAATCTTGCAGCCCCTTCCTTGTAGATTCTTCAGTCAAACATTACCTAGTCTCATTTTTCTTTCCGCTGAACTTGCTTTGTTGCTGATTCTTGCAGGGTTTTTTTAAAAAGATCTGTTTTGTCCAGGGTGGCTTCCAATAAGATACCTAAAAGGAGCAAGTCAACAGCCCCCTGTATACACTACTACCCACTTCAGGGATAGAAATGGTTTTAATATTTTATAGTAGCTTCCTGTAACTTGTTAATGGAGCAGTCATTATTCTGGTACTTTGTGTATTCCAGACACCTTTGGTGCTCTCCTCTCCCAGTTCTGCAAGTGGTGAAGGGAAAGAGGCTGTACTTGGTGCAAGGAAATTTGGGAGGGGTTTTAATAAAATGGGAGGTTTGTTTCCTCTGATGTAGTTATTGAAAAACTTTGTTCTTTTGTTTGACCTTCAGTAGTAGTGTATAAAAGTTAGCTCCCTATCTTTTTGAACCTTTGTAGACACCATATAAAGTCACTAGATGGACATGAGTACTCACCAGACTGGGAGGGACTTGTAATGGGAGCAGGGAAACGCCACTTCTCAACTCAAAACAGGCAAGTGGGGGTCTTACAGCCTTGTTTAAGACCTTTTATTTTGAAAGTTACCATGCAGAGTCTAGACAACAGGATTTGTATAGAGTCCTGTAGGCCAAGTTTCCTAAAGCTGAATTAATATAGTACTTGTGCAGTTATTTACATACAAAAATATATTCCAAAAAGTTCAGTTGTCCTTCTGTTGAATTTGGTCCCTTGCCAAGTAGCCAAAATATGAATTTTAAGAAGCCCAGCTATAGGCATAACATGTTTTGAGAAGTTTGGTTGCTTTTAGGAAGGTGTGTTCCTGTTGTCTTGAGTATGAGTGAAGGAGGGTAAAATTATTTAAAACAAACTGAAAGGCAAGTCTGTTCCCTCAACAAGCTGAGTAGCAAAGTAGTTCTTGTGGGCACTCTTGTGTTCAATTGCCACTGTTCCTTGGTAAACGTTGTTAGCACTTGTGCACAACATTAAAAAAGGGTGCAACAGAAAATGGCCTCCAGAAACCAAGATAACAATCTCCCATAAGAATGTGAGGAGCTAGAACACAAGCTGAAGCTTGAGTCAAAGCTGGAGAGACATACTTTATCCTAATCTTGTTACATCATAATTAAAATTAAAATTGGAAGCTATTTTTCACCACTACTTTTATCCTGTATGCTATGCATGCAGCAAACCTCTGCTTACTGTATATTAACATTATGCTTCAGTGTTTGGAGCAATTGCTTTGCCTGGATTAAATTTATTGAAATGAAAACTAAGCAGAAAGTTTCCCTTTATGCATACATAGCTTCAGCCTGAACTGGTGCTGCAACTATGTGAAAGGTAGGGGTGAAAACCCATGAAGTAAGTAAATGGTTAATGTTGTAATGGCCTTTGGACTCTGAGGTTTTGTTTAGTTTTTGTCACTGTTGCAAATTGCAGTCTGACCACTTCACCTGCTAACCCTCAAAGATCTGTCCTACAGCAGTCTCAGAAAATGGGTCAGCATGAAGCTGCATCTATAATGATGAAAATGTTCCTACTCAGTGTTGGAGCAGAAACTAGTGTTGCAGCTTAACACAAACATGAGCATCATTCTACATATCTTTAAAACTCTCCTAAAAGGGATATATAACAAAATCAGCATCTAAATTTTTTTAGAACCCAAAATACATCTGCAGTCCAAGGACCTAAAATCATAGCAGTATCTTACAAATGATGACATTTTCCTGGTAGTGGGTAAAAATGTCTTCCCATAGTAAAAGATTTGTTGGGTGGATCTACATCTCTCAAATCTGCAACAGAACTTACTGGTGGTCACCTAAATAGATGCTGTCTTCAAAACCAAACTTTATATGGCTTTCTAAATGGTATAACTACTCAAAATTTGAGTTTACATTCAAAACTTGAAACTGTCATACCAGGTATAATTGCTTGATAACACATCTGTAAGATTAGTAATTAAAATATTTTTTCATCTTGCATCTGTTTGTCCTGTTTCAAGTAGTAAGTTTAGCCTCTTGTGAGGTGCTAGAAAATGCTGGGTGCTCCAAGACTGATTTTAAAATCTAAAATTTGATTTAGAAGCTGATGGGGGATAAACATGTGTAGTCTGCAATAGACTAAATTCCACAAAACACCACACTAACAGTGCCTTGTAGCTTGGCTGAAATTTCCTCTTTGGCCCTCCATTAATACCCCCCAGTAATGCAAGAGAAGCAAGTAAAATGAGTCTAGTCCACTTGGATAAAATCGAATCTGTCCATAGACACAAATTGTATTTATAAGGTAGCATAATCATCAATTAAGCAACCTAAACTCTAGGTCTGCCTTGGGTTTGGCTGATTGCTGTTACGACTCCTGTTCAGAATTTCCTAAGCGTCTTGGAACACTTAAAGTTGCAAACTAGAAGAGTGAACCAGTAAGTTGGGACTCAGTTGAGTTTGGAGAAGAGAGAACTGGAATCTGTTCAGATTTCAGATGCAAGATTCTGAGAAACTTTAAACACAACTAAGAATAATCTTGCATGATAATATTTAATCATGTACTCATCACACAAACTTGAGGCATACTTCCAGAGCAAATTATGTATCTTCACAAATAGAGCTCGAGTTATAAGCAAGTTAGCTGTTCATGTTCAGATGAGCCTGATGCCAATTCCTTTTCATATTAATAGTTCATATATTCAGTTTCACTTGCAGCTGGAACTTTTCTGAATTGAGCCCCAAGTGTTGCTAGTCTGAACATGTGTTCTAGACACTTGAATGCAGACTCTTACATTTTTCAGTAAATTGTCCCAGCAACAATATGGATGCCCTCCAGTGGCCAAACACCAACATTTGTTCAGATGTTGAACAAATGCTGTATAGCCTGACTTAAGGAAATGTCATTTGTATCTTAGTAAGACTGTCCGCTGCTCAAATTGTTTGATCAGTTTGACAGTTGGTGCAAACATCTTCCAGACAAGTGCTGGGACTTCATCATTGGCATTCAGAGTTAACAGTTCAAGTGGCTGGCTTCTGCGAAATGCATTTGGATTGAAGCTCTTTAAGAGTAAAAGTAGCTTAAAACAAGAAAATGTGTGCATATAGTATACAGCGATCTGACCTGTTTGTTGATGCCCTTACACTTCTCTTTTTCTGTAGCTTAGTGTCTTAAGTGTAGCTCTTTAGTTTTCACCCTCAATCCTTGTATCTTATGCAAGTGGTAGCTGCTTTGCCTGAGTTCTTCATGGCAACTTGCATGAATGAGCTAATTCTGAATTATGTTTGTTCATATTGCAGTTGGTATGCAAAACACTTTAAGGGTCAGTGGGTCGCTCTCCCATTATGCCTCTTGCATCTGGTGCTGTGTACAGCAAGGTCCCTTCAGATAGCCCTGACCCATGTGGGAAGATGTGTTGTGGTGCTTCCTTTTGCAGTTGAGAAGTGTTTTCTGAATGAGCCCTCAGTATTTGCAGTCTTTATACCTGTCTTCTGCACACTTAAGTGCAGAGCGTTACACTTTTCACTAGAGCAGACCTTTCTGTTCATCAGAAGGTTATCTGGTAAGAAGTATAAACCATGGTGTTACAACCCTTTGGAAAAGAACATCTGTTGACCATAAGTCTTTATTAAGATGACAATTTTAATATAACTGTTCTCTATTCCAAAGGTATAAACTGTTACTTTGGTCTGTCACATACATGTACTCACAAGCTAAACTTGATAAAGCAAACATTGGTACATGGAATTCCTATAGCAAGAGTTGCATGTGGGATTGCATGGTAACTTCATAATGACCAAAACCGCACTTTGCTATTGTCTCAATCTTGTATCAACCATGCTGTAGTGGGAGACTTGGCAGTGGTTATGAACAAAGGGGTGCCTATATTGTGGAAACGAAGCACTAGAGTTGCTCAGGTCAGAATTATCTAAAATAGCATCTGATTGCAAATATGCTTCTGACAACGTTGGGTGCTGTACAGCCTAGCTGCCTTAACAGCTGCTAAATCCTTAATCCATCAATGTTGCCTCAGTGGTATAGGTAAAACTTTAATTGCTTATAAAACAAGCAATTAAAGTCAGACCACCATAGCTTGGGTCAGTGTAAGCATATATGCTGAAACAAAGCAAAATCTACATTGCAGAAGGGTTATAGCAATGTTGGACTCAAAGTAAACTGTTAGTTTTATGTGCTAGATAAATCTCAAGCTTTTACAATAGCCAAAAGTACTTGAACTGAAATTTAATTAGGAAAAAATTCCATAAAGCACACTTAACAATTCATTTTTAGAACCAGAAATTTTTCCAGAATAATATAGCAGAAACTTTTCCACTCCATGTCTCTGGAAATGACTACGGTCACTTTCAGACATTCTTGCACTCGCACGCCAGTGCATATTCTGGCTGCGGGGGGAATGCGCAGGCAGAATATGCATGGGGATCGACTGAAAGGCCCCCCCCCCCCCCAGATAATGGTTTTTATTTAAAAAGGATGCTGGAGAGCTGGGCCAGAGCAACACCTACTCCAGTTCCTGAAAGAGCCCCCCCCCCCCCCAGCGCAGCTTTGCCAAGATGTGTGCATGGATGCAGAGCAGGAAATGGAGCTTGGTATCCATGCGCATCTGCCGGAGGGTGGGGCTTTCAGACAGGCCAATCCCTGTGCATATTTTGGCTGCGCATTCCCCCCTGCAGCCAGAATATGCATGCGGGGGGCATATCTTAAAGTGGTCTAAGTTGTGGTAGCAATGCTAAAGTCCTAGTGTAGATTCAGATAGGATAACGGAGACTGAGCCAATACCTTGCACTGCAACTTGAATTTAATCTTGAGTTAACTGACTGCATTAGGGTATTAACATTAAGGTATTGAACAACTCCCCACCCCCACCTCAGCGTGCATCATGTGTAACTGATGCTTGAAAATAACTATAAAAAGCTTGCCTAAAGTTCAATCTACCATAGAACCAATTGTGATGAAAGTGCAACTCATTATTTATTGTAAGTCACTTTCTACATGTATTGTAACAATATTTAAGGGAAGTAAAAGCTATGCATATGGGGCTCCGAGGCATTCATCATATACTTTTTTGGCTTGTGCCATTGATAAATATTCTATTATATTCATTTTATACTAAATATAATCTTGCCCTTGTGTTCGACAAGGGAAATACTAATTCTAAATGAGTTAGTGCAGTACTGTAGATGCCTTGATGTTGCTCGTACTTTGGGCAAGTAGTTGCATGTTAACTTCTAAACAGTGCTATAATCATTCATTTTCTCCAAGCTGTAAAATATGGATAACTTAATGCTGTCCACAGGATTCTGAGCAATGATAAATGGCAGTAAGCAATAGTGTTCCTGGGGAAGATGAGAAAGTAAGGTTTGCTGTGTTGGTCCCAGATATAGGCAATAAAGACAAAGGAGTACAATATCTTTTATTGGACCCACGCCAGTGGTTTTGGGGGGGGGGGACACAAGCTTTTGGACCTCAGTTTCCATCAGACAAGTCAGGAATTACAATAGCTTTTTATTATTTATTATAAGCTTTTGTATAGTGCCAGCTGTGTACCTGGTGCTTTACAGAACAATGAAATAGACGTGATCCCTGCCTATGGCTTACAATCAAATAGACTTGGAGGGGGAAGACAAGGAGAGGGGACGTGGGGAGAGACAAGGGATAAAAACATTCAAGCAAATGTGAAGTCTCAGGTGCATGCTTAGCTTGGCTGCAGTTAGGCAGGAGTCATTGGGGAGGGCAGACAGTAAGTATTGAGAGGGAAGTTCTAACAGGCATTGGGAAAGGCGTCGAGGAAGAGGTGGGTTTTGAGGAGGAATTTGAAGGTGCAAAGGGAGGAGGTGAGGCAGATGTGGGCAGGGAGGGAGTTCCAGGCATGGGGGGCAGCAAGGGAGAAGGGACGAAGGTGGTTAGGTGAGCAGGGGAGATGAGGGAGAGAAAGGGAGGGGACAGAGGAGTGGAGAGTGTGCAGGAGTGTGTAAAGAGATAAGGGCTGAGGTAAGGGGGAGCCAGGTTGTGAAGGGTTTGTTTGTGAAGGATGCGTGTGGAAAGGGGGAGTCACTGAAGTGAGGAGAGGTGAGGCTGCACATGGTCAAAGCAACAGGCAGAGTGGATGACCCTAGCGCAGAGTTTTGGATGGAAATAAGGGGGGGGGGGGAGAGAGACAGATGAGCATGGTGGAGGTCAGCAAGGAGGAGGTTGCAGTAGTCAAGGTGAGAGATGAGCATGTCGTGGACAAGGTTCGGCTGAGGAGACAAAGGGGCAAATCCATGTAATGTTACGGAGGGTAAAGCGACATGACTTGGCAACAGAGTTGATGTAAGGTTTGAAGGAAAGTTGAGTGTCGAAGACGAAGCCTAAGCTACGGGCTTGAGGAACAGGACAGATGGTGACCCCATCAATAAGGATGGAGGGGGAGAAAGGGTAGGAAGGAAAGATAAGGAGTTCAGTCTTAGCCATGTTGAGCTTGAGCTGACATTGGGACATCCAGGCAGAGATATTTGAGTTTTCAGGAATTCTGCTTTGACTAGGCTGAGTTTCTGACAATGATCTTGTTTCCAGCACCTGCTTGGCTGGAAGGTCACTTCTGACCCTCATTAGTATCTGAATTAGGTATCTCAGTATTGTTAGTGTGGATCCTGCAATATAAGCTCAACTGTAAAATCCTTGCTTTTAACTTGTTTGGAGGTACATGATATTGCTGCTACTGCAGCAGCACTTCAAACCTTCTCTTGCCTATACTACCACCCGTGTTCAAAAATGTGCCTGCTGACGTTGGTCCCAAATGCATGGGGTGCAAAGGGTGCTTTCTGACATGACCGAATGTGCAATCTTTGGTGCCATGGGGAAGTCTGGGAGTAGAAAGACGCATGTCTTTCATCAGGTGTGACGGGCAAAAGTGTGCATTTTTGCCCAAACCACGTGTGGTCAGCAGAGTAGGATTTTTCCACTCTGCTGGTTGTGCGTGACTACAGGCAAATGTGCACTTCTGCCCTTCCCGTTTGATGGAAGATGTGCTCTTTTGACTCCTGACTAGGGCTGAAACTTCTTTTTGAGTTTCTTGGTTATCAAGAATCGTGGTGGTTTACTTGTTCCAGTTGAAAAACAGTGATTGAGGAAAATATGGATTTTTGAAATCCTTGGATTCTTGGCTACAATTTACCATGTACCATATACTGGTTACCACAGTTTACCATATAACAATTTACCATGTACTGCCTTTGTCCCAGTAATATGCATGTGCAAAATGCCATGTTGCACATGTTAACTACCAGGATGAACATGGTAAATGGTATACAATAAACAGCAAATTGCAATAACCAGTATACGGTAAATAGTGGTAAACTGTATTTTGAGAAATCTCTTCATCAAGTTCTCAACCTGTTGAGATTACACAGATCTGACAATTTTTGATTCCTGCAATATTATTTTTTTTGGGGGGGGGGGGGGCGACCATTTCAGACCTTTTTGACTCCTCCTCTCCCCCCCGCACTGTCATGTCAGAAAGCGCCTGATGTCATTTGATCTTCTATTGGAATGACTTCTGTTGATGAGTATGCAGCCTTTTATGTCACACAGGACCCTTCCTTGGGGAAAATAAAACTATACACTGAGCAAATGCAGGAAAAGGCTGCATGTCTCAAACAGTGTAGCCTAGTTGATAAGGTGTTGAACTTGAGCCTGGGAAGCCAGGATTCAAATTCCATCATAGCAAAGAAAAATCTAGGGCAAGTTCCTATTTCACAGCTGTGGTTCACCATCTATAAAATGGGAACAATAATTGCAGGGTTGTTGGGGTGGACTAGATGAGGGTTGTATAGTGCCTTCAGTGTTGAAAGTGCTCTAAATAAAGCAATCACTTGGGAGGGAACTGTTAGGAAAAGTTATTAGCATTTCATATAATTAAATATAATGAAGGGAAGCCAATTCCTGAATGAGAGAAATATGCATAATAGGAAGCACTTGGGAGGGGATGTAAAATAGTATTTAAATACATACAATGGAGAACACAGCAGGCTATTACACATGACACACCTTTTAGTCTTTTTTTGCGATCGAATAGCTATTTTTGGTTGTTAGCATTTATATAGCGCCAGCGATGTACCTGGCACTTTACAAAGAATAAGATGGAGCATCTTAAAGTGTTGTACAGGTTCCTTTTCAGGGCAAGGATAGAGAGATCAGAAATGCCATGGTTCTAGAAAACCAGTTGACTGTGCCCTCCTTCATGTGACTGAACTTGCATAGGAAGAGTTTGGATGAGGGTATTCTGCAGGTGCAGGAAACAGCCCCTCACTACTTTAACTGCATGGAGCTGTCCATTGGCATTCCTTTAGCAGTTGTCTTACTTACCTAGGTCCTTGGTTTGCAGGAGTCTCTAGATCATCCTGCAGGGTGACTACTTTGGGCTCATTCTTGCAAACCAGGAAATCTCCAAAATAAGTGTCTAACAGCTTCCACATGAACGTGCGGGGCCAGGGCTATTTTTGGGATTTGTGATCACGTTAGGAGCAATCCTGGGAGGCCCCACTCGAGTGTGTGTGGAATGTTTTGCTGGTTTCTAGCTTGATTTTCATCATGTGATGCAGGACTGGATTTTGAGCCCTACATCATGGGATGAAAATTATGCTAGAAACTAACAATCCTCTTCCCCCTCCCCCCCTTGCACACAAGTGAGGCTTCCGAGGATCTTTCCTAATGTGATCACTAATCCTGGGCGCTTGTGTGGAAGTGACCTCAGCCATGTGCTAGGTTTAGTTTGCTTACCCCAGGAAAAAAATGTATTGTCTCCCAGGGACACAAACCTGGAAAGGAAGTACTTGGAATACAGTACATAAACATTGGTGGCTGATTCCAGAGTGTGGGCTGAAAGAAGATTGGGCTTTCTCTAGTAAAAATGTCCCCTTCTAAAGTTACCCAACTCAAGCTTAGATTGGTGTAAGATGAACCGCTGCTGCTTGGTTGTCTTCAACAAAATGCTGTCTAGCAAGGCATGAAGAATTAACTCGCCCTTGTGTGCTTTTGTTTAATGAGAGGAATTGGATGTTTAGCCTGAAGTCATTGCACACTTGTGCACTGGTACAAACAATGAAAACTTAAAAATTATTATCTTGATGGCTTACAAACTGCTGTGACCAACCCATCTCTAGGGCATTGTGCTTTGGGCTCTTCAGCATACAGCAATTATGTTTCTAAAAACTAATTTCACTTGGTGTATGCTGCTTTATAAAGATCTCAAAAGATTAAACCACTAGATTAGCTGCGCTACATTGAAGATGATACTAGCAAATGTAAAAAAAAGTGAAGTCCTGTCTTATTCATAATCATTCATTGATCATTACTTTATTCAAGCATGGACAAACTTGCCAGGGTCAGTGTGACAACCACCAAGAATCAATCAAAAATACAAATACAAATTATGACAATCTTAAAAACCAAGCAGCGACATACATTCACTCTTAAGATTACACATTAAAACAAAAATTTAAATCAAATGAATACAACCTCTGACAAATCGACAGAAGTTTCCTAAAATTTATTTTCTAATCTGTTTGACCGTACATGCAAATAATAGCCAAACGTGTTAAAATCTTAACTTCCTGCTGCAGGAAGAGCCATACAACTGTCTCATAATTTGAGAAGAACAGTACCTTATCCAGACATGGTAAAATGTACTTAATCCTAATATCCTTATAAAGTGGATAACCCATCACATCATAAATATCCTTGACCACCCCAGGGCAGATAGGGCAACATCTCTCTTCCCCAGGGATATCTAATCTACACCCAATTGGGGCAGTCCTATCTTATGGCTCATTGTTGCCCTCTGCAAGGGAGAGATTGACACGTTTGGCAGCTTTCTAAATGATTATCTTATTGTCATGTTCAGTGCTTGGGGGGTTCTTTGGGGGGCTGCAAATAAAACTGGATTGAGACTGTCCACAATATGGAAGTCATAGGTACAATGAGACGGAGGGGACATAAAAATTAATGAAAGCAAAATACAGGCCCCCAAAGCTCCCAGCCATCTTGCAGCCTCCAAAAAAACACCCAATACCACTTCCTCATATCCCACTCAAACCCCCCTCAACCCTACCCCAAACTACTCCGCAACAACCCCCCCAAAAACAATCTCCTATCCCTGCTCATCAAATGCCTTTACAAAGAGAAAGGTCTTGCACTGCCTCTTGAACATGCTCAGGCTCTGATTCAACCATACCTCTGGGGAAAGGGAGTTCCATAGCATTGGGGCAGCCCTCACTGTCTGAACAAGACTATCCGAAGGTACCCACAGGGAGGCACTCCTGGCTGATGGCAGTGGCCGCAATGAGACATAGGACAGGCGGTCTCTTGGATCTGTGGGGCTCAAACCCTTGAGGACTTTTAAAAAAGTCAAAATCAGCACCTTCAGCTGTGCCTGGAAAGCTATAGGAAGCCAGTGCAGACCACAGAGCACCAGTGTAATGTGCTTGTGGCATCTCACCCCCTGAAAGAAGGCAAGCTGCTGCATTCTGCACCAACTGAAGCGTCTGTTATCAAGGGCTAACCTATAGTAGTCTAATCAAATTATTTCTGCTGTACATGAAGACTTGGAATCTCAGTACAAGCTTTCTACCTGGAATTCCATTTAGCTTAATGAGAAACTAAATAAGGGATAGTAGTGCTATATCCCTTCTTAGCTGTTGCAGTGGTGCACTTGAGTCTGTAACCCTTTAATGGTTATCAAAAAAACTTGAATGAATTAGTTCTCCAGACATTCTATGCAGATCATACTAACTTGTATCAAGCAAAAAAAGCCAAATGCATAGCACTGTCTGGCAGTTTGAAGCTTAATATGGAAACAAGTTATTGGTGCTTCCTCTTATGTATCCAAGTCTTAAAGCCCATGTGATCCTGCTGTTGGATAACAAGATTACTTATTACAATATCATAAGCATAGGATTCAGTTGGCAACAACAATTTGGATATTACTGGAGAAAACAGCCACACGTACAGAAATGGAAGCCTTTATTAGGAAGTCCTGTACAGGGTATACCATCTGTAGCAAACTCACTTTTTGTTCTCTAACAGCATATTCAGTGTCATTGTCTTCCCCCACCCTTCCTTTGTATTAATACACTGGGTTACTGGGTCTGATTCAGGGGTGCTCTACCCTGGGATAAGGGTGCTTATGGTAACCTCAGAAGTACCCTATAGCATGTGAAAACTGCAAGGTACATTAGGAAATGTCTGAATAACCTTGGTTTATCTGAGGTTAAAAAAAACCCCACACATGGCCTTGCATCTGAAGCTAAAACTGGCAGGAGGGGTTGGAATGGTTCAAATGTGGGCTTAATAGCTAAGGTCTTGATATCAAAGGGCTGCTATCCTAGTAGTATATCATAGTGCGGGTGCATTCTTGCACACTTGACATCTACTGAAGGCAGTGGCAACTCTCCCTTAATATAAGGGAGGGCATCAGATGCATCTTTAGGTGGTCTGAGAGACCTAATCGGGCAGAGGTTGGATGAAACATTCCTAGAACAAGCAACAAAAACATTAGAAAATCAGCTGCAACAATAGGTGACAAGAACTACCCTGATACTGAGAATATACAGTGAAATTTAAATCTACCAGTATGTTAAAAGCAAGAGACTAAAGGAAATTGTGGATTTGCTGCTCAGTGAGGAAGGTGTAGTGGCAGCAGATGCAAAGAAGGTCACATTGCTCAATAGATACTTATGCAGTCTTTAAGAAAAAAGTAAACTGTGACCAGACTAACAAAATTGATGGAATGGGGCAGGTTTAACTAAAGAATACCTGAGTAACTTGAATTCCAAGTTGGTGGGGACAAACTGTAATCCTAGGGCACTGACTTGCAAACTGGGAGTTGGGGGTTCCGTTCCTTGGGGCATGAGGACAACTGGCAAATGCCTAGCTCCACTCTATGCTATAGGATCTTCAAACGGGTAGAGAAGGAAAAAAAATAGGAGGATGGGAAGGAAGAGAAGAACAGAGGGAGGAGCAAGGTGTGTGGAAGGGGTGAGAGGGACAATAGACAAATGGAAGGGAACGGCAAAGTTCCAAAGCTTGAGAACCATTGGCCTAGGATCTAGACCTCAAATGAGAAATCTCACGTGCTGTTTCTGTCAGAAGCAGGGCACTTTCTGAGACTTGCATGACGTGGAAACACTCACCTGCTTTCCTGTTGTGCTGCCATTTTTGCTTTTAGCAAGTTGGAACAGGGCTGCTAAAGGGCTGGTCCCAAGCATCTGTACCCACGTCTATAGCATCTGCACCCACACACATTCATAGGGGCTGTGGGGATTAAAAAGTGCCATCGAAGCACCATAAAACTGCCAAATATCCCAGAAATGGCTTTGGCTGGTGGTCCCCTGACCTTGGAATGGGAACACATGCTCTCATCTCACCTATTTGGATCCTGAAGGAAGTAGCTGAAGAAATTTGATAACCACTATTGATTAGGCAAACTCATGGTGAACAGATGAGGTCTCGAAGGATTATAGATAAGCAAGTGATGTCTTGGGAGAGTAAAATACAGGCCATTCAATCTAACAGCTGTAATTTTGGAAGATACTGCTACAAATTTATAAAACAATCACATGTGAGCACCCTGGGATTAGTACTAGTAACATTGTTTCTTGTATCCCTTCTGCCACAACAATAGAGTCCTTTTGACAGTCAAATGATTTAGACATAATGTCTCCTTCAGTAAGGCTTTTAACAGTTCTACATGACATGCTCATAAGATCTAGAGAAATGTGGATTGGATGGAGCTGATATTAGGTGGGTTAACAGTTACTGCACTGATATCAAGGAGTCCCAAAGAGTCTAGTTCTGTCTCAATTTTCATTAATTGAGGTTGAGTATGTCAGTCAAAATTGCATATAAGATAACTGGCTGGCTAAACATCTTGGAGAACAAGATTAAAATACAAAATTATCCAGATTAATAATTCTACCCAACCCTTCCCCAAAAGTGGGGAAGCAAGGGGTCCAGAAGCACTCCCAAGGTAGTAAACATGTACCCAGATGGGGCTAGACCACTTAAATGACAGGGGTCCCAATACCCCTATGCCAGAAGAAACGCAGTAGCAGGTCAAACTTTGAGAAACTGACTTAGTGGCATTTTTTAGTAGAAGTGGTCATACATGGTTTTTACAAGATTTGGATGTGCTGAGCCTGAATCTGCGCTATGCCAGGGTGCATTTCAGCCCCTTCACCCTAAAAAACCTAAATGGTGTCATGTTTTTACTACAAATAAAATAGCAAAGCAGACTACAAGGAATATGATGCTAGAAATAAGTTAAACATAAATCTGGTACATATCATCCTAGTATAATATATTGTGGAGGTCTTAGACATGAAATGGTATACAGCCACCATATTGGATCAACATGGCTGCAATTGATAACCAAGTGCAAACCAATTAAGGGGGTGGTGGAGCTGAACTCTCCTACATAGCTGCCTGTGAGATGAATAATTTCTTGTCAGATCTTAATTAAACCTTTTCAGTTGACTTAAAGTACATGGGTTCCTGAAGTCACAACAGTAGGTTACATGCCTATTATACAAGCACCAGCACACGATAGACACCCTCAACACAGTTGACTAGATGTCAATTTGTGACTGACAACCTTGGGCAGAAGTATGTAGGTATCGCTGTATGAAAGCCTATATTGCAGACTTCTAATGCTTAAATGAGCTGTTCCAGAATACCAAGATTTCTTGATAGCATGGTTGGGTGGATTATATACAACAACAAACTTCCTTAAAGTTATTGATCAATGCACCTAGTCTTCATACCTGTTGGATGTTTGTGTGCAATGTGGTATGCTGGGACCTAACTCCCTCAAGATGGGTGATATTGGGCAAATCTTATGTCCAAGGCATGAGGGGCACACAAGCTCACATTCCAGGCCATGTGGAGGTTCATTATACCCCACTTTGTGAACTTCAGCTGCAAGATGGTCCTTTACAGGCTGAACGCCATATGCAATCATTTCTTGGAGACATGAACAGTTTAATCTCCTTTCTAGCAAGCAAGCCGTGCTGGAGGTAATAAATTCTCCTTCATACTGGAAGAATCCAAACTTCCTGTTTGGTGGGCATATATGAACATGGTTATCATGAGGGTGCAAAATGTGTAGGTGTCTGGGAGCCATTGGCACCCAGAAAACTGAGGCTAGCATCTGGTTCGGGGGCGGGGGGGAGTCATGCAAGAGTGGTTTAATATGAGGGAAAGTCTTGACTGGATTTATTTTTTTTTGGCTCAAGTTTGATATGAAAACTTCATGCCCTGTTATCCTACTTGCATTTATGTGAGCTCACAGGGATGGCATCTGGCACTTAGATCTTGATTCTTGCTGAGCAACACTGCCTTTCTTTATAAGGTACCATTCATATTGACTATGCATGCTGGGGAACCGTATACCCGAGAGATGCATCATAGATCCCATACAGCCCAACTGTATTATCTGCTCTCCTACCTTTCTGTCTTAACTGGATGCAACAGTACATGCTACATTGACAGTCGTTTACAAAAAAAAAAAGTGCTTCAAAGTGTTTGAGAAGCACTACGAGCTATTGAATAACACTGAAAAGGTGAGGCCTTCATGTGCAGGATCTGCAATGTCTGCTATAGGCAACATGGACTGTCCTTGAGAAATTTTGTTCAAGAAATTTGTACCCCAGGACAAACTTCTCCTACAAGTGATGCCATGTCTCATATTAAAAGATGTCACTATCAAACAGCTGCGTTCATACAGGCAGACATCGGGTGTCCAACATTGCTGCCAACTGACACAATGGGTTAGAAGTATGAAGGCAATGAGCTGGTACCGATTCTCATGTCTGCCCCATTGTGTAATTGCAGAATATTTTAAAAATGCAGAGTCATGCAGATGCAGAGACTTTCAAGATGCATATGGTGACTATTATTAACAGTTGGAGGCTATGAACAGTTCAATTGTGTATTGGGCAGTTCTTTTTATAATACATCTTAGAAACAATGTGTTGGAACCTGCAGACTTGTGACTAATTTTCAGTCTTACATTATTCCTTGGACATATTGCATACAAAATGTACTAATTTAGGGTATATAAGCTGCTGTAAGTAAAAATCATCATGAGAGCAGGCAAATTCATCTTTCTTAACCCACAACATAAAATTTGCCTAATCCCTGAAATCAGGAACATGACAAAAGTGAAATTTGCAGCCATGATGGATCCAATATGGCAGCTGCATACCATTGCGGTACTCATAGGCTGTTTTTACACAGATGGAGCTGGGTAGGGGGATGGGTGTCCGCTTACACGGGCACACAACCATCTGCACCTACAGAGCCGCCACCTGATTTTTCTGGAGGACCCCATGGGTGGGTGATGGGTGTAGGTGGGTGGGCGTCAGGAGCATGTATGCACAAACACCCCCGCCGCCCATGGCATTTACATGGGCGCACACCCACCCCACCACTGTCCATTTACACAGATGGCCTCCCAACACCTGCTGTACCCCCAAGTGGGGGGGAAAGCAGGGGAGCAGCATCCATGTAAAAACTGCTTTAGACATTAAATGTATCTTACTGGCATGATATGTACCAGACTTGTGTGTTCTCAAATTCATTTCCACCATTGTATTCATTGCTTTGGACTTTCATTCTCAGCAGAAACATACTGTCATTTTGTTTTTAAGGGTTTTCAGGAGTAAGGGACTGAAATTCTGCCTGGCATGCAGCAGATTTGGATTCAGCATACCCGAAATGTACACATTGGGGGGGGGGGCAGGGGGAAAGAGGCACATACTTGTACTCAGATGCCTCTAGAAGTTCGTTTAACCACAAATCTTCAATTCTTGACTTGTTTAGAGTCTCAAGATGAATGCACAATATACACAATCAAAACCAGATGCAAATGTAAAATGGGGTAGGGGCAAACTGCTTAAGCAGTAGAAACACAGGATCTGACAGTTATTGTGGATCATAAACTGAACACAAGTGAGAACATCTGGAATACCTTAAGCTGGTTGCCCACATCAAGAAAGGGGTAGGGACTAACTTGAGTCTAACTCAAGTTGGTCTAGTCACATGAAACCCCTGATCATGGGCATGGATTTGTTTTCCCTTTCCCCAGGTTTTAGTGTTCCCACCCACCCCCATTAAATTCAGTAACACAAGACAGGGGAAGGGGGAAATAACACTAAAAGCACGGTACCTACAATCGGGTTTCATATGACCAGACTAATGCAATTTACTTGTTAGTCTCCACCCCTTTTCTAACATGGACAATTCACCTTAGTTCTAGAGAAAAGAGCAAAGGACTTTGTGTAGCAGTTGTTAACTAAAAAAGATTCACAACACTGCTTTTGCAGTGCTACAGAAGATGGAACAAGTGAGTGGGCTATGGTAGGTCTGGTTAAATATTAAACCTATGCATAAGAGCACTTACACAATGGAATAGGTTACTTAGGAGATGGTGGCATCTGCTTTATGGAATGATTTAAGAACTGGCTGGGCATCTTTCTGCAGTGCTGTAGGTATAGGGCATCTAACTCTTGTGGGGGGCAGACTATCCTTGAGGTCACCTTCCACTTTCTGATTCTTGGGATACCTGTCAAGCAATCTAGTTTCAAGTACTATAGACAGCATAGCAACTTGCAGGTAAGGAAGATGGATTTGAGTTCCCTCTCATTCTGAGCAAGTAAAACCATGAACAACTTGGCCGTTTTAAATCAGTAGCTTTTCTTTCATAGCAGAACAGAACATGTTCTATGCATTGTAGGGATCAAGAACTGAACTTTTGAGTTCAAGCCCAAGGAGCTTGACCTCTAACCTTTTAATGGGTCAGAACAAATTGTTTTAAAACAGAATTACTAAGACAACTGCATAGCTTAAATTGGGACTATTCAGGTGGCATCACAATGGGGCTCTGATCTGCAGCCTTAAAATCCAACAATGTATATCTTCTAAATATACATGTTCTTGAAATTAAACATCTACAGATCTGTATGTTTAACTTGCAGTTTGTATTTGTAAGTTGGGTAAGCCTTGGTTTAAACCATAGCAAGCTGAGTAAATGGCATAAGGATATACATGAAGCTGTTCTTGTAATCGAGATGTTTCCTAACCATAACTAAATACATTATAATTACAGTGCTCCTTAAAAATATTTGAAGCAACTAAAAGTATTCTCTTCTGAACTGGTTGGCATGTAAAGCTAATGCTTTACTAACTACATAATATTTCTAAATTTTTTTTGCAGTGACGGGTCCTAAATTAATAAAATCTGCTTAGTGCTAACTGTAGTATTGTACTAAAGTACTCCTTGCAATCCTGGTGTGCCAGATCTTGCCAAGACAGTTTAGACTTTGGGTAAAGATGACCAGCTGATGGATAGCCCACAAACATTCCCTGTTTAGAGGTTAGTGCTACAGTAATGTCAAAGCGTCTTTTGGCAGTTCTATCTGGTATGCAATAGGATGTTGAAGGGGATTTTGAGTGTGGCTAAGTTTTCTGAGCAGTGGGAAACATGTATGGTTAATGTTGCAAATCTGTGCTTGCAGTCGTCTTTCCTAGTCCTGACCTTAACTATTGTTAACTTAATCTGCATGACATCCTCATTCCAGGTTCTATCAGATGGTAGTCTGTGTTCCAGTTGAGTTTCTCAAACAATACTTTCTGCCTTAACAAAACAAATGGGATGAACTTTGGTGGCTTAACTCCAGAACTTAATTGCTGCCAAGAGTGAAACCTGAGACTGCCTTTTAAAGAACACTAGAGCATGACTCTTGATGGGTCTTGCTTTCTTGTAATGTTATACCTCAGTTGTTCAGATCTGGGCACTTTAAACCCATAAATCAAAATGCAGTTTAGCATAGCTATGTAAAACAGAACTGGCCTAACAAGGCAGCTTCAGAGTTTATTTACTCTATTCAGACTGCTTCCTATAAGCTGTAGCTAAAATGATTCCTCTACAAAACTGACTTGTTCTGGCTTTGGTGGAAACTGCAAAGTGTGGAGGTCATGGAGGTGAACTGTTCAGCACTCAGTTCACTTTCCAGTGGGTCTATAGCAGTAAACAGAAATGGCTCCTGTAGCATGGAAGAACACATAGAAGCAATCTTGAGCCAGTAGTTCCTTGACTACTTACAGGCAGTGGTTATGGAAGAAGTTTGTCATAAACAAAAGTAGTGAATGGAGTTGTAGAGTAGACCTTTCCATGTACCTTGGCCACACAAGAGACCAAAAAGGGAGAGAACTTGTTGAATTCAATTGGCCAGAGACTGATCCAAAACGCCTGGTGAGATCGAGATGGCTTTTTAATATAGCATTTGGAGTAAACCATCAATGTACAATGCCAGTGACAAACAACTGGTACTCTGCCGTGTTGTACAGCTAACTCTGTAGTTCTTACGGTTTAACTTGAACGTTGATTGGCTAGAGTTGGGTGACCAACAGTTAAGCCTTTTTAAACTGCTGTTGTGCAGCAAAAGGCAATTTTACATCACTTTAACACTTTTCAGACTGTGCATGGTAAGATGCTGCTGTGTCCATAACGTCTTAAAACTTGGATAAGCTTTTTGCAGAAAAATGTCTTGCCATTTTTCAACACAAGCGTTGAGGAGGGTGTGTGCCCTTATGAGTTAGGAAGACAATTTCACAATCACCTGTAGGCTTAAACAGTTTTTGGGTATACATTTTAAGACTTTAAAGAGCACTGTTCTAAAGTTAAAACATGCTGTGATAAACAGAATTTTTTTATCTAAGCTTATAGTGAAGGCAAATGCATATAATGGCAAAACGACATCAAAATGTTGTGGAGGGAGAAGCCAGGCTTATTGTAGCCAAGGTTCTGCTATAACCTTTTATAGCTGTGTATGTGCATTATTGACACTCTGCTTGATGTACAGTTTAAATTTTTATCCTTTCCCCAAGGGCTTAGGACATTCAAAAATCAACAAAATAAATTTGCAAGTCCCCCACCCCATCCCTTTAATTTTCCCTTTCTGAAGATTGACTTTGGATGGTATCAAGTTATTTTGCTATTTAAAATTTCCTTTCTGTGGAAGTTCTAAGTCTTGCTGTCAGCAAACTAAGAAACTCTTCTCCAGTGTTCTGCTTTTTAACTGACCTATATAGCCTCTTAATGCAGCGCTCAAAATGCCGTCTTGCGTAAATTCTGCCAATGAATACATTAGCTAAAAATCTCAGCTCCTATCATTCGCATCCAGGATCTTCTGTCTGTCCTTAAAAGCCCTCCTTTTTAGCAGCTAACCAAACATACGAGGATATTGCAATAATATCCTCCGTGTTTGAAAGCTTTAGGAGGTATAGACAGGTACTGGTTGCGTCTGCCTGGTCTACCTTGCTCAACAATGGCAGTAGCCAAGTTGTCCCCAATTCCACAAAAAACGGACATCTTAGCAAAAAATGTTCAATGGACTCCCTCTTTTAAGCTACAATGGCACAGCCTTTGGTCAAATTTAACATGATTATATCAACCCTCCAAAACCGCTGTTTTTATAAGCTGAAAACGGAGAAGCGTAAAACTTCTTGGCAAAACTTCTTTGCAATTTAACATCCAATAGGTTGTCCAAATATGGCTCGAGACATTAGTCTTGATTTGACTCAGCCATGGTGCAGCCCTCCATCCGGCTACAGCACCTAGATCTTTTTGTTGAGCAATATCCGTCAATCTAGTACAAATTTCTGCTTCGATCATGGACAAAGGTTTCCCTACAAAATATTGAAAAGAGAAACCTAACCCTGTAATAAGGGTTCCAAGATAGGAGATTCACAGATACATCCTTGGACCTTCATAAAGAAGTTCCTCCCTCAAACATTGGTGGGATAGGTCGTTATCCTGACACGCAAGCAGTCTAACCCAAAACTTAAGTACTAGACGTTTCGCCCAAATATCCACAGCCCCAATACCAGTCTCAACCCTCATGACTGCCCCTGGGATAGTCCTCCCTACTTTAAGAAAATGACTCAAATAGATTTTGAGGTCTCTCTAGGGCCACTGAATCAGCGTGTGGAACTAACTCCAGTCCAAAGGTAATCATTGGAGGTACTCTGGCCCAGTATACCTGCAAAAAAGTTGAGGCGGGAACTCCTTTTGACAGATTGACTGCTCTACTAAGAGCGCGAACAGCTCAGATAGCTTTGTTTGTCCTTAGTTTCACATGGGAAGCCCATGTTCCCCTGTTGGTAAGGTGACTTCCAAGTACAGGACAGACTTTACCACTTCTAATTCCCTAGCCACAGTCTTCCAGCTGAGGGGATTATTCCATTTGCCCAAGATCATGATTTTCGACTTCTTAAAAAAAACAAAAACCAAAGTAGTCCATAAAATTATTAACAATGAATGGTTACCAATATTGGTCAATTGGGAAATTCTGAAGTACCTTTTTTAGGTGACTACACTATCCCTTGGAAGCATACATGTGTTAAATGGTGGAGTGTGTGTGTGAGATGAGTAGGAAGCCTAAATCAGACTTGCCTCAGCCTGAACTGGAGCTAGCAAGTAGTGTAAGTGCTACAGACAGTGACAGTGAAACTGAAGCCGGCCCCTGTGAAAGTTAAGCTCTGGGTGTTTTCAAACATGATGGGGACTGGCTTTAGCATGTGTTACTCTGTGGGCCACAGCCACATAAGTTTGTGCCTGCCAGATGTTAGTATGGGCTGGATCCTGACTGGTGGCAGCTAGTCTAGGCTGCAACTTTGGAAAGTCCGAGTCACAGCCCAGGCTCACCGCCATCACCACAGTCGGGATCCTGCTGCCTGACCTAAAGTCGGCATTCATATTTGAAAGTCTGCTTTATTTACCGCAGTCTGGAGTGGGCAGGTATCATGGCAGCCCTCTTTTGGCTGCCATGGCCACCAGTCAGGGAGGAGGACTGGGTGTAGTGTCAAGGTGTGGCTGGGCAAACCTCCCTGTTGTCCAGGCCGTGTTACATTAGTTTGGGGGACCTGTCCAGATCCTGGCTGTGGTGCTGACCCCACTCCAGACTAGGCAAGTCCGGTGGCACTTTAATACGGTCATGTTGGAAAACGCCCTCTGTTCAAATAGATCAGTGGCATATTGTACACAGCTTTTTGTGTATGATGTGTTGGTAAAGTCAATTAGAACAGCTTTCAGTGCTTTAATTTTTCTTAAAAATTTAAGCAATAATGGAACTACATTGCTCAAATGCAATTGGGTTGTCATGTCTTAAAATATTGACAGGTAACTGCAATTTCCAAGTAACATTTAAACCACATTAAGTGCATTTTATTGGATCCCTTCCCCTAATTAAATATTTTAGTTCAACTACTTTGGCTACTAGAACAGATTTATCCAGCATGTAACATTAATGTAGTATACTTTGAGTTTTGTTTACTGTCATGCACTCTAGCTGCCCACAGGTTAATACCCACAATTTAGGGCACACCCAACAGGTAACCTATGGAGTACCTGCCCAAAAATGGAGGTGGTGTTGGGATGCCCCAGAATGCCAATCCCAGCATCCAAAGGCTGGGCTGCTCCTTCTCTGTTCTGGACTCCTGGCTTCTCCCTGGCCTGCATGCTACTCAGCTGAATGGGTAACTTGCCCACTTAGCTTTGGGGACACATATGAGGGGCACACATGCAGATAGTGAGGGGACCTCTTCCTCCCCCACCCTCAGAAAAAGCTGAGTGGGGAAGTTACCCATTCAGTTGAGTGGCACATGGGCTGGGGAGCAGCCAGAGTGGAGCAGCCCGGCCAGTGAAGCGAGTCAGCCTGGGGCATTTGTTCTCGGGTACAGATCATTGTCTGAACACAAGAAGGGTGAATTGGACACCCTTAATTTGGTGGCCGGGTATATGTTTGCAGCCCTAATTCCAGTCTATTTAGGGCATCAATTTTCCATTGCAAAAGCTTCCAGAAAACCCACATTACTCTTTAATTCTTAGAATAGACTGGACTAAGCTAGTCAATATATGATATATATTCAGGGGTTCGTAGCTTCTGGAACTTGGCAACTATCTACAAGCAGAGGTCAGGCAGGGTTTACTGGTCCTGGGGAGCAGTGGTAGGTCCTAGGGAGTAATTGAGCCTTTTTGTTCTGCTTCTCTAGCGAGGTCCAGTTCTGGGGAGCAGGAAGCAATGGCACTAGGACAAGGTAAACGGGGACAAGTGGGAACATGGCAGCACCATGCTCTCCACTTGTCGGTCTCCCATGTCACAACAGCTGTATGCAAGTCCTCGTCCCTCATAATTGGCTTAAATGTCTGAGCCCACCATATTGGGGGGGGGGGGGGCTGGCACATAGTTTTAGAATTAGGGTTTAAGATTCATGTTTGTGGATTTACACCCCTAGTGTAATCTTCCCTGTATGAGGTTAAGATGAGGCTACCAGAACTGCACACAATATTCCAGGGGCAGTTGCACAATCAATTTGTATGCCTTTGCAAATAACTCCTAACATAGTTTGCTTTTTTGACTGCTGCTGTACACTGGGCTGAGGATTTCAGTATATTGTCCGCAATCACCACTCAGGAAAAGGATCTGGGAGTAACTCATACGTTAGTACCCAGCATTGTGTATTCATAGCTTGGGTTATTTTTCCCTACATGCATCACTTTACAAAATGCTTAGATGTCTAAATGGCAGATGAAATTGAATGTGGACAAGTGCAGAGGTACATGCACATCTCTAGCTGCCTTTACAGGTATTTTTGATGCATCACTAATGTACTTGGGTGGAATTTGATTAGAAGGAAGGTTTAAAGGTAGCCAGTGGAAGCATGAATTTTCAAAACACAAGCTCATAACTGAATTGGGCATTGTCCACAATATTTCTCACTCTAATGAATCTTCTTCCTGAAGACCAGCAAGATCTTTTCCCACTTCTCTGATCGCACGGTCTTATTTCACTTGGAAGAGTGTCTTAGCCAAAGTAGGTGGGCTACCACATCTTACTAAATACCAGATAGCGACAGTATATAGCAGGAGGGGTGAGGGCTTTGACAAGTATTAGCCCAATAATTGGGGGACACTTGCCACATCTGTTCTAGGTGATACTATGCCTAAAGTGGCTGCTTTGTTAGCTTTCTCCCAATGCTGAGCTTAATGAAATCAACTATAGATTAATTAAACCATGCAGGGCTGGACAGTGGGGGGGTAATGCTTGCTGTCGGTATTGTAGTAGTTTACCTTACATTCTTGCCAATCCCATATTTGAAGTGGGAACCTGGAAACAGAGGGCATGAAGGTATAGCTTGCATCACCAGAAGAAGGAAAGTAGTATATCTCCTATTTGCAGCAACAGCTAGAATGCTTTGCATAGCTGTCCATTCTGAATTCTTACCGCCAACATTTTTATAGACACCACACAATTACTAAATCATACTCCCATTCCTTTCAAGGAAAAACTTAATAAATATGGTGTCCATTTATGGCAGAGGCAAATGGGAATATCTATTTTAATACAAACTACACATTTTCTTGACACCATATTAAAAATGAAGAGGCTAATCGACTGCTCCCAACCAGTAGCATTGAGCAACTAACTTAAATATACCTAAATGCATAATTAACAAGCTTAAATGTCTGAGCATGCATTGTGAACAGTTGTGTGAGGGAGGAAGTTGATATAGAAAAGTTGAACACATCTGTACAGACATGAAATAAGTATAAACTAAAGCCTAAGCCCTTGGTTATTCAAATTGCATATAGGATTGTTGGCATTTTCTTCAAAGATTTAGTTGTAATTGAGTGCTTTTCCATGTACGAAGGGTAAAACAAATATTGAACACACAGCTTCAATGTGGCCGACTCCATTGTTAGCTCAACTGGCTTAAAGATGGAGTGCAGTCAACGCTTTAGACTCTTCTAGCTGCTAGAACCTACCTATACTAAACTGCATTTAGAGAACTGTAAATGTAAAATATGTGGATCATGTTCTAGGTTAAGCAAAACCTTGGCTGCATCGGAGAGGTAAAAGCTAAATCTCCATGGATTATGGCTTTGAGATAAAAACATGAGTTGCCTGGGAACTTGGTTCACAGGCTGAAATTTCTAAAGCCTTTTTCTGTACTGAAAGAGGAATTGTGGTTTTGGTAAGCATCTAACCTCTGAGCTGATCATTTGATAGCACTGGCCTTGCAATGTACCCTTTTGCCTAATTTGATGGATTTGACACTCCAGCTGTGCTGTTGGGAACCTATCTGCATTGGTGGCAGGGGGCAGATGCAAGCCTCAGATAGCTAGTTTAATCCTTATGCAGCATTTTGGGGTACATTTTATACCCCAAAATGATTATACTGCAATAACTTTCTCATGTTACAACCCAGATTGATGTTACAACAGAAGCCACACCCACAAGCCCATCCCCTAGCAGACAGTCTTTCACATGGTCACTCCACTGGCTGCTTGTGTTTAGAATATATTTGTACTCCATATGCCTCTAGGTCGTCATGACTGAGATTTCCTTCCAATGGGCCAAAATGGTCTCTTGAAATGCACATGACTACATTTCAGGAGGGTGCATTTTTCAGAATTGCTGCCAGTTTGCAAATTGATTTCAAAGACAGTTAATGTTTGAACTGTTTTGTGCTACTCTTTAAAATAAAATTATTATTTTTGAAACGGTTATTATTTACTGAATCTGCATCAGGGTACATGCACCCTACCAGTCTACTAAGGTTGTTCATTTCATGATAATGTACTAGGGTTAAACTGGTGGTATGAAATTCATATCTAAATTAGTTACAAAAATGAATGGTGGAACCCCCATTTTCATAACTTAAGGTAACAAAAACATGAATAGGCAAATGACATTTGTTTGTTTTTCATTCACTTGTGTTTTTATTTAAAATGGTCACCAGGGCTGTTCTGTGCATGTGCAGTGATTGAAACACCCTGAAAACATAAATTACTTGTTTTTTGTTTGTAATAAAAAAGGTTTTTTTAATAAACTATGCCTTGTGCACACCCCTAATTTAAGCTAATGGTACTAGCATTGGTGAATACCACTACTGCAATGTAAAACAGAGTTGACTTGTTTAAACCCCTATTCTTGTTAGCTAGTTCTAGTTTAAAATCCACCTTTGTACGCCAATGTAAACAAACCCTTTTCCAGCCGTTCTGCTTACCAGGCTTTCTGGGCCTTGGCAGAGGGGGAGGTAGGCATGCCTACAATATATAGTACATAGGACAATAGACTAGTTTTCAAGGAGTGGTGAGTTGTCCAAGTAATGCTTCCTTTACTGGCATCGTAGGCAAGCAAACGCTTAGCCTATGGGTATCTACAGCACTCAAGAATACTTGGACACTGGCATGTTACTATCTACTGCTGCCTGACTACTTAAATTTTGAAAGGTTTGGCAATTCCAGTGTGAGTGTACTCGACATTTCCAGAGTAAACCTCATTCCTCAAGTATCTAAACTTGGGCCACTGATAAGGCATGTCTTAAAACTAGAATTTTTAACTTTGGGCCGCCTGATGCAGCATCTGATTTATTGTTGGAAAGCCAGTGCAAAACTACATGAAAGTTCTAGGAAACTTGCAAAAATACCTGTGGTAGGATAAACGTGCTACACATATACACTGGTTCTTTGTTAAGTATCTGTACCACCAATGTGGTGGATGTTCTTGGGGGGGCAGTCAGAGCCATCTCATGAACTGGACCCGTTCCTGTCGATGCTGGGGCCATTGTTGGCAGGGGTGCTTGGTGCCTCTCTGCAGGAGGGCAGAGTACCAAGCTGTCTTAGAGGCGGTGGTGCGCCCTCTGCTCAGAAAAACGTTGCTTGACATCCAACCCCCTTGCCAGTTGTTGACCTTCTTAGGGAAGGTTATTGGATGGGTAGTGACTCAGCAGCTTCAGGGGCATCTGGACTGCATCGGGTTTCTGGCTCCACTGCAGCCCAGCTTTCACCCAGGTTATGTCTAGAGATGTTAAATTTCCAGAAATTTTGAAGCCATTGGAAAAATCTGTTCTAGGTGGGGGGTTTTTTTTTTTTGAAAATGGAAATTTTGGGGAAAATGGAAATATGCAAAAGGTATTTTCTTAGCATCCTTTACAGATCTAAAATCACTTTGATACTTTAAGAACATGTATTGTGTAACTTTGCTCATGAAATTATCTGGTTTGGTATATGTGTATGTGTGTATATGTGTATGTGTGTATATGTGTGTGTATATGTATATGTGTGTGTATATATAATTTTATTTATTTATTTATTTTGCATTTTTTGTAAAGTACAACTTTCATATCTCTTACATCCAGTTATATCCATCAACTTGTGCCACTCTTTTTCTGTCACATCCTCTGGCGGCTGATGACCATTACTCTAGTGTGGAATTTCCCTTATCCCATCCCTTTTGTGGAGTCCCCAACTTTCCACATATTTTTTAAACCCCCCTCTCCCCCCCTTCAGGCTCAGTTAATATATTGCTTTCAGGCAGGTTGAGCTATCGCTACTGTCCATCTTTATATATTGTGTTAGTACTGTCCAACATGTAGACCATCTGTCATAGAATTTCGTTAGGTTGTCTTCTAAGCTTGCTGTGATGCGTTCCATTGAAATTACATACCATAGTCTGTTGAGCCACGCTTTTCTATTAAGTCCTTTAGCGTGCTTCCATGTTTTAGCCACAGTATGTATTGCTGCAAGGAACATATTCTGTCAGAATCGTTGTTGCGTTGTGTTCAGGGTCTTTGCAGGATATATCCCTAGTAACGCAATCTCCGGCCGGAACGGAAGGTTCTTTCCCAACTGTCCCTCCACTGTTTCCCATATTTTTTTCCAAAATTTAGCCACTTTTGGGCCTGGTTTGGTATATTAAACTTAAAAGTATAGTTTATTCAGACTGACAAATTTACTCTTTTACTTTTAAATTATTTAATTTTTGTTACAAATTGGCGCTACAAGCTGCTGAACTTCAGCATCTCTTAGGTTTTGCCAGTATATGAGAAGCAGACAAAAATTAAAGTTGAAAATAGAAGGAACCATCAACACATTTTTGGGGGAGTAAAGGGTAGCAATACAAGAACACCTTGTCGTAAACATTTTATTCATCATTTACAGACATATATTTCATGAGGTTTTTTATTTTTTCCAAATTTTCATTTTCCAAATTTTCAGAAAAAAAACACAAAAAGGCCTTGGAAAAAAACAGTAAACCATTCTCTTCCCCCCCCCAAATCTTTCCAGGTTTTTTCCAGGCCTTCACATCTCTAGTTATGACTTGAGACTGCTTGTGACTTTGGTCGACTACCTTTGCCATGAGTTGCACAGTCTTGCTGACTCTTATTAGATCAGACAGCTGCTTTTGATACCGTTGATCATGAGATGTCAATGACTTGTCTGTGGTACCGTGCCAGGGTGGTCAGGATTGTTCCCTAATGGTTCGTCCTTATGCTCCTGGTGGACTGGCCTTAGGCTACACCGGTGCTCCAGTCTGTGCACTGGCTGCCTATAGCCTTCCGGGCCCAATTCAGTGTGTTGGTGCTTACCTTTTTAAAGCCCTACATGGTCTGGGGCCTGCTTAACTATGGGACCACTGTACTCTCCAGGTTGGCAGAGGGCACCTTGCTTGAAATGTCCCGGATTTTCCAGGGGCTACTATGGGGAGGGCATTCTCAGTGCCTGCACCAAGGCTGTGAAACTCCTGGTGGAGGTCCAGCTAGCCCCAGACCCCTCCTCTTTTAGATGTCCCTGTAAGACCTGGCTGTTCCATCAGGCTTTTGGCAAGGGAAATGGATAGGGGGTTCTTGGTTTTTATAACATTCCCCTATGTGGAGTTTATACATTAAAATATGTTTATATTTGTGTTTAAAATTGAGCTGCATGGCAGGAGGGGTAGGATACAAGACTGTGTCGAGCATGTATGGACACATGCTTCATTACAATTGCCATATAGCTTGTGTTAAATTTTCCTTTCTAAGCCTTTTCCACCTTACTGATTGCAGAGTTTAAGTCAAAATGCACATTGAAGACTTCAGGGTGTCAATGGTATGCGTGATTGCTTGTCAAGTCTTTGTATCGGAAACCCTTTGAAATCATCCGTCCCTTGTTCTATACACCTGGATAATTTGACTTTCATTTCTAGATGTTTCTCCAAGCAGGAGAAGAATACTGCAGACAAGTCTCCTGGAAAGGCTGTAGATGAGGAAAAGTGAAGCTTCTCAAATGTATCTAAATTTTTATCCCATCCTTCCCTAAAAAAAGGCTCGGGGCAGCTTACAAAGTATAAACATAACATAGAAGCATATAAAACAATACAAAAATCCCACCCACCCAATGCTGTTCCCCACATCCATCCCCTGTGGGATAATGGAAGTACTATTTTGGCCTGGTGGTATATAATATCAAATGATAGTTCTGCATATGGCCTTTGACCTTACTTGTAAGTGTATCTAGTGGGGCTCTAAGCTGCATTCCATAAAGCTAACTGTAAAAACAACCTGTTTGGAGCAGTCCCATTAAAGAACTCTGGGCTTCAGTGGAACTACTCAGAGTAAGTAACTTGTAGATCAGCCTAAATGTCTTGGCAGCAAACACAGGGATTTTTTGAAATGAGAGGAAAGCAAAATGTGAGATGGAGGCAGCATTGAATAGATGGGATGTGTAGTTCTGGACAATAGTTTATAACCTGTCTCTGCTTGTGTGGCTGCTAGACATGGAGTTTTTATCCTGCAGAACTTGTGAAGTTTACAGGGTGGCATTAACTGGTGATTGGCTCTTGAAGTAAGGGTAGGATCGCTTGTAGACCATCTCTTTATAAAAGGAGATCATAAAATAAGATTTTGAAAACTACTCTTGAAAGTTGTGATTGTTTGACTTTGTAAAAGTTCAGCTCTTTAAACATGAGCCTAAACTAGCTGTATCTAGCAACATTTGTTCTCCCTGGCGTTCTTGGAGACGAAAGCTTCATCCTTGGTATGATGCAGGGATTCTTGACCTGCTGCTTGGGAACAGCACAAGTGCATGGGCAATGTCTAAAAGTGCTCCCCAAGAGTGGTCAGTGGTGCTCATGAGCATCAGGTTGAGTGTGTGAAGCAGCTCTAGGCAGTGACTCGGGTGGCTCCCCAGAGACTTGTGCAGGAAAGAAAGCCTACCACCCTCTCATTGACACTCTGAGCTGGATAGAGGGGATTCAAGTAATGGAAGGGACAGAGCTTTCTTGTGCAGAGTCTCAAAGGAGCTGCAGAGCATAGTAGTTCTCAAAGCTGTTGCTTGCATTATGCCAGTGCTTGTCACTTAAAAGCTTGAGAACCACTGGTGAGTTCTGTACCTGTTCTAGGACTTGCTGGAGACATTTTTTTTTTTTACTGTTCTCCCTCCCTGCCCCCCAAAAGGGGAACATTCAACTGAAGTGTAAACTTGAATTATTACACAAATGATTGTATAATTTTAAACAGCTTGCTCTAGAAGCAAACTACTGTAATTAAATGGGATAAACAGTTCTGGGCTTGCTGCTTGGGAACCAGAATCAAAAAGGTGTTTACTTTTTCCTTTCCCCTGCCAGATGGTTAGCGGCTGTAACAATAGGTCATTGTCTAAAATGAGTGTCAACATAGCTGCAGTCATTGGTCGTCATGACTGAGAAAGGTGTCAATACTAGAATGTCCAATCTAGCACTCTAGATTCTTCTATATTCTTAGAACCCCAAAGAGGTTCATACCACGTATGGGAGCTACTCTTACCAAAGCAATTCTATACATTGGCAGCATTTAAACTTTAATGCAGTCTGTTCTTCTATTGCTGGAAGTCCACTGGGGGAAAACCAACTTAGTGATGAGGCAGCAACAGACTGAACTGGAATAGTCTTGTGCTTGGCAGTAAAGGTACCTGCTGGCTCCTTATCCTGGAATGGGGGTGGGACCCTGGGTGACAGAGGACTATGGTGCTGCTTCCCATTGCTGTGGCCATAGGAGGTGTTGGCTAGAGGGCAGTGGCAGCCTGTCTATCCTGTCAGATCTGAGGTTAGTATAGAAAAGCTCTTGGAATTCAGAATACCACCGCCAACGAAGCTGAACTACAAAGGTGGCCTTGAAGTCACCTTGCTCTGGATATAGTGCTCATCTGACTGATGGGTCTGGCCTCTAGATCTTTCATATTAGTTCTAACTGCTTACTAATTCTTTGTGGTGTAGTCACAAGTTACTAATGTACACGTGGTCATTCTATATACAGGCCTAAGACCTGCTAAGTGAACTTGGTTTAATGTTCTGACTTGTTTGCAATTTATAAAAAGAAAAACTTAAAAGTTTGACACTTTAAAAAAAAATCTTTGTTTTAGGGTCTCAAGTCCAGCGGGCCACAGTTTTGGGAGCACACCAAGGAACATGGCAACCCAAGGTGTGTCCATTTGTATGTATAAAATGGCTAGATTGAACTTTGCTTGGCTCTAAATAACTAAACTAGCTTCTAGCCTTGGAGTTTTCTCTTCCCTTCTGATCTGTCTGCTTAACCCTGCTATGAATGCTGTGCTGTGAAATGGAAGGTCACAAAAGAGAATGTACTTGCAAATCTGTGCTTGTGTAAGCAAATGTCCAAAGTTGAAGAATCTAGGATGGCGCACAAAGTGCTTAATGCAATACCAGGAGTTGGGACTAACTTTTAATCTGAATTGCCTTCTTTCACTATGCTGGTCAAACCCTCATGTGCTGAAGGCTTATGCCTCATGGCCTGTTGCAACTTGCTTGCTTAAATATGTCCATTAATTCTTTAGTCTGTCGTGGTGACAGTGAGCATATGAACTATATTTTGCAGCTGACTTGATGGAGCTGGACATGGCAATGGAACCAGACAGAAAAGCAGCGGTGAGCCACTGGCAGCAGCAGTCCTACCTGGATTCTGGTATCCACTCTGGTGCCACAACAACTGCCCCTTCCCTCAGTGGCAAGGGGAACCCTGAAGAGGAAGATGTTGACACGACACAAGTCTTATATGAGTGGGAGCAGGGATTCTCTCAGTCCTTCACCCAGGATCAAGTAGCTGGTAAGTTGCAGTCTCTTTCGTTGCCTTGCTAACTTGTGAAGTCAGTCCAGCTGAGAGAACCTCCCCTGTCAAAACACTGTATTGACGAGCAGGTGTCAGTCAGCCAAACTCTTACTCTGTTCCAACTTGTCACTTGATACTTGACAGACAGTAACTGGCTGCTGTACTTTCTCATCCAGACATTGATGGACAATATGCCATGACTCGTGCTCAGAGGGTGCGTGCGGCTATGTTTCCTGAAACTCTGGATGAAGGCATGCAGATCCCATCCACACAGTTTGATGCTGCTCATCCGACCAACGTGCAGCGCCTGGCTGAGCCATCCCAGATGTTGAAACATGCTGTAGTTAACTTGATAAACTACCAAGATGATGCAGAACTTGCAACTCGTGCCATCCCGGAACTGACCAAACTGCTGAATGATGAGGACCAGGTAGCGATGTATTTCTCATCTCTTGTAGAAAATGGTTGGTGTCTAAAATAGCTTAAAACTAAAAGCTTCCATCAAATACCCCCTCTAGGTCGTGGTTAATAAGGCTGCAGTTATGGTTCATCAGCTGTCAAAAAAAGAAGCCTCTCGTCATGCCATCATGCGCTCTCCTCAAATGGTATCTGCCATTGTGCGTACCATGCAAAATACCAATGATGTAGAAACAGCCCGTTGTACTGCAGGCACGCTACATAACCTCTCGCATCACAGTGAAGGCTTGTTGGCAATCTTCAAATCTGGAGGCATTCCTGCTCTGGTTAAAATGCTTGGGTATGTGGATTATTCATTGCCATGCCCATGTCTTTTTAAGGGCCTAGATGTGGATGTTTACTAGATTTTCTTCTTTTGTAGCTCTCCAGTGGACTCGGTGCTGTTTTATGCCATTACTACTCTGCACAATCTTCTCTTGCATCAAGAAGGTGCTAAAATGGCTGTCCGTCTAGCTGGCGGGCTGCAGAAAATGGTTGCCTTGCTAAACAAGACAAATGTTAAGTTTTTGGCTATCACAACAGATTGCCTTCAGATCCTAGCATATGGCAATCAAGAAAGCAAGGTAAACATCAAGCCTCTGTGCATGCAAGTGACAAATAGTCTTAAGAGCCCACAAACTAATCCCACACTGGAGTGAGTCTGTAGGGGATACTTAACCCTTCTTGTAAATACTAATGTCTATAGCAGTTAAAGGTAGCTCATAAGACTTGCAGAACTGTTGCTGTAATTACTGTCCCTTCTGTAAAGTCTTCATTTTCATTGAAGTGAGCTGAACGTGAGCAGATGGCAACTGAAAACCTGGGTTTGATTTGAACCAGTGACTAGTTCGGCAAGTGTATGGAAAATCACTTGACTGTTTGGATTACGAATCTTCTAACTCTAAATGTCTTTTGCAGTTGATCATTTTGGCTAGCGGTGGACCCCAAGCCTTAGTAAACATTATGAGGACCTATACCTATGAGAAACTACTGTGGACCACAAGTAGGGTGTTGAAGGTGCTATCAGTCTGCTCTAGCAACAAACCTGCTATTGTTGAAGCAGGTAAATATAACTTCTACAGAAAACTTTGACAAAAGTGCTCATTGCAAGAGTAGCATTGGAGTTCCTTCACACAACAGTGTAAACAGATTTGAATAGCTTAAAATAGTGTTAACTTAATTCCTTATTTAAGACAGAATGGATATTGGTCTTAAAGCTGCCATAAGAGTGATAGAAAGTATATTTGCTAGGGTGCTGAAACGCTGTACTTGGTTTTAGCAGAGGATCGTGCTGTTGCTCCTTGATTTACTGTGCACAGAGTACCAAACCAGCCCCTTGACCAAGGCTTGGGGTGTCTTTGGAACTTTGCGGGGAGGGGAGAGAGGAAGAGGGAGACAGGCCCCACACCAGCCCCACTTGCCTTCTCCAGGTGCTGGCCTTCCTTGCAGAAGAGTGGATGCAGGAGTCCATTTCCTCTCCCTTCCATGGCATGTCTTTGTCACAACAGTGTTTTCAAAGCCCAGTGATCTGTTGAGCTCTGCACATGCATGACAGCCTTGAGACTACAACTCCCAGCATGCATCAGGGTCTATAAGACATGGTCCATAGAAGCCTTGATCTATGGAGTGCCGTGCAGGGCCTGGGTAAGACCTAAACAGATCACCTGGCTCTGAAAACACTGCTGTGGCAAAGACCTCCTATGGAAGAAAGGAGAAATGGACTTGTAAGCTCTGTGCAGCCACCCTCCTTCTGCAAACAAGCCTGGTGCCTGGAAGGTAAGTGGGGGCTGGACTTGTAGTTGCAGGTAGCCCCTCCCCCTTTCCAAGGAAGGGCCACCCTTGACTGAACAGTCTCCAAACACTGATGGTATGGCAGAGTACTTACTCTGTCCTTCAGGATGGAAAATTTATTCATGAGTAAGCAACTGGCTACTTCTTTGATCCCTAATTGAGTTCAGAGACATGTACAATAGAAATTAGCAGTCATTTATGGATAATGCTGTCAATTGTATCTTACTTAAATTTATCTGCTGCCCTTCCCACACAGGCTCAGGGCAGCTAGTTGGTAAAACAATACTAAAATTCAAGCTATAAAAACACAACCCTTTTATCAAAATTCCCATCCTACCCAGAAACCCAACCAACCCCTATCCCCACCTATCAAATATTTTTAAAATGTTATACTGCCTCCAGGAGATGCTTGGGCATGGACTCAAGCGAGCTTTGAGGAAGAGTTCTACAAAATCATGGCAGTACGGATGTTGTCCATTGAAATGTGTACCAGAATAAGCCTTGAGTGGCCTGCTGGGGAAAACTTTGCTGCCTTCAGTAAAGCAAGCTGCTCTGGGTTCCATGGGTTTGGAGGCCTTGTGTCATGGGCAGGGCCCCGAGGGATCCGCGGGTCTGCGAATCGCAGATTTCCCGCGGAATTCCCCTCCCCCCGCGGAATCTCCTGCCCCGCTTACCCCAGCGCAGAATTTCCAGCCTGCGCTGCGGGGACGCGGGGCAGGAGATTCTACGGGGGAAGGGGAATGAACAAACCCTCGGGGCTTCCCCTCCCCAGCCTCCCCAGCAGCCAGGGCCCTTTAATTTGCTTACCAGGGATGGCAGCAGCAGCTGCTCCGTCCAGCGTGCTCTTTTCCTGCTCGCACTTCCTGGCCCCTCCCGACGGGGCTCTCAGGGCGACGCAGCCAGATGACGTCATCCGGCTGCGTCGCCCTGAGAGGCCCCGTCGGGAGGGGCCAGGAAGTGCGAGCAGGAAAAGAGCACGCTGGACGGAGCAGCTGCTGCTGCCATCCCTGGTAAAATCCTTTTGGGGTTTTTTTGGGGGGTGGGGGGTGGGATTCAAGCACGCCCCAGCAGCTGGGGAGGGCAAGCCCCGGCAGCTGGGGAGTGGAGGCCCTGAGGGTTTACCAGTGCAGGGGGAGGAGGAGGCAAACCAAGCCCCCCCCCCCCCGCATGGTAAATCGCGCCAAGGTGCAGAATTGGCCCCTGACTCCCGCGGAATTTAAAAAAAAATTCCGCGGAAGAATCGGGGCCCTGGTCATGGGGTTCCTGGCTCCTTGCAAGATGAGGGGCCAGAATGAATTAGAACATCTACTGAAAAACTTTGGTTGTAAACTGTTGCTTGGCTTTTTAGGTGGGATGCAGGCCTTGGGTCTCCACCTCACAGATCCAAGCCAACGTCTTGTTCAGAATTGTCTGTGGACTCTTAGAAACCTTTCAGATGCTGCAACTAAGCAGGTACGAGGCCTCATAAATACTGAGGGGGGGAAAAAGCTAGTGGTGGCTGGCGTAGGCCACTGATACTAAAAGGTCTCCTATTCCTACAGGAAGGCATGGAAGGTCTTCTAGGAACTCTGGTGCAGCTCTTAGGATCTGATGATATAAATGTTGTAACCTGTGCTGCGGGCATCCTTTCTAACCTTACTTGCAACAACTACAAGAACAAGATGATGGTGTGTCAAGTGGGTGGAATTGAGGCTCTTGTCCGCACAGTTCTTCGTGCTGGTGACAGGGAGGACATCACAGAACCTGCTATATGTGCACTTCGTCACCTCACCAGCAGGCATCAAGAAGCTGAGATGGCTCAAAATGCAGTCCGTCTCCACTATGGACTTCCAGTGGTGGTTAAACTCTTGCACCCACCATCTCACTGGCCTCTGATCAAGGTAAAATATAATTGATACACAAATGGCAAATGCGACTGCAACTTGTAGCAGAATGCTTGGTCTTGTATTAAATGCATCTGACATTGGGCTTGAGGGAGTAGAGATAAAGTACTGTCTAAGGTTGGGACCGAAAGAAGTAAGGAACTTAAAGCTGTTGGAGTAATCCTGTTACTGTTGTGGTGCAGCTATGGGTAATGAATGCTCCCTTTTATGGTAGAAGCTGCCTAAACTTTCCCTCTTAATTGCAGGCTACAGTTGGTCTGATCCGCAATCTTGCACTCTGTCCAGCAAATCATGCCCCCTTGCGTGAACAGGGTGCCATTCCAAGACTAGTTCAGTTGCTGGTTAGAGCACATCAGGACACCCAGCGTCGTACTTCTATGGGTGGAACACAACAACAGTTTGTGGTACGTGATTTACACATGGTGTAAAGCTATTCTAATATGGCCTCCCTTTAATACTGAACCTTAGTGCAAAGCTATTGTAACAAGTGTTAAACAGTTTGCATCAGGATAACTGGTATCCATAAGCGGCTAGTAATGGTTTATCTGGCACAATGGAAAAATCTGAACTAATCTGTACATCTACATATGTATAGCCACAACTTTAAAAGAGCAGCTCTTATGGGTTGAAGCTTTGAATTATTCTCCATACTAAACCCACAGGGAGTCTCTGGGGAAATGGACACAAGCTCAGTCTGTCCTTGGTACAAGAAGTACCTCTTTGGGAGACCAGCTAGCTCTCTGCACTGCCAGTCACACTGATGCCATGTACTCTAGATGGGGCAGACTGACGTGATTACTATAAGACTGTTTGTAGGCTCATGAAGCTTGGGGATCACCAGCATGATGGGATAAAATGAATTCTTACTCAGTGGTTACTATAAACGTATGCCTTCTCATACAGGAGGGCGTACGTATGGAGGAAATAGTTGAAGGCTGTACTGGAGCCCTTCATATCCTGGCAAGAGATGTCCACAACCGAATTGTAATCAGGGGTCTAAATACCATTCCATTGTTTGTGCAGGTACGTTGCAAACTCCTAAAGACCACTTGCTGCACTATCGGATATGCTTAATTTAGAATTTAGAGAACACTTGGCACGAACAGCCTTTTAACAATTTTATTACTATAATATACGATTATATACTATATAAAACAGTAAAAAAAATATCACAAAATAAAACATTAAAATGCCCAAGTAAAATCCTCTACCCCTGTCTGCTAAAAGCAGACTGCTTTCACTGATGCTTAAATGAGCACTTTATACTGAATGAGCACAAATGATGTTAAGAGAACATTTCAAACTCCACACTGAGCCCAGTTAAGTGTGTTGAAACTTGTAGTCTCATAATGGGACACAGGTGAACCAAAACAACGAGCATCAAACCATCTGAGAAGGGGGCTTAAATTAGTGGAAGTCTTAGTAGCTAATAACTTCCTTGGAATAGTCCGTTAGGCTTTTTAGGGTGAGGTGAGAGCATGACGGTATCCGCTTATTATCTGCTAAGTGGGAAACAACCAGTTAGTACCATGGCCACTAAACATACTGTCAATGCAACTCTTGTCTAGTAGCGGAACAGTGTGCTAGCAAGAATGATTCCATTTTCTTAAAAGTGCATAACCTCTTTATTACTTGCTCCTAGTTGCTGTATTCTCCCATTGAGAACATCCAGAGAGTAGCTGCAGGAGTATTGTGCGAACTGGCTCAGGACAAAGAGGCAGCTGAGGCCATTGAAGCTGAGGGAGCTACAGCTCCACTAACAGAATTGCTTCACTCTAGAAATGAGGGTGTTGGTAAGTAAAAGGAGATGGAAGGTCAAGAGGAGTGGTTGCATGAAATGATCTCTACTAAAATTGAATTATTTTCTTTGAATAGCAACATATGCTGCTGCAGTGTTGTTCAGAATGTCGGAGGATAAACCACAAGATTACAAGAAACGACTTTCTGTTGAATTGACCAGCTCTCTCTTCAGAACTGAACCGATGACTTGGAATGAGGTGGGATTAGAAGAAGAATGCTGCTCTTTAAACCAAAGTAGAATTCAGCTGTTGCTAATCAGCTGGCCACCACTGGACCGGCTATCATTAGAGTGGTTTCACTCTTTTCTCCTCTCCTTCCCCCCCCCAGCCTTCTGGACTGTCCACTTATATGAAACATTAATACCCAAACTTGAAGCAGCATTCCTCTTACCTACTCCTTACGGAGTTCTCATGTGTAAAACAAGAACTGGGTCCATACATGCATACCGGGGACAGCCCATGTCATAATCCTCTTCTAACTACAGGGTTGCATGGTACCCTGGAAGTTACACAAAAAGCCAACCTGTAACACTTACTCCTCAAGGATAATGCAATTACTTGTGCCCCAGTTCAGTTTTTAAAAAAGAAATTGAAGATGAATACTAGAACACTAATGGGGTATGATTGACCTCTATTGGAATGAATGGGAAAACACAAGCACCATATGCCCAGGCTTATGGGGTCATATTTGCCCCAAGCACAATGTAGAATTTTGTCTGCTTTCATAACATGCCATTTTATGTATGTACAGAAGACTTTAATTACAAGTGTATTGGGGAGTTAATTATACCCCAAGTGGAAAACTCCAGTTACCAACTTCGAGCAAACTTGAATCTTTAGATACTTTACAAGGCAGTTAACACTCTCATAGTGCTAAGCTTCAATGTTAGTTTTTTTTTTAAACTTGCAAGGTTGTTGAATATCCTATTAAGCTGAAGAGGTCATTTCAACTCCACCTTAGTAACGGACAGCTGGCTCTTGAAATGCAGACAAGCTATCTGCCTGCAAGTTACCACACAGCTTTATTTTGTTTATGAATGGAGGAGAGCACATTGGGATGTTAACAGCTAGATGTTCTCATTTGCATATGAATGTGCTGTGACACTTGGGGGGCTAGGAGGGGGTCACCGTAACCCCACAAACACTTATGTGGGACTATGGACACTTCTGTACCAAACACTACATTTTTATGTTAAATTGGAGTCCTTTTGAAATCAATTGTATTTATAGTTTTCAACTGGGGTATATCCTACCCCAATAGCTGACTAATTCAGTAGGTTTTTAGAGGCAGAATCTGATTAACTACAGCATGAGTGGTGCTCACTGCTTAGGCTGTCACCTTGAAACTACTTCTGATCTCAACTGGCCATATGATCACCTTTCCTAGTCTTTCTATTGACATGCAACAATGTGGTGATGGTGGGTATCCTTGGGTAGTCTTTGGAAAAAATCAGTCAACATAATAAAGTCTTTAATGAAATGATAGCAGGTTTTACAAGCTTTAGTACTAGATCTGCTGCAAAATCCACTTCTACCTAGTTAACTTGCTTGTCCTAGTTGAGATTTGGGTAACTTCTCCATAGAACTGGCTTCCCTCATTGGAGACTCGTACCTTGATTATAACCACCTGTTTGGGGCAATACAGCCTTGGTTGCTGTTGCACGTAAGCCTCCACATAGCCACCGTACCAGCCTTGCTTTAGGGATTTGCGGCAGTTTAACCATGCCAAGTGTGTGCGCAGCATACTTAAGATTTTAAATGGTGAATGACCTAGGTAAACCCTACCCAGCTTAAGTTTGAGAATCGCTTGAACTGTACTCTACATTGACTGAACTTGATATGGGTGCTGGATCAGCATAACCATTAGTAACACTTTTCTGTTTTTGGGGGTGGGGGAGGAAGGCTGCCTAAAATGTCACTTGGTAGAGGACTGCTTATCACGGATGTGCTCATAATTCTCTTTCCCCCTCACTCACTTTAGACTGCCGATCTTGGACTGGATATTGGTGCCCAGGGAGAACCCCTTGGCTATCGCCCAGATGGTATGTATGCCTCTGTTCCATTGGCACCAGGTCTGACTAAACAGCCTTTAAAGGAGAACTGCAAGTTATGACTGGAATATTTAGGTAGTTTTGTTCCAAGCTGTCAGCTGAATTTCTAGTTTGAGTAGCTACAATAACATCATACATCAAATTAATCCTTGGAAAGTCTCAATGAGAGAACCTCTTAGACTTACTACAAAGAGTAACAATTACTTCTGAACTGCTCCTCATAATCAAAAATTTGTCTAACTAGTAACACTCTTAAAACCATCTTGGTGTGGTTCTACAGGCTTTGAGAATACAGATGTCCAGCCTAACAGGCTAGCAAAACAGCGACAAGTTAGTCTGCAGTTACTTGTCCGAAAGGCTTGTTCTCTTGCATTACTGGTGTGTTGGGTTTGCAGTATTTTGCAGACTAATAGCTTGGCTGCATTCTGCTGATGTGCTTCTGACAGCAGCATGCTTTGTCAGCACAGCTACATGGCGACTGACCCATTCACAACATTGAAACGGCTGTTTAAGATCAGACTAGAAATGGGATTCAGCTTGCCTGAACGGGAAGAAATTAGATGACTACAAAGGTCTCACTGATATTTGCAGCTTAGAAGCATCTAACATGTTAACATGCTTTTTCCCCCTCTGCCACCCTTAACTTTCTTAGATCCTAGCTACCGTTCTTTCCACTCTGGCGGATATGGTCAGGATGCCTTGGGTATGGACCCTATGATGGAGCATGAAATGGGTGGGCACCACCCTGGTGCTGACTACCCAGTTGATGGGCTGCCAGACCTGGGGCATGCCCAGGACCTTATGGATGGGTTGCCTCCAGGTGACAGTAATCAGTTGGCCTGGTTCGATACTGACCTGTAAATCGTCCTTTAGGTAAGAAGCTCAATCTACCTACCAAACTGAGGACTTGGTTGGCAGGGAGGGAATGGCTTAATGGGGCCAAGTCTGTCAGTCATGGATTGAATGTCTTGTCTTGCTCTCTACACTTAAACTGACTCATGACAGTGTGAAGGTCATTAACTTCAGTGTTTGTATGCTGCAGCTGCTTCGTGCAACAGAGTGTGAATTATCCTTGATCTGAAACACTTACAGGTCCTTTTTTCTTCCTCACAGCTGTATCGTCTGAATGAACTTGCATTGTGATTGGCCTGTAGAGTTGCTGAGAGGGCTCGAGGGGTGGGCTAGTATCTCAGAAAGTGCCTGACACACTAACCAAGCTGAGTTTCCTATGGGAACAATTGAAGTAAACTTTTTGTTCTGGTCCTTTTGGTCGAGGAGTAACACAAATGGATTTTGGGAGTGACTCATAAAACGAAGAGAATGCACAAGAATGAATCACAAGATGGAATTTATCAAACCTTTAGCCTTGCTTGTTAAAACTTATTAAATTTTTTTATTTTTATTTTTAAATCTCTGTAATGGTACTGACCTTGCTTGCTTTGAAAGTAGTCTTTTCTTTTTTGCAGTAATTGTTAGGTTTTTTAAGTCTTTCTGTGTTAAGTTATAGTGCACATGCTACAACAGTTTCTAATTTTTAAGGATTGAGTAATGGTGTAGAACACTAATTCATAATCACTCTAATTGTATTCTGAATAAAGTGTAACATTGTGTAGCCTTTTTGTATAAAAACTAGAAAAATAGAAATGGTCCAATTAGTTTCCTTTTTAATATGCTTAAAATAAGCAGGTGGATCTATTTCATGTTTTTGATAAAAAACTTTATCTGGGATATGTCTGGGAGGGGCCAGTAAGAACTGTTTATTTGGAACCTTGTATTGGACAGTTTACCAGTTGCCTTTTATCCCAAAGTTATTGTAGCCTGCTGTGATACAGATGCTTCATTAGAAAATGCAGTTATACAAATGGTTCAGAATTAAAGTAACTTTTAATTCACTCTTCTGTGTCAAATTATTTCATATGGAAATGTCCTTTTATAGGAAATGAGTGTTGGTCTCTGTATATTTTGAGCTTTGAGTATTTAGTTACACAGAAGTCTGATAATGATGGGGGTAACTTACTAATGGTATTTATCTAGCTGATCTGGGAGCTTATTTGCCCTCCTTCCTGATTCATCCAATGTTTTTACATATGTTAAAGTGCTTAACCCTCAGACAATTGAAATGCATTACGTTAATACAGTACTGGGGTAAAAATAAGTAGGAAATAAAATAAAAGGGGGGAAAATGACTAATTTAATTCACTTTTATCAAGTTACTTGCAGTACAGAAAGAATACTAACACAAGGCACTTGGGGTTAATACTCCAACATTCCCAAACTTACACTTTGGGGTGAATAACCCCCCCCCCCACTACCATAGGCATGTAGTGCTTTCATGTTCCCGTTAATTACACTTGGTGTCTAATTTACCCCAATACTATTTTAGTAAAACTCTCAACAAGAGGGGTGGGAATGAACAAACCCAAGACAACTGGCCACATTACTGTTGAGGAATACATGGAGGTAGAGTATTTTGCCACTGTAGCCGAGGACTGGAGGGTGGCAAATGTAACTCCCCTATTTTAAAAAGGGTTCCAGAGGTGATCCTGGAAACTACAGACCAGTAAGCTGGATGTCTGTGCTGGGGGAAATGGTGGAAACTATAAGAACAGAATCAGGGTGCATGTTGCTAAACATGGCTTAATGCAGAAAAGTCAACATGGATTTAGCAAAGGTAAGTCACTCATGCCTCACACTATCTTACCAGGTCACCCTTGTCCACATGCTTATTTACACCCTCAAAGCATTCTAACAGATTAGTGTCTGGATTTCCAGAAAGCATTTGATAAAGTCCCATACTAAAAAGTCATGAGATAGGAGGTAGTGTCTTACTATGGATCAGTAATAGGTTAAAGGATAGGAAGCAGAGTAGGGCTGAATGGTCAGGTTCTTCTTCGAGGATCTCCGCGATTCTCACTCTTGGGATTCACTTCCTGCTCCGCAGGTACCGGAAAACCTCTAACTAGCAGTCTCCAGGCAGAATAGGCCTGGAAATAGATCTTAAGGAGAGGGCTCCGCCCCTCCCTCCCCCTCCCCTCCTGCGAAAAGAGCGGGAACGTAGTCTCGCGAGAGCAGGAATCTATATATAGGAGGGAGGAGCCCTCGCCGCCTCAGTTCCTTCCAACCGCGCTGCGTTGGAAGACCTCCACGTTTCTCAACGTGTTTTCAGCAGTCTAACGACTTCAATTCTTCTTCTGCTTCAGCTTTTACCTCAGAAGAAGACCAACTTCTGTGAATGGAGAGACAGTCGCCCCTTGCGGGCGCCCCTCAGGGGTTGCGCTGTTCTTTCTCCTCAGAGACGCAGTGCCCCTGGCGGGCTCCCCTCACGGGGATTACTGCTCTCTGCTACCCGGTGGAGCACGGGCATCAAAGGCGACAGCATTTCCTGTCCTGTTTGGGCGAGGGACATTACTCCCGCAAGTGCCCTTATTGTTCCTCCCTCTCAGCTCGCACCAAACGCACTCGAACCTTGTGTCTCCTGGACCTGTTGACACGCTACAGCTGCGACATGGGTGAGTGAGCAGCAGCCCTCCCCAGCGCACCGCCTAATGTGCCTCGTCGCAGCCGCTCCCCTGAGGGACACTGCCACTCTCGATCCACTAGCCACAGTCCGGCATGGGGGTTACCTTACCAGACCTTTGGCTATTCCTGCAGAAGAACTGCTCATGCGGATCGCAGATCCAGATCTATGATCTGCTGGCTACTGGTACCATAGGTACCCATGACTTGACTCCTGGTACCGTGGGTGCCTGTGACTCCTGGTACCGTGGGTACCCGTGACTCCTGGTACCGTGGGTACCCGTGACTCCTGGTACCGTGGGTACCCGTGACTCCTGGTACCGTGGGTACCCGTGACTCCTGGTACCGTGGGTACCCGTGACTCCTGGTACCGTGGGTACCCGTGACTCCTGGTACCGTGGGTACCCGTGACTCCTGGTACCGTGGGTACCCGTGACTCCTGGTACCGTGGGTACCCGTGACTCCTGGTACCGTGGGTACCCGTGACTCCTGGTACCGTGGGTACCCGTGACTCCTGGTACCGTGGGTACCCGTGACTCCTGGTACCGTGGGTACCCGTGACTCCTGGTACCGTGGGTACCCGTGACTCCTGGTACCGTGGGTACCCGTGACTCCTGGTACCGTGGGTACCCGTGACTCCTGGTACCGTGGGTACCCGTGACTCCTGGTACCGTGGGTACCCGTGACTCCTGGTACCGTGGGTACCCGTGACTCCTGGTACCGTGGGTACCCGTGACTCCTGGTACCGTGGGTACCCGTGACTCCTGGTACCGTGGGTACCCATGGAGCGTACCAAGGCTTTGATCCGTTGACTACTGGTACCAGAGGTACCGCTCTCGCAGGAGATCGTCACTGCTCACTGGTACAGTGATGCAGGACACTTCATTGGCTACACGTCCAGCACCACCTCTGACTCCACCACGACCACCACCCACGGCGTCGGTGTCTCAGCCTCCTGCTCCCCGGTGCAGTAGGTTGCCTCGCCAATGGCTCCGCAGGCTCTGGCAGGAATAGTGAGTATGTCCAGCCACGGACAGGCCTTTAGCTCCTACTGGCACGGCGGAGCAGCCCCAAGACAGGGCGCTCATTTTTCGACTGCCGCCGCCTGCCTCGGCACTGGCATGCGTACCATCCCGCCGGTTGCTCTGACTCTTGGTACCTCTATACCTACTCCCACCTTTCAGGTGGAGACCATGTTTTCCGAGCCCCTAGAGAGCACGGTACCGTCTCCGAGTGTCTATTCACAGGCTGCCCCACCACTTCAATCTCTGCCACCCCCTGTACCGGTGGTACCGGCTACCCCCGTGGTACCAGTTCCACAGCTGACAAAGCCTCTTGAATTTGTGCATCACCAGGGCATAAGGTCAGCACCCCTGTCGGGGACTCCCTCTTCGAGACACTATTCGACAATTGCCCCGCACCTGCTGGGTTTCTACCCTCGGCGCAGTCCACACTATCTCCAACAACCTCTCCACCGAGGACGTTAAGCCTTTCCAGGCTTTTTTTAAACACCCCTCTGCGGCACTACCTAAGTTTCCCACTAAGGTGGTCAAGCGAGCTCAGTCTGGACCGGCGTTTGGTAGCTTGGGGCCCGGAGATACAGGGTACGTCTCCATCCCTATACTAGACCAACTTTTAGAACCAGCTAGACAGTGTGGGCCTCCCCCCAATAAATTGACAGACTCTCTCTATGCCTTATCTAAAGGTTTATGAGATGTTCCACTGGCACTCGGCTCCTATTCTTAGTCGTTGAGCTGCCTCCCTTAAGTCCAGATCAGGGGGCATTCTAACCTCTCCTGTGGATATGGAAGGTACACGCCTCGATGTCCTAGGACACAAGATCTTCTCTTCCGAGACCCTTTCCCTCAGGGCACCTTATTATGCGTCTGTCCTCTATGGGTACCAACAAGGGTTATGGGCTCAGCTTTCCAAGGTCTCTGATCGGGCTCAGCTCCTGGCCCTCCAAAGAGAGGGCATGCATATTGCTCTATTCCACTTAACAACTAACATGCATATGACTGTCTCCAATATCAGGGGCATGACCTCGGCTACCTCCCTCCGCCGTCATGCTTGATTGCGTTCCTCCGCCCTAGCCCCTGAAAACAACACATCACGCAGGCCATACACTGCTTGTACCAGCAATCACAGTCGGCTCCCTGGCAGAACAGAAAGAAGTTTCCCCGCCAGAGGAAAAACGGGTGGATCCGGCTCCACCTCCTCCGCTGGCCAGGCCCCTAAGCAGTGTTTTTAGGCCTCTGCAGGTCAGCGAGGCATGCCTACATAGGCAATTCCTGAACCATCTCCGCCCATACTTCTCCCAGTGGGTTACCATCACTGACTTATGGGTCATAGAGGTCAGTTTTGTGGTTACTCCACAAATGCTACAAGAAATACTGAATCTCCTTGCAAGGAGCATTGAGAAGTTTCCTCAGACGAATATGGATGTCAGAACCTTCTTGCATCTCAGACACCATTCACTCATCGCACAGGCGATACTTCCGTTTTTCTCGTTCGTTCACAACATGTTCAGTATACTGCCCTCCCCTTTGGTTTCTCACCAGCACCAAGGGTCTTTAAAAAAGGTTTTGCACGTTCAGGGACAGTGTTCTCTGTCTGCAAGGACACACTCCCATACCTGTGTGTTTTTTCCTCAGACTGCAGGGTCTCAGGGCAGTAAACACTGCCATCTCACCACATGCTCGGCTCCGGTTCCGGCCCCTGCAGCAGTTGTTTGCTCAAGTCTACCTCTCCAGTATGCTCACTATTCCTCAGAAGGTTCCCAGCTCCACCCCAGGGTGGATGGAACCATCTTGCCTCCTTCAAGGTATGCCCTTCCGCCTTCCCCAGATCCATGTGTCCATCTCCATGGACTCTGGTCACCGGAGCATACCCTCCTACATATCAATCACCTAGAGCTCAGGGCCATACGATGGACACTCAGAGGCCTACTGCTTCACGTAGCGGCCCACAATATTCAGATCTTCATGATGAGTCGCGTACCTTCTTACACCAGTGTGCCTGTAGTGATGCTGAGTACATATCTCTCGAGTACAAGAGAGCAACGGAGAGGTTTCAGAGGGTCGCCCTGAGGACACCCCTCTCCCCCTGTACTCTGGTCTTCTTTCTCTCTCCTTGCCCACCCCCCCGGCTCCATACCCCGGAGCCTGACACAACAACAAGAGAGCAGATCACTTGCCGTCACGTAACACATCAGCTCGACTGGGCCTTCAATGACAAGGTCCTCCAGGACATCTTTCGCTGCTGGGGAACCCCACAGATCGACCTGTTTAGCAGGACTTGGTGTCCTAGCGGAGAGACTCCTTGCTCAGGAAGCCAAGGGTCATGGGTGTTAATCCCCTGTGCTACTGATGCCGTCGAGTAGGAGAGGAAAAGGCTGTACAGCATCTCAACACAATGCTAACTGCTGAGCTTCTGCAGTGGAGTGGGCCAGGCTGCAGGCTTAATATCGGACGCCTTAGTCATCACTCTTGGGCAAGGCAGTTGTTTATGCCTTTCCTTCCGTTCCACTCCTCTACAGAGTGCCCCACATCCTGTTGGCCATCCACATGGGCATGCTATAACACAAAATGGACACGCTTCGCTGCCTGTTACTCTTTTGTCGATATCTCACTAAAGTAACTCTACATGAGTCACATTCTCACTTATTTACTTCAGTTGCACCCTTCGGGACTCATGATTGCCTCCCTTAAGCTGCATGTTGCTGCTCCCTCTTCCGGCCTTGACCCTTTGGAGAGGTCTAGTCAACACATATCCTATATCGCAGCTGGTCTTGCAGTAGGACTGTAACCTAGTCCTCTCTGGCCTCTTGGGCCCTCCCTTTGAGCCTATGGCATCCGCCTTGCTGGAGAATGTCTCCATCAAGACAGCCTTCTTGTTAGCTATCACTTCTGCAGACAGGGTCTCTGAAATCTCAACCTTTCGTGCTTCTCCACCATCAGCTAGGTGGATCTCTGAATTGACCCTGCTTTTCTCCCAGGGGTTGTTTTCCCTCTCTTTTTTTTTTAAAGTAAATCAAACGGTTTCCTTACCAGTTTTCTTCCCGCGATCACACACATGCACGAGAGACCGGGCACTTCACTCCCCGATGTAAAGAGAGCCTCTCCTTCAGTCGGACTTGCTCTATACGAGCATCGGATGCTTTCTTCATCTCCTATGGAGGCTGACGCAATGGAGTTAAGGTAAGCTTACGAAGGCTCCCAAACTGAATGCTTCTATGCATTCACAGATTCTACTAAAGGGCCAATAAACTACCTCCTTCTCAACTGAGGGCGCACTCCACTAGCGCAGTCGCCTCTTCCATTGCCTACATTCGACAGGTGCCTATTCTGGACATCTGCAGAGCTGCCACATGGTCCTCAGTGCATGCCTTCTCCAGGCACTATGCTCTGGATCTCGCAGCCACGTGGGATGCAGGAGTGGGAAGAGCAGTTCTCGGATCCATCATTGACTTGAACCCCCGAGACACCCTCCTCCTCGAGGTAGGTCTAGTCTTACTGCTTTTCACTCTCCCAAGAGTGAGAATCGCGGAGATCCTCGAAGAAGAAAAAGAGGTTACTTACCAGTAACTCTGTTCTTCGAGAGAGCTCCGCGAATTCTCACTACCCGCCCACCTTCCCCTCTGTCTCGGAGGTCCCGTCACCGGGGTCTTCCTGGGACGGGGTTGGAAGGAACTGAGGCGGCGAGGGCTCCTCCCTCCTATATATAGATTCCTGCTCTCGCGAGACTACGTTCCCGCTCTTTTCGCAGGAGGGGAGGGGGAGGGAGGGGCGGAGCCCTCTCCTTAAAATCTATTTCCAGGCCTATTCTGCCTGGAGACTGCTAGTTAGAGGTTTTCCGGTACCTGCGGAGCAGGAAGTGAATCCCAAGAGTGAGAATTCGCGGAGCTCTCTCGAAGAACAGAGTTACTGGTAAGTAACCTCTTTTTTCACAATAGAGATGTAAAAAGTGGTGTGCCTCAGGGATCTGTATTGGGACCAGTGCTGTTTAATGTATTCATTAATGATCTTTAACTTGGGGTCATCTGCAGATTTGATCAACTCACTCTTAACACCCTTTTATTCAAGGTAGTTAAAACACAAGCAGACTGAAGACCTGTAACAGGACCTTACGAGATTGGGTGCCTGGACATCTAAATGGCAGATGAGATTTAATGTGGACAAGTGCAAAGTGATGCACATAGGGAAAAAAATAACCCAAACTAGGAGTAGACAATGCTGGGTACTAAGCTAGGAGTTACCACTTAAAAAGGAGTTGCGGGTGATTGTACACAATTCTGATTGTGCACACTGCACTGCAGTAGCAGTCAAAGCAAACCATGTTGGGAGTTACTTGCAAAAAGAGAGAGTAAAATGGAGGATGTTATAATGACTATGCTGCAACTGCACTTGGAATATTGTGTGCTGTTACGGTTGACCCACTTCAAAAAAGACAACTAGAGAAGGAATAAAAATAAGGGTATGGAAGGGCTTGTGTGCAGAGAGGCTTGACAAGCTGGGTCTCTTATAGATGAGGGCTATGATAGAGGCTGATAAAACCATGAGTGGTGTGGAACGAGTAGATAGGGAACAGTTGTTAACCCCCTCAAATAGTACTAGAACTAGGGGACACACCATGAAACAAGCTGCTGGCACATTTAGAACAAAAGGAAGTACTTTTTCACTCAATGCATAATGAATTTGTTGCAAGAGGATGTTAAGGTCAGTAGTATAGCTGGGTTTAAAAAAGGCCTGGATAAGTTCAGAGAGTAGGTTCATAAATGCCTATTAACCAAGTAGCTTACAGGATGAACTTACAGGTGTGAGCAGGGAACGGATTGCCCCTTGTGGCTGCAGGTTCTCCATGCGATTGAGATTGGCCACTGTCGGAGGACAGGATGCTGGGCTTGATGGACCATTGGTCTGACTCAGTATGGCATTTCTTAGGAGTGAAGTGGTGCAGATTATTTTTTTTTAAATATTTCTTTGGGTACCCCAATTTTAACCAACATCCATCAGAAGGTTAAATTTTGACTTGAAACGTAGCTTCAGCATTGAAACCAGTTTTGTAGGGATGCATATTTGAAAGGTAGTGTTTTTGCTGGCATTTTTGCCCTAAGATGTAGTGTTACTAAAATTCTATAATGCTTAGCTAGCTTGTCACTAGTGTGCTCTGCTTCCAAGTCAAAGATGCTTTTTAAAGCCTAGCACTAGCTTAGTTCTTTGCTGAACTAGCTGGAATGTGATGGTTAACATTTTAATGTATGTTTCTGTTTCAGGGGGATGTATTCTTGCAGCACTTGGGGTGTTTTCAGACATGACCTTAACCTGAGTTTAACCACACTTGGAACACTTATGCATGTTGCAGGGCTGCATAGGACACCAATACAGTCCTGTAACATGCATAAGAAATGTTCCAAGTGTGGTTAAACTCCGGTTAAGGTCATGTCTGAAAGCACCCTTGGTTTATAGTGAAGCTGAATAATGAATACAAACTTGCAAGGTTTAAACGTAGGAGAGCTGCCCCAGGGGTTTTACCAAGTTTGTTCAATGAATGAGGTCACAACTCCTTCAAACACTGCAAGTGCGGGGCACTTGGCAATAACTTTACTCCTTCTTTTTAATTTACAACAGGGCTGTCCACCTACTTGACCATTGTGCACTGGACTAACAAAACTCCATGTGCATTCATTCTATAGTGTAGAAAGCCTTGTAGCATCAGGTTATGCTCCTTAGTTGTGGCTGCATTTTATCAGCCCAGGATTAGTAGGAAACCTATTCAAACAGCCAGAGTCCCAGGTTTAAATAAGCTGCAAAACTACCCCCTTGTAATCATGGTAGATTGCATTAAATGTGAAGCTTTTGAAAAATTACTAACATCTGTTTCTATGAAGCAGGGGTTTACTTACTGCTGCCATTTGACCTTTGTTAGCATACTTGCCTCAAAACTACTGTTGATGCTTCAGCCTTTAAAGCTTTTTAACAGGCTAAAACTTGCATGTACAAACAATTGCTGGAAAGGGCATTACCAAACAGTAATGGGGCAAGCACTAATCCTTTGCGTAGCCAACAATCATTACATCCCTAGCTTACTTGATTGAGAAACAGGTAAAATATTCTCTACTTTAAATGCTTTCTTCAAGCTGGTCCAGATCTTCAAATACTGCAAAAAGGTACCTGACACATTACTGTGCCGGTCAAAGGGACACATCAGACTTGGTTTAAATTTCTATGATGGTGACACAGGAAGCTTCTTACTAACCAAGCATGTCATTCAGTTTAGCCTATTTAGTAAAAGAAAAATCCAACTAAAATTTGCCTTGCCATGGCAGCTTTCCTTGTAATGTGAGCAGTAAGTTACAAGAGTAGATTGTACATGTTTTCATTTAAATATATATATCTCCATATGTTAAAACTTCACACTTCCCATATGTGAAAAGCTAGATCCAGTCCCCCTTCAGCGAAGATGAACTCTAACCTCCATTGCATTCACAAAATTACTTTGAGAGAGCCTGATCTTGGCTTGCTCCAGTTCCAACTCAGGCTACTGCTTTCTTACCACTTTCTGACACACATTACTGCACTATCTTACATTAGTTTTGAAAAGTAGCGTTCCTTTAATTACCCAGGGGGAACAAGTAGAAGGCTTCAGTCAAACATGAATTTAAGAATCTAAAAGTATAAGGGTTCCTGAAAAATAATAATCTAGCTTCTGCTCCTAACTTTACTCCCTCTCAAAAAAGGGAACTATTCTTTGAAACAAACAATACTGCACTAAACAAAAGCAACAGACTATAGCAACTTTATTTGAAAGCATACTTTTCTCTAATTCCCTTAGTTTAGGAAAGGGAATTAAAATGGGTTTGCAAATATAAAGTTGATTCTGCCAATCTTCTGCAATGAGAATTGAATCATACAAACAACTTGTCTGTCAGGACTGTGGAATGATACTTGGTGTGATAGTCTTGGATTTTTAGTGTCCAACTCTTCTGAGGATTTCTGAAGCCAAGGAAGCAATACTCACATCTGTGTGGGAGCTGGTAAAGGAAAAATAATTGAGTTTATTTAGAAATTCTCTTAGGTCTAGTTCTGTCCATCTTGTAGCCTTTTCACTTCTGCTGTGAAATATTTGGACCCCAGTCCAAATATTTCAATATGCAGTAAGTTGTGTGCAAAAGTGATCCTTTGAGTTAGTTTGCAGTTGCTGTTTTCCCTTGCAAAAGGGAACATGTAAGTGTGACTCTTTCTTCACCAAGCTAGTGAAGATACCTTTTGCTTGTTCAGTCTTTTATCTGTGTGCTTTGTCTAGGGTAGTGTTGGTCAGTTCAGAGGCAGACCTGCTGAAGTTTTTATTTTTTAAATTTTAAACTACAGAAGGGACACTCTCCCTGCTACAGCAAGCACTGCATTTTTTTCAGGTGTTCATTCTGTATCCAGGCAGTAAAGTACATTGCATTCCCTCTAAGTACACTTAATAAATGTGCAGGGTTGGCCAAGTATTTTCCTAGGGGGAAATGTCAAAGTCCAGCCACAAATGTGTTCAGACACTAGATACTCACTGCAGTACTACAAACCTATACCAAAGAACTGGCCTTTGCCTCAAAGACTCCGTTTAAGGTGATGGGTGGCTATGGACAGATTTGGGAGAGGGTATAAGGCACTAGGAGGCCTCCTACTAGCACTACTCTGTTTTCTAATACACTTAGATCTCATAGCAAAGGGCAATATATAAGCTACCAGTGAAGAGGGATGGCTCTCTGTCTAGCATTGGTGGCTGGTTTGCATTTGGGGGGGAAAGTTTTAGGTAAGCAGTAATATAAACTAGAATGGCATTTTGATAATTAAGCAATCTTGCAATGGAGTCAGCCTGTCAACGCAGCTACTTGTTCATTACTGTTGAACAAAAAGATTCATGATGGATGTTTGTCTTGACTGGTTGCAAAAGTGCAGCAAGGGTGTGGCAATCCTGCTTTGCTAGTCTTTCAGAGATGGAGCTTAGAGTAGCTGAACTATACACAGCTTGCTTTCTGCAGAGACTAACCAGTTTCTGCATTAGGAGCCATTTTCTCCATTGTAGTAAGAGGTGTAGAAGTAGGGCCCTTTCTGATAGCTGCCAAAAGCAGCAGCAGCAATTTCTTAGCCAAATGTACAAGGCTAGGAAAATATTTTTTAAGCTTCAGCCTTAAAATGAAGCTCTCTTCCTCTTACATATGTTAAGGGCTCTAAATTATTTGATTTAGCTACTGGAAAAAACAAGCACCTTTAGATTTACTGACTATAGGAAAATAACTTAGACCTGATTTTTGAAAGGGGGAAAGCAAAGGGTTTTTGTGTGAGCTGGTACAGTTAAAAGCAGCAGCAATTACAGTGGTGTAATAGGATGTGGCTGCATCATTCCCATTTATTTTAATGGCAGCATATAGCTACACCCTCGTCTGTTGTGCTGAAAAGTAATCACTACGTACTTTAGAAAAGTGGTAGCACAAAAGGCTGTTTACCGCAAATAATAATAGTCAATGCAAAATCCAGGTTGTGCTAAGGGAGCAGTTAGCCCAGCAACAGCAGGGACTGGAGGATCCAAGTTATCTCTTTAAAAATAACTGGATGGCTTTAGCCAGAGGTACTCCCAATGTTCACCACTCCCTTGTCGCTTATATTGTAAGCAGTGCCAGGTACATTGCTTGCACTGTGTTAATACAGCAAGTTACCTGCCAGGAGAGCAGAGAAGGGTATACACCATCTGTACATGCTGCATTAAGGATGCAGATAGCTTGTGAGAACCTACTGAGCATCTTGTATTAAGAGTATGTGGGGCAAATACACAGCTCGGTGCCTGTTGTAGTGGAAGGAGGAGGAGAGCTGGCCTGAGGTGGTCCATGCTTCAGCAGGTTTTGAATATATAGCTTCTGAGCAGCTGGGGCTGACAGGATGTCTCTGTTCTGAACCTGAGCACAAGGCTATCTTATGGGCCAGGTTGTGATATCTATGAAACAATTAATCATAGGCATGCTGCACAGTGATTTGGAAATTTTGCTTGTCAGTCTCTCAGCAAGGAAGTTTCATGTCGCATTAAAGTGTCCAGCCCCACACAGCTTTCATTTAAATACTGTATTTAGAAATGGTTTCCATGTCAACTTCAGATAAAACCATCTGGTTCTTTACCCACAGCAGTCAAGGAGAGGCACTTCTATTTCTCAGTCAGGGTGGCTACATGTGCATAAAGTAAATGCTAGCAAAGAAGTGGAAGACACTTGAAACATGATCTTCAAAGGACATTAATTTATAAAGTCAACATCTCAGGTCCAGTGATTCAGGTTTCTTTCAGAACAGTATGTGAAAGAGAACTATTGACTTAAGTGGTGGAGGATCATTGTGCCGGTGTGCGATTATTCCTTGCCCAATAGCATAAAAGACCTACCCTCCTACCAGGCTGTTGGCCAATGGCACTCACCAGTGCCAATCACAGGAGCAGGTGGGTACATGTGTGCGCACAGCTGAGCCAAGCAGAGTTGGAGAGGAGAGGACAGGCCCCTTACATGCCATGGTGGGATCAAGCCCTGTCTGGGAGCCACCCAGATTTGACATTTGCCAATTGCCCTAAGCAGTATGAGTAGGGCATGGGGGGGGAGAGAAAGCAAGGTTGCCTCTTCCAGTACACATGGGAAGACGAGTCCTTGCCCCATCAAGTTCAGGCAGAGGCTGAGTGGGTCTAGTGGCAATGTGTTGGAAGCTTAGTCTGCCTTTAGTCAGCTTGTGTGGAGTATTGTGTTAGAGGAGCCCCTCAACAGTGACCAAAGCTGCGTAAGGATGCCCAACTATCAGCTCAATGACTGGATAAGGGTCTTGCTGTTGTGAAAGTCACTACCGGTATTTCCAGCCTCACAAAGGGGTAACTGCTGCTGGTTTAACTGCTCCCCTAGCACAGCCTGCATCTCACAGGCATCATTTGTGATAAAACAGGTTCTACTGTTCTAAAATACCTAGGGATGAGTTTTCAGTGCAGCACAGGAGGATTCCAGGACTGGGCTCTGGGTTGCTGCAAACAATGTTAGGCATTATTTGGAAGGGGATAGAGCATAAAACAAAATATAATGCTGCTGCATAAATCTACAGTTCAACCACATCTTGAGACATCATGTCCTGTCTCACAAACGTTATATTGGAACGGGAAAAGGTGCAGAGAAAGGCAACAAAAATTATCAAAGGCATGGAATGGCTTCTGTACAGGAAGAGGCTCGATGGGGTAAGGCTTAGCTTAAAGAAGAGACATCTGAGAGGTGATACGATAGGGTAGAAATGCGGTGTGGAAGACGTCACTAGGGAGTTGGAACTAAGGGACACTGAAACTAACTGGCAGCAGATTTAAAACAAAAGATGGTATTTATGTACAGGGTTCCTAGTTTTCTCTTTGCAATAGAGAAACAGAAAAACAGAGTTTGCTTTTTTTCCAGAGAAAAACAGATTTTACCTTTTTCTAGAGAATTTTGCAGAAAATGGCAAAAACGTAGAGGTTTTGGAGTAGGACACAGCAAGCACATGGAGTTGGAGCTGAAGGGAAGCAACCTGAAGGCATGTGCTGTGGAGGGGCAGAGGCTCTGCATTTGTAGGGGTGCCACAGACGACCTGTAGGGTTTGGGGGGGCTCCAGGTCTTCTGGAGCTTGGGAAGAGGGGATGGGAGCTGGGCCTAATTGGGCCCATAGCAGCTTCCCCAAGTGCCAGCCTCTAGCTGGTCCCCTTGTCTAGTTGGCAGAGAGCGGTCTGGGACCAGGTTGGGAGGAGGAGGCTGCGAGTGCAGGGCAATGGAGGGGAAGCAACATAATGCCAAGTGCTGTGGTTGGGAGGGGCTCTGCATTTGGAGGGGGGGCAAAGACCTTGATTTTTTATTATTATTGTTCTTCGAGGATCTCCACAATTCTCACTAATGGGATTCACTTCCTGCTCCGCAAGTACCGGAAAACCTCTTGTCAGCAGTTTCCAGGAGGAAGAGTCCTGGAAAAATACTAAGAAAGGTGAGGGCTCCGCCCCTCCTGCTGGCGAAAGTGCGGGCTCCACATCGCGTGAGAGCGGGAGGTTATAAAAGGGGGCGGAGCTCTCGCCGCCTCAGTTCCTTCCAACCGTGCCGCGTTGGAAGACTTCTGTGCTTTTGCACCGTCAGTAAAAAAAAAAAAAAAGGAAAAAAACAACGGACTTAGAACTCCATACTAAGTAAGAAGATCTTCTGCGGCTTCACGCCCCCAAGGGCTTGGGGCCTTAGGCCCGCGAAGCATGCCCAAACAGCCGGGCTTCAAGTGCTGTACCTCCTGCCCAGCCACGCTCTCCGTGAGCGACCCGCATGCTCTCTGCCTCTCTTGCCTAGGCGAGGGACACAACACGCGGAGCTGCCCTCACTGCGCCAAACTAACTTTGCGCACCAAAAAGACAAGAGCCCTGCGGCTGCAGGAACTTTTACTTCGAAGGGCACTTCAGGGCGGTGAAGACGGGTCTCTGACGCCCTCCTCTCTACCGGCCCCGATGGATCTGCCTGCGGTTCCGACCGTGCAGTCTCATTCCCTTGCCCACAGGCAGCCGGCGCCAACTCCGGAGCGACGGGCGGTCTCACCTTCACACTCGGCGACCGCGGGCACCGTTGGTACCACAGCTCCCCCTGGGGCCACAGGTACCACCGCAACTGTGGTGGTACCGACTTCAACCAGGGAACAGCAACGGCATCTTGGAAAACATAAAAAGAAAAAGAAGAGGTCGCATAGTGCCGACAAAGCAGCCCAACGCCCGCTGCTAGTGGAGACACTCTTCTCACAACCGGCACCGGGACCCTCAGCATCTCCGACCCTGGCTAGGGCGGAGATACTTCCAGACGTGGAGTCCCTTCTCCTCACCCCTGTCCCGGCTGGGACAGAGACATCGGTACCACCAGTGCCGCGTGAGGTACAGATGCCCTTGGCAACGTTGATGCTGCCGGGCCTGGCAGCGCTACATATCTCCCACAACCCGCGGAGCAACAGGTTTCTGCACGACCGTTGCAGCCCCCCCACGACCGCCATCGATCCCGCTCAGGCTCGCTCTACAGAGACGAGAGGTCTCAGTTTGAGGGGATGCTTCGGTCTGACCACCAGGGCCGGCCATGGGAGACCTAGCCCGGTCCCCGCGGGACCACGCTCCCGATCTCCTTGCTCCTGCTTCTCTCCTCACAGAGACTTCCGGTACCACCATGAGGACCTCGACCCATACCGACAACATGAGAGGTACCAGGACTATGAGCACCAGGAGAAGTACTCTGACTATGGGCATCGGGACCGCCGGTACCACCGGCACCCATCCAGGTCACCTGCCTATTCAGAAGGTGAATTTGGGGCTTTCAACCAGCCCCTCCTCTTGCCCCCACCCCGGTTCGTACCCCCCATACCACCACGAGCTCCACCCACAGTGACAGTCCCTAGAGCCCCTCCGGACTCCCTGGAAATCTCCGCCTCTAGACAACCGAGCCAACCGCAACCTTCGGCACCGACTTTACTAGTGGTAACAGCGGTACCAATGATGCCCCTGACGGGTCGACGGGTTCCAGGACGCCCCTCGTTGGCTAGCTTCCTGCCACAACCAAGGTCAGACCCATTGAGAGCCACGTCTCTCCTTGACTCTTTGCTGCAACCGCCAACGAACCTACCCCCTCCGGCGGCGATCCCAGTGCAGCAGGATGAGGACAGGTCCTCTGATGACACCCCCTCGGTGTCCTCCTCCTCACTGTTGCAAGATGAGGATGAGACGATCTCTCCACCACCTCCTGATGCCATATCTGATCCCTCTTTCTCTCTGTCCACTGAGGACACTAAGGCATTCCAGAGTATGCTTAAGAGATTGACCTCAGCTCTCCCTAATCTGCCGACCAAGGTTGTCAAAAAATCGCAGTCCGGCCCGGGCTTTGGCATCCTTGGGTCTGGAGACTCTGGCCACATCATGCTCCCTATTCTGGAACAGTTGCTAGAGCCCTCTGTATCCAAACCTGCTTCCACCTTACCCACTAACAAGTTGGCGGACTCCCTATATGCCATCCCTAGGGAAGGGGCAGAGATGTTCTATAAGCACCCTATTCCCAACTCCCTGGTCATAGCCGCAGCTTCTTTGAAGTCCAGGGCGGGGTGTGTGTGTGTCCAAACATCTCCTGCCGACAAGGAAGGACGGCGCCTGGATGTTTTGGGTCGCAAAATGTTCTCCTCGGACACCCTCTCCCTCCGAGCCGCCAACTATGGATCCACCTTATGCGGGTACCAACATTGGCTCTGGGCTCAACTGAGCAGAGCCACCGACCCTGCCCAAATCCTTGCCCTGCAGCAGGAAGGCATGCAAATAGCTAGGTTCCAGCTCACATCAAACATGCACATAGCTGACGCCAACATCAGAGGCATGGCCTCTGCCATCACCTTAAGACGCTATGCCTGGTTGTGCTCCACCTCTCTAGCCCCTGAAAACAAGACCCATATTGAGGACCTACCCTTCGATGGGAACGGTCTTTTCGTTGAGTCTACTGACGAGACTCTAAAGAAAATTAAAGAGATGTGCCAAACGGCCAGATCAACGGGGGTCATTCGTTCTATACGAAAAAAGCCTTTCTTCTCCTCTTCCTCCTCCTACCCCTACCATCCCTATCAGGCTCGACCTAGGTACCAGACCTCCTTCTCGAGTAACAGGAGATTCTCTCCCCAGCACCAACAACAACAGCCCCCCCAGTCACGCAGACGTTTCCAAAAACAGAGGGGCATGGGGAAAGTCCTCCTCCACTTCCTCCGCTGGACCACTCCCCAAGCAGCGTTTTTGAGATCACCCAGGTCAAGGGAGCGCTCCCTAACTACCCCCTCTTCTGCAACCGCCTCCAGCCCTTTTTCCATCTGTGGGCCTTCCTTACCTCGAACCGCTGGGTCAAAGAAATCATTGCCTATGGCTACTCCATACAGCTCCTCACCCGGCCGCCCGACGCTCCACCTTTCCCCTTCGGCCCCCCCCAACCCCAATTACTACTTGAGATCCAGGAATTGCTCTCTAAAGGGGCTATCGAGGAGGTGCCTCAAAACCAGCACTTCACTGGCTTCTACTCTAACTACTTCCTCGTCAACCTCTCCCTCGCCTGGTGGACAGATCCTCAACAGGTGCTTGCAGGTTTGCACTTCGACCCACCTTCTGCACAGGTGACCATCACGACAGATGCATCACTCACGGGATGGGGTGCTCACACCGACAACCTTCAAGTACATGGCTGATGGTCGCAGGAAGAGACACGGATGCATATCAATCTCCTAGAACTTTGAGCCATCCGATGGGCACTCGTTGCTCTCCTCCACCACATCAAGGAACACAACGTTTTCATTCTAACCGACAATACCACAGTGATGTGGTACATAAACAAGCGGGGGGGGGGGGGCAGATCCACTCGTCTCTCTCTAGAGGCTCAGGCCATTTGGGACTGGTCCATTCAACATCACATTCATCTCCAAGCAGTACACCTGGCAGGAGAGGACAACACTCTAGCAGACCACCTCAGCCGAAAAGCGTCCGACCATCACGAGTGGGCCGACGACAATGTCCTATCAAATATCTTCCAGGGATGGGGTACCCTCTCCATCGACCTGTTTGCCTCTGGGGTGAACGTGAAGCTTCCAAGGTTTTGCAACAGAGCAGGCCTCACTCCGGGCTCGATATCAGACGCCTTCGCCATTTCCTGGAACAGGCCCTTCCTATATGCATTTCTGCCCACCCCGCTGATCTACAGAGTTCTGCACAAAATTCAGTCGGATCAGGCACACATAATTCTTATCGTCCCGACATGGCCCCGCCAACCGTGGTATCAAACTCTCCGGGCCATCGCCAGTGACGTAGTCCCTCTCCCCAGCACTCCAGATCTCCTATCCAAGGACGAGGGATCAATTTTGCACCACGACCTACAGTCGCTCCACCTCTCCGCCTGGTTGATCAGGCTCTAATTCAGGACGCTTCCCCTGAGGTGACTGCAATCCTACTCAATGCAAGACGTCCCTCTACACATGCCTGCTATGCTGCAAAGTGGAAACGATTTCAGGCATGGTCAGGGCCCCGATTCTTCCGCGGAATTTTTTTAAAAATTCCGCGGGAGTCAGGGGCCAATTCTGCGCCTCGGCGCGATTTACCATGCGGGGGGGGGGCTTGGTTTGCCTCCTCCTCCCCCCGCATGGTAAACCCTCAGGGCCTCCACTCCCCAGCTGCCGGGGCTTGCCCTCCCCAGCTGCTGGGGCGTGCTTGACTCCCACCCCCCACCCCCCCAAAAAAACCCCAAAAGGATTTGCTTACCAGGGATGGCAGCAGCAGCTGCTCCGTCCAGCGTGCTCTTTTCCTGCTCGCACTTCCTGGCCCCTCCCGACGGGGCTCTCAGGGCGACGCAGCC
>QEPC01006888.1:2013118-2045542 GCA_003113815.1 Sphenodon punctatus
CCTTTATCAAAATCTCCTGTACATTTGCTGAAATGGCAGGAAAGGTATTTGATACATTCTTGCCAAATATCCTGTAAACAGAATGGAATATCAAAATGTTACAGCTGGAAATGTATTTTCAGGTTAATGTCTTATACCCTTGGGACCCTTTATCCACTCTTTCTGAAAATTGGTAGAAGTATTAAGCATATGGAGGGACGTAATATGCACAAGTTTCATGAACACTGGATGCAAGATAAAGAAGTTGTAGCCATGAATGTGTATGGAGCTTTTCCTAAAATCACAACATTCAATTGCTTCTAAAATCGGTTCCCTTTATCTAATAATTCCAAAGTTTGGTACACATAGTGCCCTCCATTGGGGGTACAATCTCTCCAACTTTCATCAAAATCAAATAAGAAACAAAAACTTTATAGCTGGAAATATGTTTTTCATTTCCCCCCCTTTATTTCAAAAACCAAATGCCATTTTCAGTTCCCAATTGCACCGAACCGAGCCCGACCGAACCGAATACCCAATCCGAACTCAAATTTTGACCCGAACCACCGAACAGCCGAACCTGGTTCTGTCCGCACATCCCTAGTGTCTTAATTAGCACGCTGGGTGTAACTTCCAAGGAAGGTATAAATGGCTGTCCAGCTCCTGATCAGTCAGTCATGCTGACAGCAAGGGGAAGGGTGGGAGGACTGCACAACAGTCATCACAGACTTCTTTATTTGGATTTATACCTCACCCTTTCCCACAGGCTCAGGGTGGCTTACAACATACAAAAATATAAAAACCAATAAGAATAAACAATATCAAATCCCAATTAAAACTGTTTCAACCCCAAACCCTGCCCTGCCTGCCAAAAGCCCTATTTTCAATGAGAAGATCTGAATCTTAAAATTTAGCAGGAAGCTGTAAGACTGAACGTCCCAAACCAGACTCTTTTAAAATTTGGGGGAAGCCCTATTTACTCCTGTCACCTGGCTATACCCTGCATCAGCATGTGTTGCAGCCTTCCCAGAGTCAATGTATCTGCATCAAAACATCAGAACATTGCACAATACAAAGAGGGTCCCCTTTGAATGGAAACCGTTCCTCCATCTGGAGCAAAGCAGTTAATTCGTTACTCTGGGCATTTTCAGCCAACTAATCCTTGATAAAATCCTAGCTTATTATCAAAGATTTACAAACTCTTTTTTGTTCAGATGGATATTTTAATGCTAGATAACAGTGGGTATTTTTACACACACCTTAAAGTGCTGATCTTTCAATCTTCTGGGTTTACAAGTCCACAAGTAAGTTCCTGGATGCATTCTTCACACAAACACTGCCCTGAGGCAGCCTAAAGTATCTGCAGCTGTAGACATGAGGGGCTGCCATGGAAACCAAGTGACCACAGCTGCCTAGAGCAAAGCAGTTTACCAGGAGAACTTTTTTATACACAAAAGTTTGAGAAGTTATATGCAGAAGTTCAAAGAGATCTGAGTGCATGATCTAAACACACAGAAAGTTCAGGCTGTAGCAGCAAACATGCAAGAGAAATGCGTGTGTAAAAACACCCATTAAGCCTTGATAGTCCATCTGAACACAACCTTGCTGTTAATCAGGATTTGCAGTCTCCTGGATAAATTTGCAATTCCATGGTACTTTTTGGATGTGCTCAGTGCGATGTACAGGTGGGTGGGAGCAAACGGTGAAAGGACTGCAGAGGAAAAAAAGAGATGGAGGGGTGGGAGGAGAGGTGTAGGGAGGCAGGAAACAGAGATGGGATACTACTCTTTGAAACAATGCACTAGGGTAGACAAATGGGACACACACACCCCAGAGAATCTTGGAGTCTGTCGCTCCTGACAGCAGTTCAGAGCAGCCCTGTTGGCTGGCAGCAAAGGAGATCATTGTTGCCACATCCTTCAAAGTTGTGTGGACAGGGATGGGGAGGGAGGCAGAGTGAGGAGCGCTCTCCCGGAGCGCTGGATGTGAGGGGGTGATTGTGTGCCACTCGGTTCCTTGCCTGCCTGCCTGTGAAAGAGTGATGGGCAGATAACACCTAGGGGAAGGCTGAGGTCGTGGAGGAAAGGAGTGGTGCAAATACAGTCCGCTGCACTTCGTTTGGAAACGGGACAAAAAAAAGATGGAGGGGTGGGCGAGAGATGGGAGGGAGCAGGGTGAGCGGTGTCAGTGTGTGTTGCCTACAGGCTCCCTCCCGTCTCTCTCCCACCCCTCCATCTTTTTTTTCCTCCCGTTTCCAAACGAAGTGCAGTGGGCTGTATTTGCACCACTGCTTTCCTCCATGACCTCAGCCCTTCCCCACCCCCAGACACTGTCAGCCTTCTCCAAGGTGTTATCTGCAGGCTGGGGGGGCTGCTGCCTTGCACTTGGGCTCTGCTGGCTCGTCCGAGCATTTTCTGCGACCAGGAGGAGCCCCGATCCTGCCTCCCACTGCTGTTGCTGCTGTCGCTGCCAACACTTTCTCCTCTGCTCTGCAGAGACCTCTCATGCCACCATCAGCCTCCTATCTCCCCCCCATGCTTCCCTGCAGCAGCCCCCCCGACCGTGTGTGCCCCCCACCCCTGGCGGCACCCTCCTCTGTTGCTCCCCACCTAGCCCTCCCTGATTCCCCTCCTCTTCCCGCGCCTCCTCCCCAGTTCCGGGGCCGACAAGTCCAGCCGCAACCTTTAGCCAGAGACGGACCTCCCCCATTTCCTGTCAGCCCTGTTAATTCCCTCCCACCCATCAGCTCTATGTACCATAGAGGCAGAAATGCCTAGAGCAGTGGTCAGGTCTTTACGTTAGACTCTGTGGCTTTAATTTAGGATTAGTAACTATCTAAGATTAGTCCATCCATTCACATTATCCTGGCTAAGGTTCATCATATCTGGATGTTTTTCAAAATCCTAGTTTGTAATCTAGGATTAGCGCTGTTCAGACAGACATAAAAAATCTGGATTAAAGCCTTATCTAGGATTAATTTGTCCATCTGAAAATCCCCTTAGCTGCAGAGTCAACATTCAAGTCTTGAGACCATTACAGGGCCTTCAGATTTGCCTCTCTCACAGTTTGTGAGAAAAGCTCAAAATACTCCTTTTCTTAATAGGAACATTAGGAATTGGTTTGTGGGCCATCTGTCCACTGGGGATACTCACAGATGTGATAGTCAGCTGTTCCGCTGCCTGGGGGTGGGGGAGGGCTGCCCCCCCAGCTGGGCAGCTCTGGTGGTGGGAACAGACATCCCCGCAGCCTACCCTGGTGGCAGAGCAGGGGTGGGAAGTACTGTGCTGCCGGCCGACTCCACCAGCTGCAGCTGGTGCCCTGCTCTCCCTGCCGCATCACAGTGACCCGCAATGCTGGGCCAGGAACAGATGTTCCCGACCGGTTCCGCCTGCTCTGGCTCAGCTGGGCGGCTGCTGGGACTTGACTGTGCACCCGCTTTGCTCCAGGCCCATGTTTCTGGACTGGCTGTTACCCCCACTGGGGTTTGTACCAGGCCCACATCTGGCAGAACAAACGTGCAGCTGGCATGCTGGCTACACGCTCCAGGAGCGGGGGCAGCCCTGGTGGGGTCAGGTCTGGGGCACAAAACAAACATGCGCCCAACTGGGCCGGCTGCCGAGCCCTCCCCCACCTCTCTAACGAGGAAAGGGAACATATGCAGCCAGGAGGCCCTGGTGCTCTGTCCCTGCCATGACAGCCATGACTGCCCATCATGGCGGCCCCTAATCTCTGGTGGGGTCTGGGGCTGGTAACAGATGCACAGACCCATGTTGACCCGGGCTGTGGGCCTGGAACCATCTGGGGGGAACACATCTGGGCCAGCCGCCTACCCAGGCCGCAGCATCAGGCCCATATCTGGCGGCCTGTTAGTAAACATGATGGGGATTCCGTGTCCCAGGCAGGCCGTAGCAGGCCCCTGTCACATTGATCATCACCCACTGATATGTTCCAGATGAAGTATGCAACCGCAAATGTGAAACTATCTGTGTCATGCTTAGCCTTGAAGCATGACATTACATAGCCTTCCCTCTGACTATTCCTGCCATCCACACTGCTAGATTTATTATTATTATTATTAGCAAGCATTTATATAGCGCAAGCAATGTACCTGGTGCTAAAGTAATTAAATAGACACGGTCCCTGTCCTGGGGCTTACAATCTGAGAGACCGGAGGGGGGCGGGGGGGAGAGTAGTTCCCCATCTGCTTTCTCAGATTATATTAGATTATATACTTGCATGGTATACTCTCTTTTTGTCTACTTTCTACAGTAAACAATGCCAGTCTTGTCAATCTTTCATCACACAAGTTTTTCTCCAGGGCCTTAACAATTTTGCCCTTCTCTGAATCCCCAACAGCTTGGCAGTACCCATTTTGAGATGGAGTAGTCAGGCGTGAACATGGCATGTGATGAGGACAAATTACTGATTGCTATAATGGCATTTTAACCATGTCCAGGTTTCTTTCTAGCCCATACTTTTAAGGCTGTGTAATTTCCTATACTTCTTGGGTCATAGCTGCACATTTGAGCCAAGGCTTTCATTCAGCTGTCCAGGGTCACTTTCCTGAGAGGTTACCATTAGTCTGACACGCTGGAAGGTGTATGAGTAGTTCAGTATTCTCCCCCCACCAACATGCCTTACTGTACATGTATGTAGTTTGAATATAATCCGCCATCAAATTGCCCAATCACCTATCTCATTAGATGCTGCTGACTGTTAAACAGTTCTGACCTGGAAAAGAGAACCTATTCCTCCAATGGGACAGAGCACGGCAGTGGCACTTCTGCTTGGGTAGGTTGGCAAATAAGATCAAAAGGAGGGGGAAAGGCTTCATCATTTGAACTGATCCTTCATGTTTTATTATAACTGTTCTGTATTATAGAACTTTAAGCCTCAGTTAAATTCCACATCTATTGGATGGTAGAATAGTCAAGCCTTGAGAAGCCTATGAGGAACGTCAAAGGCAAATCTGACCAAGACTGCAATCCTCCAGCCACTTATTCCCGATTTCAACAGTTGGGATTTGATTGGAGGAATATCCAGCATAGTAAAGAAAGCCTTCTCTACTGCTCACTTCTAGGATTCCTGTGCATTCAAGGGCATTCTTTCCCTTCAAGTTTGAATCCATTGTGGCCCAATTTGTGGGTACACAATCACATTCCTAACAGTGGTGCACACTACAGCAAAGCGAAATTTATTGTTTTGCTTGGTTACCTGTCTATCTGACTTTTAAGTGTAAACCAAACTAAATGTACACCTACAGATTTCCAAAGGGAACAATTAAATATGTGTAGTGCATGCCTGTGCCCAATCACGTTGTGCTGTGTTTGTGTACTTCAATCGGGTTTGCACATTATAAACTACATTCCTGGGGCACAGAAAACTGCTTTGTGTCCATAGGGGGAAATTCATCAGTGTCACAAAGCATCCTGCAAGAGGGTTTGGGGAAACTTAACAGGGAAGATGCAGATCAGAAATTAACAGAGCTGTGTGGGTTGCTGCTAAAAAGCATTCTTATCTACTTTCTCCCAAACTGTATTATTTAAAAGTAAAAGCTATGGAAAAGTGTAAGACCCCATGATGTGCTAGAGGTATGAGGTTTGAGCCTCCACAGTATGAATGCTATAAAAAGTGCTGGCTGCTCTCAGGAACCAACGTTCAGTTAGCAGAAAACTTTTCTAACTCGCATTAAAAGAGATCTAAAGACTTAAGTTTTTGTTTTCAGTGGAAAACATAGGCTAATAACAATATGTATAAAAAGAACGTAGAGTTGAAAACACATCACAGTAATTTGAAAGTTGTGTTTTTCTGCACCTTTTATTCTTGTTTCCCTACCACTCCCGTGTGACTTGTTCTCACTAGTTTCTATTCATAAGGGTTCCATTATGTCGCTAACAAATGATCTGAAGATATCTGTCACTAATGCTGATTTGTTGTGGGGGGTAACAAACACATATTTAATGACTTACAATTAGTAGCAGCTCCTTTAATTAAAAAAAGTAATTAAATCTCAGTTTAGTTCTACATTCACTGCAATTTAATAAGAATTTCAAAATGACTTTTCTTTATGAAGCTAATAGCCACACGGCAGCTTCCCACTGTTTAATTCTATTAAGCAAAGATGAGTCATAAAGAACCCCATAATTGATATGTAAATATCATTATTCCCTAAAATATAAAATCGACAGTCAGTTATTATGGTGTATTTAACATGCAGGAGAAGACCAAAAATGAAAAATTCACTGAAAGCACTTTATTTCAGTGCTAATGAGCTGAGGGGAGCTGGAGTTTTGATGTAACTAACATTGATTTTTGTCCAACTTGATTCTCATAACAAGACAATGCTAAAAACTGGACTCAGCTGGATACCATAAGGAAGGAGAAAGGTTTGGCATTTTGTCTCAAGGTCTACAGCTTCACAACATTGAACTGTTTGCTCAGATTAGTCGCAACTTGCAGTTTTTAATTTATGACGGACTTCAAAATCAATTAACCCGAGGAGCAAATTACTTTCACCCTTCTTGAAGGGGACAGTTTTTTCCTGCCTCTTGAGACTTCAAGTACATTGGAAGCTTGCCGTCTGGGTCAGGGAAAACTTTGCACTAGCTGCAAGACGCTGCAATATATTAGAGAAACAGAGCATCCTCCAGCTTATATTTATTCATCCATAACATTTTTAAAGAAAGGAAGGTCGCAACTCCAGTCAATTGCAGGCCATTTTAATTTAACATATTAGCACTGCATATGCAAACAGCTGCACATACAAATAGATGTTTAGGCTTTTAACTACTTTTTGTGTGAGTGCAACTGATTTCCATGGATCATTACAGTAATTTTAAAGACAAGGCAGGCATCATATACACGAACACTTTACTTTACAGTAATTAACTGTGGTGGTATTACTGAACGCATTCACTATGCAGGAGAGTATACACATGATAGCAGCAATTCATTCCCCTTAGGGTGTTTTCAGAAGTTACGCGGTCTGGATTCACCACAGTGGATGCCCAGCGTGGTGAACCGAACAACCACCCCCAGTGGTCAAGGAGAACCCCGAACAGACGTGGCAGGATCGGGACCGCGACAGGTAATTGGGCCGCCAGATCACAGCCCTGGGCAGCGCAACAGACGTGACGCCGATTCCCAGCCATGGTCAAAACACCCACAAGGCACCAGGGAGGGGCGGGACTCAGACATGGCTGACTGAGGGCAAATGAAGCCAAAAGCACCAAAAGGGAATGCCCACACATGGGAAACAGGAAGGGAGGGGGAAGAGGGAGAAGAGCCGTCGAGGTACCACACACAACAGGCACAGAGATAATGAGGGCACAGTGGAACACACAGCACAAACACACACCCGGGCGCACACACACCAAGACGGAAAAGGAAGGGAAGGGGGGACACAGTGGGACAGACAACACACACGGCACAANCACAGCGGGACAGACAACACGCATGGCACAATGGGCACAGGGGGAGGGGGGAAGAGGGACATGGAAGATGGGGTGAACACAGTCAGACCCCCAACAACAGTACAGACCACATGGGCACCCCCACAGCTACAGTCAGTCCTGGAATGGGAGGACCCCGAAAGGTCGGGGTACAGGCACAGGGGGAGGCCACACGGAACAGGCAGCGGCCCAGGCACAGTCCAGGAGGCACACACGGACCCCAAGCGCTGGCGAGAGTGCCATGGAGGGGAGGCAGGAGAGCCGGAGCTGTGCAGCCGGTCCAAAGGCACAAACACACCGGGAGGTAGCTGGGAGGAGCAGTCCGGGGGCCCCAGAACCCTGAGGTCACACAGGCACCCAAGGGGGGGGGCTGGGGCGCATGAGGGAGCGGAGGCGAATGAGGAAGGTCAGCAGCACCCAGGGGAGCTGGGGGGCGCTTCGGAGAGCTGAACACCGACACTGGAGAAGGCAGCCACGGAGGGGAACAACGGTTGCAGAGGCAGATTGGGGGGGGGGGCCGGTGGAGCCCCAGAGTCACAGGCAGGGGCAGCGGAACCCTGGGAAGCAGGCAGCACAGCAGCATGGGTGGGACATCAAGGAGGGAGCCAGCAGCGGGCCATGACAGCAGAGTGGAGGTGGGAGCACACAGCGGGGCCAGCAACAGGGGCCCAGAAGGCACTGGGGGATTCACAGCCAGCTGAAGGGGGCCACGAGACCCGCCAGGTGAACGAAGTGCGGCCAATGAAGCATGCCCTGACGGTACCCCAGCACAGATATGTGGTGGGCGAACAGGTAGTACACTTCGAATGGATCCTGCATGAAGAGCCCCAACTGCACATCGGAACGGGATCACACACCCGACAGTGCCAACAGCTCTGCCGCGGTGGGCTCAGACATGCAGAAGTCAGCAGCGGGGGGCCACGGAAGGTGACCAAGCTCCAACAGCCAGTGATACACCGCCCCACGAGAGTGCTGGTACTCACAGGCCCCATGAATGCAGCCAAAGTAGGACACGGCCAAGGCAGGGCCCCCCTCTGCCAGACAGACCGTGTAGGCGGCCAGGCTGCACACAGAGAGGGCGGACACGGTCTCTGCTGCAGACCACCCTACATGCAAGCACCTCATCTCTGGAATGCGCCCATCGGGAAAGGGAACCAGTCTCAGCATGCAGCCGGCAATCGCGGGCGCGCGCCTCATAGCCAAAGTAACGAAGGCCAGAGCTCAGGCTTGCATAGGCACCTGGCAGGCTGTCCGGGCAGCTCAGGAGCAATTGCATGGCCGGGGTATGCCACAGGTCGCACAGGGCCACGGTCTTGCAGAAGTCCACGTATGGGGGGCCCCATGGGGGCCAGGAACCTGGTGGAAGCGCAGCCAGCCATGGTCCAGCAAGCCAGGGGGACTGACACCACAGAAAGGGGGGCCCACATTCCCAGGAGGGGTGGGAGGGGACGCAGGGGAACCCCAAGGCCAAGCGATAAGGCCACAGGCCGCAACAAGGCATGGCAAACAAGCGAGTCGTGGGGTGCGGACCCAGCACAGCTGCAGGAACCGAGCACAGAGACAGGTCAGCCAACACACTAATCAGGCCAGCGAGCACACAATGTTGCCAACACAGAGAGGTGGGAGGTGATGACAGCAGGAATGCAGCTGCCGCTAGCACGCCCGGGCTCACGCTGCTGCGTGCGCAAGGCCCCAGGCAGGGACAGCAGGTGCGCCCAATGGGCCGCCCCAGCCCTCCTGCCCACCTGGAGCCGCCTGGGCCAGCTGGGGGGCGCGCCCCGGGCCCACACGGGTGCCCCCGCCCGGTCGCCACCTGGGGGCGGGGCACCATGTGTCCCTGGCTATAATGGGGCCGGCTGCACCCCACCCAGGGCAGAAGGCACCATGCAGCGAGACAGGTTGGGCGCCTGCGGGATGCACCTAGCGCTCTGTGCCAAGTGGTACCGTTCGCACACCAATCAGCTGCGCATCCTGACCGCAGAGTTGCACCTGGGCGCCTGCCTGTGAGTTAGCTTGGCCTGGAGCGCTGCAAGGGCCCTGGGAGCCCACCGGGCACCTCCAATGGCGGATGGAGACCATGCAGCACGCCGCCCTGCTTGATATGCCCATTGCCCGGTGGGTATGGGTCACAGAGCGGGCACAGGGGTGGTGGTACTGGGCGCTGGCTCAGTGGGACGAGGCTGCCTGGAGGGCACACTTTCGGATGGACAAGCTCACCCTACTGTGCCTTGCAGAGCTGCTGCCGCCCTGGCTGGAGCGGCAGCACACCCCCATGAGGACCCCCATCCCCATGGTCCAGTGGGTGGCCATTGGGGTCTGGGCCCTCGCAACGCCTGACTCCTGCCGGTTAGTCTCCCAGCACTTCGGTGTCAGGCTGAGCACCATTGCCTGTATTCTCCAGGATGTATGTGAGGCTGTGGGGGGCGTGCTCCTGGACTGAGCGATCCAGCTGGTGGACCAGGCGGCCGTGATGGCCGGCTCTGCGGCTGGAGGGTTCCCCAACTGCATGGGCATCGTGGACGGCACCCACATAGAGATCCTGCGCCCCTCCGCTGCGGAGGCCACGGAGTATGTCAACAGGCACGGTTACAGCTCCCTGCAGCTGCAGGCTGTTGTGGGCCACCGGGGGAGATTCATAGACATCTTCATGGGCAACTTTGGGCGCAGCCACGATGCCCTGATCATGACCATCTCCCCCTTCTATGCCCGGATGTACCACGGGGACTTTGCGGAAATGGGGATGGCCTGGATAAAGGGGGTACTAATGCCCCCCAGTATTCTGGGGGACCCGGCCTATATACTCACCCGGTGGCTGATGAAGGTGTACCTGGTCGCCCGGACCCCGGAGGTGGTAGTGTACAATTCCCACCTGTGTGCAAGCCGGACTGTGGTCGAGTGGGCTTTTGGGGCCCTCAAGCAGCGTTGGAGGAGCCTCGCTGGCTGGCTGGACTACACAGTGGAGACCTTGGCCCTGGTGATAGGTGCCTGCTGTGTGCTGCACAATGTGTGCAAGACCGATGGGGCTGATTGTTGGATATTGAGCCACAATGGATAGGAAGAGGGAGCAGGCTGGCTCGCCCTCCTCTTCTGAAGAAAATCTCCCAGCCAAAGTTATACGGACTATGCCGGAGACCGAGGTCAGTGGAATTCCCTCCTCTCATAATCGTTATTCTTGTCTTGTGGACCCAGAACTGGGGGATTCTTTGCTGGGGACTCCAGTTGCTTCCTCTCCCAGCAGCTGGTTGAGGACCATTGAGGATAACCCTGAGGGAGTATGGGGTCCAGTTACCGGGGACATACTGCTGCAACAGACTCGGTTGATGGCAAGGACGGTGGAGGCCCTTTTTTGGGGTATTAGAGACCTGGCCAATCCAGCGGCCATGGTCCAAAAGCAACTTGATGATATCCTTAGGCAAATGAGGGGGGATACCAAGTCTGCAGAGGTTAAATTGGCTGGATTGGCCCCATTTGAGGAGAAAATATCTAAGAGATAATTTAGTGGCTATTCTCGTCCAACCATTTGGAAAAGAATTTTGGTTAAGGACAAAGAGGTTTACTTGTATATAAGACCAGATTTTGATGGTACTATTCATTCATGGGATTCCTCAGGGGAGGTTGCCAGTAATCTGGCATATTTGGTGGGGGATCTTGTTCCTCCCTCTCATATAGTGGGGACCCAATATCTGGAAAGCAGGAAGTTTATTTGTAGGCTGTGAGTCTCCTTCATGGATAGCTGCTGGGTACAAAAGATATTTAAAGCTAGGAAGAACCTTTTAACCCGAGGTGTTTCTATCGACAAGGTCATAAATTATATTAGGGAGGAATTGCCAGCTGCTCATAGCTCACTGGCCCATCCTTTGTCCTCCCCCAATGTAATCGCCCTTGGCCCACGACATAGTAGAAGCATAGACCCCGGGGTGAAAGGGGATACAGACAACTCCACTGCGGAGCAGAAGGAAGGGTATAGTAAGGCCCGAGTTATTTCTCCAGATCTGATGGAGTTGGGTCGGGATTGCCTGATTCCTCCCTCACCACAGGAGGAGACTCTTCACCCTAAAATAAATATTGCCGGACATCTGGGTCTCGCCAGTCAACAACTTATGGTACCTAATGCAAGCCAGATAGGATCATCTGGGCCAGTTAGTTCTTCGGGTCCTGGGGGGGGCGGGGTTTACTGATCCATAGGATAGCCTACAAGGTAGGTGATTCCTCTTGGGGAAAGCTACAGTAGATGACCCGGCTTGGGATATGTTTAGGCAATTGCCAGTCATCGTCCAGGACCTGTTTAAAACTAGGCTGGGGTACATTAAGAACTATGCTCATGGGGCAGATATAGAGTACACTGCCCAGGGCAAGGAGACCAGGCCTGCTTTGGATAATTCATGGGAGGGGATGATAGACTTGACAGTGGTTCATTATTTGGGGATGAGGAAAATGGGCTGCTGTCGACCAATGAGGCTAGTGCTCCAGGGCCTTTACCCATATTGACGGATTCATGGAATCCCACAAGGGAGTCCTCCCAGATCCTAAATCTGCAACCGGAGGTGATAAATAGCAATGTTACAGTGCTCGATCAGTCTCTGCTGCAAATAGAGGTAGCTCCCAATCTGGGATGACATAGGGTCTCCCCTGATCGCCCCTTGGCCCAGGGTGATCCAAGGGAACAGAGGGTACGGAAGGTTTGCTCCCACTCAGCTTCTAATATCAGTTCCCTTGGCTTAGCATCCTGGAATATATCTGGTCTTATGTCATCAATCAAAGACCCGGAGTTCCTCGAGTTCTTGACAGGATTCGATCTGGTGGGCCTCCAGGAGACATGGTTGAAACCAGAGGCAGTGGTCGACCTGGAAGGCTTTGAAATCTACTCCCATGGTGGCCAGAAGAAAGGGAACAGGGGTTGAGTTTCAGGGGGACTGGCTTTTTGCGTTCGTGATTCTGGGGAGTGGCAATTCTCCTACAAGGGGGGTCCGAGCCCTGAAATTCAAATGGGTAGGCTCCAAATTGGAAGACAGCCAATGGAGCAGTTTGAGTTATTTAACATCTATATCCCCCCAGTTACTTCACCATACTATCGAGCAGAAGTATGGATAGATCTAGAGAAGGCAATTGGGGAAGCCCAGGAGGAAGCCCCTGATGCATTTGTGGATAACAACAAATGGGGGATTGGAATATTCAACTAGGCATAGCAGAGGAATGGGGTCTGGGGGATGAGGATCCATCTAGCAGCATCGATAGTAAAGCCCCCCCCCTTGCGTAGGCCGCATGGAGTCTCTCCTTCGCGACCTTATTTGCAAATTCGATTTGACAAACCTGAATGAAGGCCATTTGAACGATCCACAGGGGGGCTATACTTATATTAGTTCTAGGGGGAAAAGTAAGATCGACCTAATCTTAGTCGATGTGAGAGCCTCCGACTCCTTTTCACCAATTAACCTTATTCCCAGACCCGAGAGTGACCACGTTGTCTTGGCAACAGTTTTAACAAGTCCGGATGTGCCCATGAAGTGCCATGGTGTAGCTGACCAGGGGAACAAAGTCCCTAGACTAAGGTGGTTGGTAGGGGCAGGGCTTCTAGGGGAGCTCAGTACCTTTTGTAACTCCGAAGCGATCTGCACCTATGTTAAGGATATGGAGAACTCAGGAGAGGTAAAATTTTTGCTAGAAACCTTCTCCAGTATCCTAGAGCGCTTCTACAAGGCTCTCTTGTTTACTAAAAAAGAGCAGGCCTCGAGAAAATTGCACCCCTGGTTTGACACCGAGTGTAGGGTAAGCAAAACCAGGTTGGCTTCCTCTAGAAAGGAGATGTGTCATGGAGCAAGATAATTTAACCTGGGAGGAATTTCAAAGGGCCAGGAATGAATATTCACGGCTACTTAAGCAGAAGACGATGATCCATTATGGTAATAATTGGTCAAGGCTGGCTGTGGATCTCTCTGTTGGCAATCTCAGCCGCTTTTGGGCCAGATGCCCACTGTGTGCTGCACAACGTGTGCAAGACTGATGGGGCTGCCCTCGAATACCCCGTGTCCCGGTGTCTTCCCAGCCCTGTGCCCCTGTATGTGAATGAAGAGAACCCGCGGGAGTACCGATACACCAAGCGCATCCGTGTTGCCCTGGCCAGGCATATCAGCTGGGAGGCTGAGGTGTGACGGCGCTCACCCTCGACCCCACCACCCTGGGGCCCCCACCAGCTCCCTGGGCGAGCCCCTCTACGGCCATCGGTCCGCCCCCACCCCTGGGCCCATGAACAGACCGAAGAAGGCAGTATTGGTGCCCTCAAATTTATTATGCCACCCACATACATGTGCCCCCTACACCACCACCACCACCGCGCAGGTTCCATGCCCCTCCCAGACCACCCCCCCCAGACCATCTCCGGGGCCTCCCCCTCACCCGCCCTGCGGTCCCCCTCATTACTGGTGTGCCTCACCTGGGGCCTCCGGCTGCTGCAGGGGCTGCTCCCTGCCGGCCTCCTCCCCCGCCTGACTCAGGTGCTGGGGCGTGCCCTGTGGGGATATGGGGTGGTGGTAGGTAGAGGGCTGTAGGTATGCCCGGGTGGCCCCCCATGCCATGGGGTGGAGTATCAGGGGTGGATGGGACCACCCCCCTGCCCGGGGATCCCCCCCTCACTCCGGTCCATCTCCCCTCCCATCTGCTCGCTTACCCTCGATGTCTGTCTCCGATCCCTCCGAGGCCAGCCCCTCCATGTAGCTGGGGGCCCCCAGAGACCACTGGCTAAGGGTGATCAGTGTGCCGACCTTGGAGTCAGCCTGTCCGGCCGGGGGCTCTCCAGGCTGGTGTCGAGGGGGGGCCTGCTGGTCCGGGAGGTCCCCGGGCATTCCTCCGGGGGGTCGGGGGCCCTGGAGCCGGTGCCTTCTTGTGGGGCGGCGAGGGGAGGGGGTACCTTGGCCCATTCCCTGCCCTGGACCATGGCGTTCCCCACGAGGCACGGGGCTACTATCGATCCCTTCATATGGAGGATGCGGTCCACGGCATTGTAGTAGGGGGCGGTCCAGGCTCCGTGTCAGGACTGCCGGTTGCTGTCCCAGATGGCCTTGTACCCCCTCTTTAGCTCCTTGGTCTTTGAGCAGCACTATGCCACGGTCCTGTGATGTCCCGCTGCCTCCATGTCCCGCACTATCTCCCGGAACATGTGCTCATTGCGCTAATTGAGAGCGAGCTCCAGTTGATGCTCCAGGGTCCCCCAGATTTGGATAAAATCCTGGGTCTCCCAGTGCCCCCATCTGTGGGAGGGCCGTCTCCCCTGTGGTCCCTCCGGGTCCTCCTGCTCCTCCGCCTGAGCTGCGCCCGTCTCCTCTGGGGGCTTGGGCTCCCGGACCTGTTTCCGTGTCTGCGGGACATGCGGGGGGTTGGTTGGTTGCTGTTCTGCCCCTGTCCCACAGCCTGCCCCCTTTCCCTCCCCGCCAGAACTCCGGAAGCGTGGTTGATTTTGACCCCTGGTGGGTATTGACTGTGGTGAACATCTGGCGGCCGCCGAACAGACGTTCAGGGCGCTTTGGCCCCGCCGTGGGATTGACCGTGGTTCACTGTGGTTGACTGTGATCTCGTAACGTCTGAAAATACCCTTAGTATGGCCTGCTCTAGTCTCCTGCTGGGGCAGCACAGGCTATACCAGAGATGGGCAAATGGGGGCTTGGGAGCCGCCCGCATGCGGCTTTTGGGCATATGTACTGTGGCTCTTGCCAAAGGTGGTCGTCTGGAGGTGTGTCTGTGCAGCTCCGCAGAACTGCCATGGCTGCTGATGCCGCACGAGGGCTGTGGGAGCAGGCCCTGTGCCGCTATTGCAGTTGGTCAAACCCACCAGACCATCTGGGAGCCAAATCAAAATCCCCACTCACATCAAAATCCCTTTGTGCTTCCCTGTCCCCGGGAGCAGGGGAAGCTGCAATCAAGGTAATGCATTTAGTGGCTCTTGGTGACATGAAAATTTGGGTCTGTGGCTTTTGGCTTGGGAACTTTGCCCACCCCTGGGCTATACCAATCACTTGAGTGGAATGTGGAGTGAATGGAGACCTTACTCCAGGGCAAGCATACACACTAGCAACCACTCCACGGATAATATTCAGTGGAGTGATAATGCCACAGTAACCCAAAAACTACTGTGGAGCAAAAAAAAAATTTTAAAATAATCATAAGACTGGTTTAGAGTAATGAGAATTTTAAAACATGACAAATATTTTTTATTGGTCTTCTAGTTTCTGAGCCTTAAGGGTTCGCTGCAATTGCATTTCAAGCTTTTCCCCACAGCTCGGACGGCTAGAAATTATTTTAATAAATAAATAATAAATAAATGAAAGCTGGGATTCTCACCAAATATCCCAAAGCAAGAGTTATGACAAAATAGTGGGAGTTGGCAAGACTGTTTAGATGAAATGCATGAGCTGAGGGACAGGGTAGATGGAGGAAATGGTAACGTTACAGTAGCATTAAAAAAAGAACACTTCATACCACCCCAAATTTGCATACATTGGCATGTGTATATGAAAATTTGTAATAGCCCACTGACTACAAGGTGGTAACTTCTTCCTGTCAGGAGCAGGGAGTGATCAGCAGGGAATGGATTGCCCATTGTGACTGCTGGTACTTCTCCCATGTGACCGGGATTGGCCGCTGCTGGGCTTGATGGATCATTGGTCTGACTCATTATGGCATTTCTTATGTTCTTATGATTAGTTTGGGGCTGACTGGAAAAAATGGATGTCTGTGTGAGTGCTCTGTGCACACATATGTTTGCATGTGCAGGGCTGACAGCTCAAGTTGAAACTCAGTTTTCACTGAATTTGGCTCTAAAGTTTTAGTTTTAAAAACATTCATCGGATTCCAGGCAGAAGCAATGACAGTCCCTTTCATCGTGCCCAAGAATTCTGTCTGCCAAACACACTCACGTCCCTTCTATTTATTTTTATTTTTTTAAACTTTTCATCTTGATCCCAAGCACACAGATCCCTCCTACCCGGGTGTTACCTTTCTTTGCTATTTGATTGCAATGCTTATCCCAAACTTGTTAAAGTGAAAAAGATGCCCCACACCTCAGCAATGAATCAACAATAGGCAAAGGAGTTACAGATTTTTCTCCTGCTGAATTAATGAGATGTTAATGACCCCCTTTGTCTGTTGAACCTGGTACAAATCTTACACTGCAGATCTCCTGGTACAAGATAACAAAATCTGTTATTGTACCGGGTACAAAGATACGGTTGCAGGGTATGCAGTTTCAGGGGTGGGAACCTTTTCTCTTCACCAGGCCACTTTGAGAATTAGTGCAAGCTCTGCAAGCTGGACAGGAGTACTTAAAGGATATGTTCAGAATGCGGGGTGGGGGGTGGGGGGTGAGGGAGGAGATGGTCCAGATCATGGATCTATGGCTGCCTGTCCACGTTACAGAATTTCACGTTGTTTTCTCTTACGTGAAATTGTGTCATGTGCGCATGCATCTTTACTCAGCCTGGAAATTTCTGTGATTTTCATCACAGATGTCAGAGTAGAGAAATCTAGCTCTGACATTAACGTGAGTTCTGTATTACACAAGATTGGAACGTAATGCATGGGGTGAATTTAACGTGAAAATGACAACATGGATCCTTTTAAGGCCATGTGACTTCATGCAGGGGAAAGAAAATAGAAAGAAAAGAACATGGGCATGCAGCCCAAGCAGAAATCTTTATTGCTAATTTCCTGTGAGATAGAATCTCATGTAAAAATCAGCACATGGACAAGCAGCTATGCCATGAAGCCATCTCCTACCCTTGAATGCATTCTCTCATCTCTGCTCTCTTTCCCCAAGCTCACTCTGTCAGTGCTTGAGGATGAGGGGCTGAATTCATGGACCAGATTTACAAACTGAAGAGGGGACAAATTAAAAAAAGCAAAAAAAAAAAAAAGCCACACGCTAGAGGTTTCTCACCTTTGACATTAAAACATGATTTTGCACAGACTAGAGTTCTTCATAGTTTGCAAATACAGGGCCAGATTCTCAGCCCAGGCATAATCCATTGTGCTATGTGAGTTCTTTAACGGACTGCAAAATCTTCTGTGTGGGACAACTGTGGATCCAAGAGTGGCCTGGGAGTCAGCAAGACCAGTTCTATATCATCCCAGTCTGGTTAGTCCTGCAAAGAGATGTGCCAACACTGGTAAGACCAGTGCACACTCCATTGCAGGAGTCCCTGACCAGTATGGTAGCTCCTTTGGAGCTGCAACTGCAGACACCAATGAGGCTGCTCTACATGTGTCAACCCTCTAGCAACCCATGGACTAGGGGAGAGCAAAAGTAGAATCTAGCAACTGCAAATACATCTTTCAATATTTCATTTATTGAGGGACATTTAGGATGTTTGATAAGTATACAGAAGCCAGGATGACAACAGCCAAAGCAGACAGCAGAGGGACAACTACTGGCTATTAAAAAAATAATAAAAAATCATTCTTAATATGTTTTAATCTTGTATAGGTAAAAAGCCAAACTGGATGGACCGTGTGAAACAGCATTAATTGTGATCGTCCACATTTGCCATTCTTCCCTCTGCATACGAGCTATCATTCTGAACCAGTGAAAAGGTTTCAGATCTACTCCTCATCATGAGGTAGTCCCTCCACTCCTCTCCCTGTTGGCTAGATACACATACAATGCGTGTGTGGCAAGAGCAGAGCAAGTTAAGCAAGTTCAGTTTATGATACTAATTGCCAACTTCTACAAAAACAGGCCTGGACAATGTTGATGGACCATAAAAACAAGGCACAAACATTACAAAAGGGTAAGGGCTCCAGGTGTTCTTTGGCGTGTGTCATTAGAGATACCTGTTTCACACACACACACACACACACACACATACACACACAGATTAGGAAGAGTTTGCGACCGTCAGATCTCACAAATACATGTTAAAGCAGGCAGGTATCCTTGACAGCAGACCTAAATAAGACAGCTTGCATTTCAGAAGCTTTGGTCTTTACATGCTTTGTTTCCTTTTCATGTGTGGGTCTGTATGTACATGTCTTTGTCTTTTTTTTTAAAAAAAAAAATGAATTCTAAGCAATTTACACTTGCAACTTGCTACAGCACATCTTTCTCACAATCTGAAAGTCCAATGGGCTCCCGGGGCTGTTGCAGTGACTGTGAGGAATTGCTGCACTACATCTGGGATTGCTGGGAGTTATTTATCATTTCTATAGCACTTTCAGCATTCAAAGTACTTTACTACCCATATCTAGTTCATGCCCACAACTCTGTGAGGTAGGCCATTATTCTTCACATTTTACAGATGGGGAACTGAGGCTGAGAGACAGCGATTTGCCCAACACCACTCAGTGAGTTCATGGATACAATAGGATTTGAACCCTAGGCTGTTTTTAGACGTGCGCGCCCTGCTTGCGACATGAAATCCTGTGCGGTGTAAAAATCCTGCGGGCCATCATGTGCATTATTGCAGCTTGCTCATTCTGTTAGAGTCGTGGACTAAATACCTCAATATAGAGCATTTATCCACACACACACCCCTCTTTTGGTTATACACCTGTTTTAAAAAAATAAAATTGTTACCTTTCAAGGGCTTTTATTTATGCATATAGAAGATTTGCAAAAATTTGGGATAAATTTTCTCTGTACAAGACAACTATTGGGAGCTCCATGCCATTTTCACATCTGACAGCTCTCTATTGCTCAGAAAATGTCCATTATTATTGCCTCTTATAAGCATCAAGTTAAAAGTGTGTAGTTTAGCATTGTTGACTTTGCTCCTGGTAAATACTGCTCCAGCTTGGCATCTTTCTCTCGCTTTTAAATGTGAATTTGACGTGAAAGTGAAGGACTAACAGTACTGACTTCAGCAGGGCATAATGTGAGCAGATGCTGTGTAAGCTTCCTCCAAATGGTTCTGCCAGGACATTTCAAACTTGACTACTGTTCTGATCCTCATAGCACTGTGCAGGAGCAAGAGTTTCCCAGGGGCTTGCGCTGGCACAGCTATTTGAAGGTTGGAACCTCAGTCCTTAACCTCTCCGGACTACAAACTGGCTGGTTGATGGTACTGACACCATGTGAGAGTTTCAGGCTGTTAATATCCACTCTACCCCAAACTCACATACATGTTTCTCAGGCCTGACAAGTGGGAGGAAATGGGGATACAATTGTACTGGTTCCCGAGCTGAGACCCGAACACAAGATGATGGTGAGGTAGAGGTGGGAAATGGGTAATAGGTTGCCTCCAGCTACCAGATTATACAGGTGGTCCAAAATTTCTCTCAATTGAACTGTGCCCTCATCTAGGTTCAAAGCCATGGCTTCAGAGTGAAGAGACTGGGTGTTAACAGACATCATGCTGGCCTGGTTCAGCCCGCTTTGGCCTGAGTGGGCCAGTGTGATGCCTGAACATTTGTTCCGGACCCACCAGATATGAACCCGGAACAAACCCCTCGGGGTGGTGACTGGGCCCAAAATGTGGGCCTGCTTTGCATCCAGCCACGGCTCAGCTGAGCCAGAGTGGGTGGAACCGAGTGGGACTGTTTGTTCCCAGCCCCAGCTGGGGGAGGGTTTGCAATGGTGGCCAGCATGGCTGCCTGTCATGGCAGGGTATGTGTGTGTGATGCTGGGAGCACGGCCAAGCGACCGCACGTCACTCCCTGTCCCCTCCCTCCGGACGGATCAGGGTTCAAGGAAGTTTGTTCCCGTGGCTGGAGTGCACCCAGCTAGGGGAAGCCCTCCTCACCCCCAATGGGGGAACAGCCGACCCGTCACTTTTGTAAATACCCATGTGTACATTTTCTTATTTTGCCATTTTAGGCTGAGCATTCAAAAATGTGAAGATATGTTAAAAGATAAAGCAGAGTACAAAAATTACATGGAGAAAACAAATGAATAAAAAGAAACAATAAAATCTTGTTAGAAAATCACTGTGCACAGTAATATTTGTGTTAAATAGTGAATCACTCTGCAATATTTTATCACCGCTATCTGGGCAAACTATGTGTGAAAGTCTCTAGTTTCCAAGGATGGCAATAGTCTATTTCTTCTTGTGATTTGTCACAAGTTTCCATCTTGTGATTGATTCTACGTACTTCATGAACATAAAGAGTTACGCTTTAAGAAGGATGGAGGGGTGTACATAAATGGGAAGCTGTGTTATTTTCCATCAGCCTGGAAGGTAGAGGACTGTTGCTGAGTATTCTCAAAGTCTGGCCAGGCCTAGAAGCGTCCAGGAGAGCTTGCTGCAAGAATGGATGGGCTCTCTGACTCTCTCTAACAGACGGAGACTACGATCTCCAAACAGTGGAGGAGGCACAGCAGTACGAGCAGGGTTCCAGTTGTGAGGTGAGAAGACTGGCAAGGTGCATGTGTGTCAGAGGCCTTCAGGGGAGCACAGCAAGGGATCGATTCAAATACAGGAGAGGCTAAGTGTGTTAGGAACTAGTATTTTTTCAACCTTTATTTTCTAAGTTCTGTCTCATGCAAGCTCAATGTGGCCAATAGTGAGTTAGTTATACTGGGTATGGCTTTTGTTAACTGGTGCTGTGATTGGAGTCTTCACTTCAAAGGGTTTTCTGCCTTAAGGCTTCTGCTGATTAGGGTCTGGTCACATCAAGGATGCACAAAACCCCTAAAATTATCAGAAAACACAAAGAACTTAGGTCTAAAGTTTGTTGTTGTTTTAAAAGTTTCACCATATTTGTGCTCTGTGTACAAGGCAATTATATGTGAAAGACTGCTGGGATTATGAGCCTTTGCTCCTCAAAGCACTCTGCCAGCACAATCCCATTCACTTCAGTGGGACTTGCACTGACAAAGCACTTTGGGCATCAGGCTGAGGAAAATAAACTTTATGTAATTGTCCAATTTCCATAAAATTGTAAAAACTGCCATAAAAACGAATGGAGTCCTAAAGCCTGCTCTTGCTTATTGTCATGTGACAGATGGGCCTGACCACCTGGCAAGGAATGAAGAGGGAGTCAGTTGGTCTGGACTGACCTTCAAGAGGACCATTTGAATTAATTCACTTTTTTTCTTTAACGAGCTGACTTGCACTTAAGTACCTTTGCAGCAGGCAGGCAGTCATGCATGTGCAATTACAGCGAGGAGGTCAGAAGGAAGTAATGGTGATGGGCACAACAAATGACACAGCAAGGCAATCTCAACAGCATTGCACGATGTAAAATTACAGCACAGTGAAACGCCAAATGGACATGGCAGCCCTTTTGTTCCCAGAGCAGCAGTGAATGAGGCAAGCAGCACTCCACAACAAAAACTGTTGGAAGAGACTCAGGGATTTGTATTGGGACGAAATTATGAATCAAACGTAAACAAGAGATCCGGTTTCAGAACCAGACAGCTTCACTGTACAACCAGAAGTGAAACATTTCTCTGCATGGAAAGGAAGCGTTACTTCCTGCTGCTGACAACGTCAATGCTGCTTTCTGGGCCAGCTCCCATGTTTACTCATGATCCCACCAGGCTCCCATTATTCAAAAACTAGAGGAGTGCCAGCTTTTAGAGGGGTGCTGGAAAGGGAATGCATTCCTGATGGGTGGAAAAGGAATGGGAACCTTGGCTGGAAAATTAACCTCCAGTATATTCCAAGCAGAGACTAAAGACTGGTTGTACTCTATTGTTGCTACCTTAATTTCGGATAAACTTTCCTTGAAATTCTTTACAATTATTTTTCTTTTCATTGAGAAATTGGGGCCAGGCCAGCTTGCAAGCAGGCTGTTTCACATCAATCAGTTGAAAACATAAGGCCTTAACTGTGCTTGTTCCTTCCAAACCATGGCCACTCCATGGAACTTGGCTCCTCCTTGTCAAGACTTTTCACAAAAGAAAAGAGGTAAGATTACCATCCAAAGTCTTGTGTCATTTTCATAGGGACATTGAATATCCCTTGAATTTCTTTTTCATTATTAGACTCCATCCAGCTCATAGCACCTGTGTGCTCTGCTGTTTCAGTAGCATTGAAAACTGGATCCAGGCAAGTACAGACCGTGGTGCACAGGCCCTATGTGTTAAGGGCCCCCACATGGGCCCTCAATACATGGGGTCCATGAATAAACATGAAATGAGATCATGAACATGAGAAGCACTGAGGTAAAATACAGGCCCACCATGCCTGAAATGCAGAGGCCTAGACAACGGAGGGCCTGTGGCAATTCAGGAGGGAGCCCCTAACATCTGGGGTCCATTAATTAAACTAGAAATATCATTTACATAACTTGTGGGCCTCCAGGGCTTTGAAGAGGATGTTAGGTTTAAAAGAACATCAAAAATAACCCAAGTAACATTTCTAATGGGTGAGACAGTGTTTGTCCATCATACATTTCTCACAGGGCCCCAACTTCCCTGGATTCAGCGTTGGTGATATCAAGCAAATATTGCGTAGCAGGGTGAAGACTTGCCTACCGTAGGTAAGTCAGGCAGGATCAGGGCCCAAGCAGCAGTCTCAATCGGGGATTAACTCAAAGTCCTTTATTTCTCGCAGTCTCAGCAATCCTTCTCATAGTGTCCCTCCTTTCATTAGTCAAGCAACCCGTGTCTGCTTGCTCTCTTTACCTAGGGCTCTCAGCTTTTCACAGTCTTGGCAATTTCCCTTGGCTTACCACGTTTCAGCCGTACAGACGTCCAAGCCTCTTTACCTGGACTTTGGCCGCTTTTAGACGAGCGGCGGTCCGTTTCGCGTCGGCGGCGCGCATATTTTGAAACCTCCGCCTGGTCTAATTAGACGAGACGGAAGTGGCTTAATATGTGCATATTACGGCGGTGGTGCATTTTTTAAGTGCGCAAATTAAATACCTCGATTGTGAGGTATTTAATTCGCACACTTAAAAAATGTGCCACCGCTGTAATATGCGCATATTAAGCCACTTCCGTCTCGTCTAATTAGACCAGGCGGAGGTTTCAAAATATGCGCGCCATCAACGCGAAATGGACCGCCGCTCGTCTAAAAGAGCCCTTAGAGCAGAGCCCTCCCTTCTGACTCCTGATCTGTCAGCAGCCACCCTCACACCAAGCTGCTCTCTGCAGCTCTCCCAGAACTGCCTCCCAGCTTCCGTAGGTGTCAGCCTAACTAGGTGCAGTTCTCCCTTTACTGGCGCACTTGCAGCCCCGCTCACGCCTTCACTCTGCTGGTGCTAATTCACTTAAAGGCCCAGCAGCCTCACAGGACTCTGGCCTGCGCTACGTATTGATTATACAAATGCAGAACCACTTGTTGTATTTCCCTCATCCCAGTGTCTGGCTGATTATTATTACAGGTCCAATCAGTGACTGACATGCACAGATTCAAGGGTGATTTTCCATGCTTTTATCAGTTAGCATAGCGGAGTCCCAGCTCCAGGCAGTTCTCACTGTTGTACACAGACCCTTGCAGCTGTCCCCAGCAGAATGCCATTTTATTGCTCTTCATAATCATATTTCAAGAAATGAGCAAATGTGAACTCAGCCAATTTTCTTTGCAGTAACTGCAGAAGCAGAAAAACTCAAAAGACCAAGTTAAGTGATTTACATTAGTGACATGTAATGACAAGAAATAACATAAACAGGGACCTGTCCCTGAATATGTCACCCTGATCTCCTCATACAGTCAGTAATAAGTTGACTGTAATTTGCTTCATTCCTCCTTATCATCACCTGCTGCCTGTAACACACACAAGAGTCCTCTTATTTTGGTGGCTAGAGAGAAAGGTCAAGCCCCTCAGCCTGGCAATCCTTTATCAGTCAGAAGAAGGGAAAAGATAGGAGCACTACAACTCCAAAGTGATGGCACTAGCCAGTGACAAGAATGAGAATGCACTGAGTTCTGTTAATAAAATAAGACCTGGAAGAGTGATGCCTCACATCATTTAAGGACAAAGCAAACTACCTGATATTTCATATTGACACTGCACACAGAAGGGCACTTACCTCACTAGAGTTCTGAAAAACCTATGGCAGTTGGAACTAGAGAAAATGTGGTGTGTATAATCAGTGGGGACAGGGAAGACAAATTCCTGCTAAAGTGCAGAATCCAAGTAGGTGGGAGAAAACAAGGAGGAACCTCTTGTCAGGAAAAGAAAGCAACCGCCTTCAGCGGAGTGTGGATTTGTGCCCACCTGCTCCTGAACCAGACTCGTGTGGTGAGGGAGGGGCAGGGGGGGGGAGCCCCCTACTCCTCCCCCATTGCAAGAGAGGGGCTTCCTGGCCAATAGGCCAGGTGAGATATGCTTTGGGGGTGGGGTACTGGGCAGGTAAATACCTGTGTTGGCCACCACCTCCTCCTCTCTCCACGTGGCTCCAAGAGGAAAGGGTACCGATGTTTGTGGTGTTTGCAATAAAGTTGTGGCTAATGCCCTTTAACCCAGACATGTGTCTGGTCTGGTTCGTGAGTAGTGCAGGCACAAATGGAGGTAGGCTAGAGAGAGAGACTTTATTTAAGCTGCTGTTCCTCTTCAAGTAGAGAATCTGTGTCTGACCCTATCTTCCCTCATGCAACTTGCAAAGTTTACTTAAATTAGGATCTGTGGTTTTTGATGTAATTTAGAGTCATAATTTGATAAATGTCATAATCTGAAAAAAAAGTCTCCTGGCTTGAAGTCAAAACGTTCTGGCACCAACACTTTTTATCACGTCCCAGGTTCCATCTAGCTTGTTCTCATTAATTCTGATTAGATATGTCATGCAGTTCCAACTCAAAGGTAGACTTAGTTTTTCAGTGAAGAGGAGTGGAGACACAGAGAGGGGAAGCTTGGAAGACAAGACCTCCAATGGAGGAATCCTATAACTAAAAGGATACTGTCCTTGGGCAGTCGTGATATCAGCTAAAATTTTAAAAAGAGGGTGGAAAAGGCCCCTATCAGTTGGTTCAAGTTGGATAGAGAAATCTTTCCAGAAAGACACATGTCCTTCCTTTTTTCCACTGCCCACTAGGGATGGGCATTCAGATTAAACTATGGATTCAGAGCTGTAATTTGCAGATTAATTACAGATTCGGATTCAGATCCCATTGAAGTCAATGGGAAACTGATCCATACTCCCATCCATAAACCTTACCAGGGCAGTGGTCCAACCTCCTCCACCCATTTCCTGTGCCCCCAGGAGTGGTACTTACTGGCCTCAGAGGGCTTGACTGGAGCACTGCTGCTGCTGTGGGAGCTCCAGGGGCTCGGGCAGTCTCCTGTGTCATGGCCTGCTCCGTGCTCCAGATTGCGCATACGCATGTGCATTGGGTTGGAACTGGAATCTATAAAGCCCTATACAGCCTGGGCCCTACTTATCTGTGGGACTGCCTTACTCCCGAACTCTGGATCGATCCCTGTGGTTGACTAAGAGCTCCCTTCTCGAGGTCCCCTGAGTTTCTCGGGTGGCAGCTATGGAGAGGGCGTTCTCGGTGGTTGCACCAAGGCTGTGGAGCTCCCTCCCAGTAGAGGACCGTCTGGCCCCAGACCTTCCCTACTTTCAATGACAGTATAAGACCTGGCTGTACTGCCAGGCTTTTGGTGGGGGAGATGGCTAATGGGTGGGAATTTGGTTGGGGGAGGGTTGTTTTAGCCCCTTCCATTTTGATTGTTTTATACTGTTCTGATTTAATATTGTATTTTATGATTTTAATAATGTTATTTGTAAACTGTCCCCAGCATTGGCAGGAGGGGGTGGGATATTAAATTATGAAATAAATAAATTATGAAATTTTAAAATGGCTACCAGGGCTGCTTTGAACATGTGCAAGATGGCTACAGCCCTTAAAATGGCAGTGGGCAAAATGACATCACCACCATTTTGGTTAAGGGCAAGGGCCATTTTGCATATTTATTTATTTAAATTTATTGCTCTGCCTTTCATGCCAAAGGCGGCTCAAGGCAGCTTACAATGGTAAAATATATAATAAAAATATAATAAAATATATAAAAAATACGGAGTCTGCTGAAGCCCCCACATCAGCAGCGGTGCTTCAATCAAGCCCTCTGAGTCCAGTACACTCAGGGCCCCGGGGGGGGGGGGGGGGGGGGGGGGGGGGGGGGGGGGGGGGGGGGGGGGGGGGAATCTGGATCCGCAACTCTGGATCTGCAACTGGCAGAGGTGTATTACAGATTGGTGTGGATTAATCTGTAACGGCCCATTATGGATTAATCAGAATCTGTAATGTCCATCCCTACTGCCCACATCACCTTTGGGGATGACCATTAAGATAGGACATAGACACAGCAGTGGTTGTCTTGTATGTTGTCATCTGCTCATTACCAAGCTAGAAACCAATGCCTATTGTGAAAGATTTAAGGAGTTAGTGACTTTTATACAAAGTGTGGGCTGCGTCACAAGGAAAATGCTTATAAAACACAAGACCAGCTGTTGTAGTTTTATGCTGAGACTCGGTGATACATTGTTCTTTCGATAGATAATAAATCTCATGCTTGTTTCATTTGAGAACTCTTCACCCAAAATGGACACCAGTATGCTTATGGGAGCAGAAATCATTTCTCTCATATTGGGTGTGCATGTGTGGGGTTGTTAGGCTGGTTTCCTATGGAAAGAAGGCTTATTAAACCACTCTCTCTGTGCACACAACCTCTTCCCTACAATAGCCTTTTATTTTGTAGGTCTATTTCAACCAAAGTCAGTAGAAGGGCAGAAAGCCCAAAGGGAAGTAAGGATACAATGTTTCATAAACCATAGGCAGGGTCCTGTGTTTGCTGCGTTTTCCCTAGTGCCACCAATGGGGGAAATGCAGTGAACTGGGGTTCCCCCTGACCATAGGTGCATAAAGAAGGGAGATATGTTTCCTTTTTGTGGCCAAAAATAAACAAACAAATAAATAAAAAATCTACTGTCTTACATTGAGCCTTCTCCAACCTCCATTAATTTGCTTGCTTGATGCATGGAATTACGTGTTATGTTTCCATTTTCTGGGCAAATGCAATGTATGTGAAAGTGAGAGACTGATAACTACTGGCTTAAGACAAGAATGCAAGTGGTATGGTAAGCTTCTCCATCACAGCTCCGATAATGCAACTCCCTGCTGTCCTGTTCTTCCAGTCCTGGACCTCCACTGTAACTGGGATGACACTAACAACATTACTTTCAACTGGGACCTAAATCAGGATGTGAAAAGGGCATTTTTTCCCCTCTTGAGAAAATAAATCACTACCTACAATCATCATAAGGAAAATTCTCCATTATAAATACACAGGGACTTAGCCTTTTTTTTTAACCTATACAATTATTTTTTTTACATGCTTCGCAACAGATCACACAGAAAGATATTCTGCTCAGTTGTTAGCTATCTCATTATTATGCACTTATCTTTTTTCTATCCATGGTTATCACAAGCTGTGTGCTTCCATAAGCAAGAAGCTGCAATTCATTCATCTAGTTTGAGGTGAGTTAATAATTTCAGTATTAAAACAGTTATGGAAATAAGACCACAAGGAAACACCTTTACAGAACCCTTAAGACTTATGGCCTTCAGTGGGACCAGGATTGTCATGTAAAATGTTACATCATGCCAGGACATACAACATAGGTATCATCATCATGTAAAATTGTCCAACAGTACAATTCTTTGTAACATCTCCTCCAAGAACAGTAATCTATTATTGCTAATGAACATCCACTGATGACTTGGGAATTTACCTGTGTAAATCGCTGGGCATTTTCACTTTTGCCTCTCCCAAATTACCCAGGGACGTAGACACGCAAACAGGATAGAGAGAGCCAAGTCTCTAGTTGTAAAAAGTCTTAATAAAGCCTCAACACTTTGTTGTCTGAGACTTCACTTGCAACCTTAAAAAGTTTTGTGATTTTCCCAAGTCTATGATCCTTCTCTTAGAGGTAATGTACCTGCAAGTATCTTTTTGACAGGTTAGAAATCATTTTGTACATTAAAGAGCAGTTTCATATACCTATTTCAGGTGTTTAAAATCAATCAAATTTGGCTAGGAGTCTCATTTCTTAAGGCATTAGTCTTCCTTTACATAGCATTTAGATTATTTTCTGGCATACTATGAGACATGGGGAAACAAAACCTAAAAATCACTAGATCTTACTTTAAAAAGAAAGAATACCTGTTTGATCAAAGCCTTAAGTTCACCTGCTTTTGTTGCAGTGCTATGTAGCAGAAAAAGACTTTACTTCTGAGAGATATGCTTAAAACGAACTCCAACTGCTTTCAAAGATTTGAAGAAAGACTGGGATTAGACTTCTAAAAAACAACACCCCACCCAGTGAATAGGGTGGATCAAGAGACTGATAATGGAATGTGGAGTCTTTTACCTCAAAGATACTGATTGAAATTCAGTTCAGAATGTTTGTGACCAAAAGTTGTTGCCATCTTATACTAGCACATTGGAGCATGAAAGCTGTCTCTGTCCGCCCCTACGGCCCCCCGATTCACCACAGTGGATTCCCAGTGGTGGCGAGCTGAACAACCACACCCCGTGGTCCAGGAAGGCCCTGGACAGACATGACGGGACCGGGTCCACAGCAGGGAATCGGCCCGACAGACCACCGTCCGGGGCAGCGCAACAGACGTGACACCGACTCCCGGCCGTGGTCAAAACATCCAAAAGGCACCGGGGAGGGGCGGGAGGCTGACATGGCCGGCTGAGGGCAAAGGAAGCCAAAAGGGCCAAAAGGAAATGCCCACACCAGGGAAATGGGAAGGGAGGGGGAGGAGGGAGAAGAGCCGCTGAGGCAGCACCCACAACAGGCACAGAGACAACGAGGGCACAGTGGGGAACACGGCACAAACACATGCCCGGGCACATACACACCCGCACGGGAACAGAAGGGAAGGGGGGACACAGCAGGACAGACACCACCCACAGCACAATGGGCAAAGGGGGGGGCAGGGAAGAGGGGGGGAGCGGCCCGGGGGCAGGGCAGGACACGGGGAAGGGCACCCAGAACCCCATCAACAGCACAGGCGGCATGGGCACACCCACAGCTACACAGGCAGTCCTGGAACAGGGGACCCCTCAGGGGCAGAGCACAGGCACAGGGGGAGGCCACACGGACAGGGAGTGGCCTGGGAACGGTCCAGGAGGTAGACAGGCACCCCACGCACCAGCGAGGGTGAGATGGATGGGATGGAGGCGAGCAGGAGCTGATAAGCCACTCCAAAGACACACACACCCCGGGAGGACGCCGGGAGGTGCAGTCCGGGGGCCCCAGACCCCCGTGGTCATAGAGTCACCCAAGGGGGGGGGCAGGCACAGGCGGGACCGCAGGCGGACTAGGAAGGTCAGCAGCACCCCGGGGAGCTGGGTGCTGGCTCAGAGATCAGGACACAGCCACATGAGAAGGCAGTCATGGAGGGGAACACCAGTTGCAGAGGTGGACAGGGGGGGCCCGTGTAGGGGGCCCAGAGCTACAGACAGGGGCAGCAGAACCCCAGGAAGCAAGCAGCACAGCAGCAAGGCTGGGACATCATGGAGGAAGCGGGCAGCGACACACGGCATCAGGGCGGAGGCGGGAGCTCACAGCGGGGCCAGCAACCATGGACCAGAAGGCACAGGGGGCCTCACGGCCATCTGCAGGGGGACACAAAGGGGCCCGGGGCTGGGTGGCCCTCCAGGTGAACGAAGTGGGGCCACTGGAGCATGCCCCACCGGTATCCCAGCGCTGCCATGTGGTGGACAACAAGGTAGTATGCCTCGAAGGGATCCTGCATGGCGAGCCCCACCTGAACATCGGATCAGGACCACACACCAGCCAGTGTCATCAGCTCTGCCCTGGTGGGCTCTGACAAGTCGTAGTCAGCAGCTGGGGGCCACGGAAGGTGACCCAGCTCCAACAGGCGGTGATAGACCATCCCACGGGACCGCTGGTACCCACGGGCCCCATGAACACAGCCAAAGAAGGACACGGCCAGGGCAGGGCCCCCCTCCACCAGACAGGCCGTGTAGGCGGCCACGCTGCACACAGAGAGAGCAGACACAGTCTCCGCTGCGGACCACCCCACATGTGCGCACCTCATCTCCGGGATGCGCCCATCGGGAAAGGGATGCAGGCCCAGCGTCTCCGCGTGCAGCTGGCAATCGCGGACGCTTGCCTCATAGCCAAAGTAGCGCAGGCCGGAGCTCAGACTCACGCAGGCACCTGTCAGGCTGTCCAGAGCAATTGCTCAGGAGCAATTGCACAGCTGGGGAATGCCACAGGTCACACAGGGCCATGGTCTCGTGGAAGGTCCAGTTATGGGGGGCCTGAGAGACGCTGGGGCCCGCGAGTCCCAGGGAAGCCCTGCCAGTCATGGTCCAGCAAGCGGCGGATACTAAATGCAAGGAAAGAGGGGTCCCACAATCCCTTGAGGGACGGAAGGGGAAGCAGGGGAGCCCCAAGGCCAAGCGATAAGGCCAGCGGCCGCAACATTGCCCGGCTAATGAGCGAGGCGTGGGATGGGGACCCAGCCCAGCTGCTGGAACCTAGCTCACATACAGGACATCCTGCACACATATCAGGGCGGCGAGGACAACAGGCAGCCAAAACACTAAGAGGTGGGAGGTGATGACAGCAGGAATGCAGCTACTGCCCGCACGCACCCGGGCGCAGGCTGGACCATGCGCCAGGCCCTGTGCTGGGACTACAGGTGTGCACAGGGGGTTGCCCATTGCCGCCCCACCCCTGTCGCCCTGCAGGATCTGCCTCAGCTGGATGGGGGGAAAGCAGTGTTGATCCGGGCCCCCCCGACCGGTAGGAAGGTCGCGAACAGGGGGTGGGGCGCCACAGGCACCTGCCTATAATGGGAGCGGCTCCAACCCACCAAAGGCACTGTTCACCATGGAGCTAGGGTGGTTGGGCGCCTGCGGGATGCACCTAGCAGTCTGCGTGGAGTGGTGCTGCTCGCACATGGACCTCTTGCTCATCCAGACCGCAGAGGTGGACCTGAGCACCCGGCTGCAGCTGTGCATGGCCAGAAGCGCTGCTAGAGCCCGGAGAGCCTACCACGGGTGCAGGTGCTCCCTGGCCTGGCTCAGGGCCCAGAGGTTGTCCGGAACTGCCTGACAGGCCCTGCTCCATGCCCGGAAGCAGGCTGCAGCACTCCACGAGAGAGAGACCATGGGCCATGCTGCCCAGATCGCTATGCCCATTGCCCGGCGGCTATGGTTCATGGAGCAAGCACAGGGTTGGTAGGCCAGGGTGCTGGCTCAGTGGGACGAGACCGCCTGGAGAGCGCACTCTCGGATTGACAGGAACATCCTCCTGCAACTCACGGAGCTGTTAACGCACTGGCTGGAGCGGCAACACCCCCCCATGCGGAACCCCATTCCCATGGTCCAGTGGGGTCTGGGCCCTAGCAACGCCCGACTCCTACCGGTCCGTCGCACAGTATTTCGGTGTCGGGGTGAGCACCATCGCCAGGATCCTGCGGGACGCTTGCAAGGCAGTGGAGGGTGTTCTCCTGGACCGTGCGATCCAGCTGGTGGACAAGGAGGCCATGATGGCCGGCTTCGCGGCTGGAGGATTCCCCAACTCCATGGGCGCCATGGACGGCACCCACATCGAGATCCTCCGCCTATCCGATGGAGAGGCTGTGGAATACGTCAACTGACACGGGTACCACTCCCTGCAGCTGGTCATGGACCACCGGGGGTGGTTCATCGACATATACACGGGCCACTCTGGGCACAACCACGATGCCTGGATCATGACCACCTCTCTGTCAGCCGCCACCGCCGCCTGCCGCGACGTGCTCTAGCCCAGCAGGGCCTCCAGAGTACAGGGGCGCAGGACGGGCTGCGGGACCCGCCCCTCACAAGCGGCGCACCAGCCGCCGACGTAGAGACCAGGGCCACGCCCCCAGAGGCCGTTCGAGGGATTCCCCCTGCAGGACAGGGCACGCCCTTAGCCACGCCCCCGTCGTTGCCGCGACGCTCAGAGCGTCTGCGGGCACGCACGGGGGCGGGGCCTGATGCATAAAAACCAGCGTCGCAGATAGAGCGACGCTGGTGATTGTTTGAAACCGGCCCCCTTGTGCTTGAGCGAAGCGTGTGGAGAGTGCGAGAGCTTGCTGTTTAGTAGCCC